>OW679197.1:133038876-133110904 GCA_940337035.1 Agriotes lineatus | reverse complement strand
AAAGTCGAATTTCAAACAATAAAGTCATAAAACTTGTACGTAACTAGAAACTAAATCTACAAATTAAACGCAAATCCAAGTTCTGCTTTGGCTAGTATTAAAATCATTTTAAAAGGTAAAACTGTTCACACTGATGGGCGTTTGAGATAGTGAATTACTTATAAATGGTCACACAACAAAGTCTCTCGAGGTGTCAACTAGCCTGACTGTGGAGGAAAATAATCCTTGGTATTGCTGATAATTCTGCGATCATCTAAGTATTTTGTGTGTAGTGGATTGTTTTACTTACTGGTTTTACTACTGATTTCTATCACTACATTTTTACTTCCCTCGTCTAAAAGACGAAGGAAGTATTGTAATCGCGACCAAATCAGGGGGCGCACCATAAAAATTAGATTCTTCTTATTTTTGCTTTAACTGAAAAACTATTACTTAAATGAAAACATGGTTTTGTACATGGCTCAGGTTTTCAGCCTTGATGAAAAATGGCATATTTTGGATTCTACATAGGCAGCGTGAGCACCTTACAGAAAGAAATTTTTTGCTTTACCTTAGAAATAAATAAAATTAATAATTTGCATATGGTTCAGGCTTTACAGCTGACAAAAATAAGAAAAAGAGCCAAAGGGGGCAGCAATAGGTGCGTTCTGTTTAATATAGCCGGGCATCGCACAGATCTGAGAGGTCTGGCATGATCCAGTGGAACCAAAATCGCATTTGCAGGCGTTGTAATTCGAATCCCACCACCGGCGATTTTTTTGTTGAAAATAGATATAAATCGCATTAGTTGGTGTTTTCCTTTATTGTTTCATAATTATTAGAAACTTTAATATACTTCTAGCGCTGGTTTCCTTTGATTTATGAAACTGTTAAGTTTCACAACATCTACTTGCGAGGACAGTTCTGAGTAAAGCCCTTTACAGATTTTTACTTCCTTTTACAATAAAGGAAGTATTGGATTCCCCCCAAAAATTCTAAAATGAGTTTTCAACAGATCTGCACGTTTTAAAGTCCCCTGAACCCAAAAATCATGTTTTTGTTCATTGGTCTGTTTGTATGTGAACAGAATATCTCAAGAACGAAAAGAGATATGAAGTTGAAACTTAATACATATAAATTTTGTATACTATCTAGATGCGACAGCAAACTTTTAAAGAAAATCGCATAACCGGAAGTATGGTGTTTTTCAAAATTGGCTCTGAGGTTTTTTTTTTAATTTTGCATTTTTATTGTATTTTGAAAGTGTGTTGATGTGAGATAGGTAATGTTCAAGTTGAATGTCTCTAAACTGTTTTTTTGGTTAACTTCAACTAATAACTTTCTATTTTGTACGGTTTCTGTAGAATTTGTAATTTTTTTAAATGTTTGACAAATGCTAAAAAATTTAAATACAAATTTTTTACTTATTATAAGATTACTGTAAAAGAAAGTTTTGTGTGTGTGTGTGGATCACACCAGATTTTTTTAGTAGGTATGTAAGTTGAAGTAGATACAATTGGGAAAGGAACTTTGCTTGCAACGCCATATATGTTCGAATTTTTTTAAGATGTAGCATCCCATTCTTTTTTTGTGTTTGATTTTATTTCTCAATTTTTGTTACCCGTGCTAAACAGATGCATAGTCATTGAGTTCCCTATAATTATCTGTATTTTATTTATTGTGACGTTTATTATGTGTGACAAAAAAAGTAAAATGGTTCAGAATAGATCCCAATGAAACACGGAGTAGAGGTTAAAACTACATACATATTTACAATTAAAGAGCGAGCATGCACTTTTTTTAATGGAAGGAAAACACATATCAAGTAGAAGTTTGAATACGAATACACAAGACATTATCTTTCAATATGGTTAATTCTTAAAGTTACCTCGTGTAGAACTGTATAACCATGAAAATTACAGACAGATAAAATCTAATTGTAATCCATATATCTGCTCTTAGCTATGCATATGACGATGAACGATGACAAAGACACATCACATAAAAATACGACTTACTATGCCATACCAATAGAAGATCTACACTCAAAACTAAGATATAGAGCTCAGTCAAGCGTATAAGCCGCTTTTAGAGAAAAGGAATGGGGCTACTTTCACATGTCAAATGTCAAAATACATTCATAAGAAGTCTTTATTAAATTGCAAGTACTGTCACTCAACATACGTATTTAATGCGTTTTGAAACAAGAAAGAATAAATGAATATGCCCAAATACTCTTTCGAAAAATAAAATCTATATTGTAATATTAACTGATAAACACATAATATAAGCGAGCAAAGAATAATAATAAGCATCCTCAAGACAAACACCAGGTTAGAATGATTGCAATTAACAAATTTTAACACTTGTCAAATAGACGCTTAAAAAATATGAGCAAATTAATAAAGTGAATTATGCCAAAGAGCTGTACCGCAAATTAAATAAAATGAACACTCAGCCAGACGAATCTGTAAAAGACATTAATATCAAATAAACAACAGCAGTATACAGTACCGCTTTAGAGTGGGAAGAATATATAAAGTGGGTAATAGTGAAATAAGTGACCAACCACAGCCACTTATGCAGAGAAGAACACCAGTTGAAGAAAACAAAACATGGAATCTACTGAAATAAAACCATTAGAACAGCAATTACGGATAATAAAGAAAGATATAAATTAGAACGATAAAGCAACTTTAGAATAAGAGTCTTGCCTTAAAAAAAGTACAATAGTATTACAAGACAAAGACATGGAACTATTATCACATCTAAGCGAAATTCTAACGAGAACAGAAAAACTTTATGCAGATCTTTATCGTTTCCAAAAAGCACCCATAGTAATAAACCCTTTAAGAAATTATAAATAGAGCAAATTAAAAATATAAAATTCAACAAAGCTGGAGGTGAAGATAAAATAATACCCTCAAAAATGTATAAACGAAAGTGAAGAATTTCTATAGCAATTCGTATGGGAAGAAAAAATACCCGAAATTTAGAAACCTCTTATAGAAAAAAACACGAAGTACTATCTTTCATTGCGTGTCATATACCAGAACTTCGAAAATGCAGTCGACGTCGTTGATATATGGACAGTATTGCAGGCGTTACAAAACAGAGATATCGATTATAAGTAAACAACCTTTTAAAAGTTCTGTACTGACTGTACAACGACAAGAACAAATCAATAAAATACAACCAGCCGGATATGTCAGACAAGACGACATATTATTCCCAAAAAAATGTTGTTACTGTTTTCTACTACAAGGAAACGGGGGAAAAAATTGCCGTCCTCCATTTTGTGTGCCTTGAAAACAATATCTTGTTATGGATCATTCCCCATCTTCACGTGAATCAGTTTGGCAAGTTTCATTCCGATTCGTATACAACTTGAGAGTTTATGCTCGATCTAGTAGAGTGTGTTGCGACAGTTTCTGGATACGGAGAAAATTGAGCACCAGGTACTAATTAAATTCTTTACCAAGGTGCTTCGCCATTAGAATCGACCGTTTGTTGATGAGAAATGAGTGGTAGAGCAAGCCTCACAGACAACGTAAAGTGAATAAGTGTAGTGCAGTGATAGAAGATGGCCGACTGTTAAAATGGTTGCCAACGCTGTAATGATTGTCGAGAAACTGTTTAGTTCGATATTGCATGACATTTTACATTATACAAACCTTTGCTTCTAGTGGTATAATGACAATACCTAAATGTGATAAATAAATGTAAAGGAAAGATGTAGAATTATAAGCCTTGAAATTACTATCGCGATAAGCACATAAAACACTACGGTATAAAACGTTGACCTTCCGTAAGGTTCAAGTTACATTAACGGTTAAAGGTCGAGAAACACAGGAAGCCAGGACTAATGGCTTTTTGAAATTAATTAGCGGCATAATTAGGTATCCTGGTTACTTGCTGAGTTAAAATGTTATTCAGGGAAATCGATATCAATTCGCCAGTATCGTTAATTGGAGCTTAAAGCATTTACTGTCCATACTTATAATGACATTAATAGTAAATTATTTCTATACCAGGTCAATCAACCATGCGAACATAAGCCGTCCCTGTTTACGTTATTGCTCCCAGATTTATTGAAATAGAAATTTCACCTGTCAGACCTTTTGTTTAAAATTAAACCGGCACAATATTTTCTATATGATGTTTCTGAAGCTATTTGAAAAAAATCTGCGGAAATTTGCGTTAGTCGTCAGTCATTTCTATAAAATAAATTTTTTTGTCGCAACCACTCCCCAATCGCGACCTACCAAACATTATACGAAAGGTCTCATAAAACTATACAACCTTTGTAAAGGCAGCAATTGCTATGGCGTTAAAGGAAAGGCGAGAGTTGAGTATGCCACATCGTATAGATGTCGACATTATACCACGAGCGACATAAGGATGATTTCTGTGCCACTTTATGTTGAATATTAATGCAAAGAACTCAAAATCTTTTCTTCGTTTGTATTCGAGTTACCTATAGTAGACACTAAGTGGTCGCGTAACTACCCCATCAGGGTAGTGTAATGGCTGAACTCCAGAGCCGGAGGTTCGAGTTCGAATCTCAGCCCCGGAAATATATTTTTAAAAGTTGTTGAAAGATGTGGATGCAAATTTCTATACGTTGTCACCTTTCAATCTGAAATGCCATATTATCAGCGCTCTCTGCCCCATTGCCACTCTTCGGTAACTATATTGGTAAATCATCGGCTCCATGTTAAAACCCATAACACAGGTCTGCGACCAAATTTTTTTCTTTAAAATAATGGGTGATTCTTATGTATTTTGGTGCGCCGAGTTCGGAAATGCCCTCAGTTTTTTCCCAGCACGTAAGCATTTTCCGCAAAATGCATTTTTCTGCGGGATTGCCTACCTTAAGGCGTATATTTATGAATATGCCGAAAAAAGTTGTTTTTCCTATTCGGCTTCATAGTTTTATATTAGAAACTATGAAATATGATAAAAATTAGTATATTTAACAGTATTAGTCAGCGTATGAATCATGGAAACCCATTACCTTAATAGTATGCAATTAAAGTTTATCGCTTTTCTTCGGTGTTTTCAGATTCCAATGTTACTGTAATAAATGTTTTTGTTATTAAAAGTACATAAATAAATAGGAGAAATTCTTTCTGGTAATTAGCGTAATTGTGGTGAACATTATTGACAAATGAAACCTGGATTTTCCCATTGCCCTATATATACCCCTCGTAGTCCTTCTATTTGTTCATTTCAATTTAAATATTCTTAAAGTGTCTTTCAAAATGTCTTCAAGAGCTTGTGTTAATAATCCTGATAGTTTCTGTTACATTTGTGGCGAACTTGTATTAAAAAAACAATCTCGAAGTATTACGGAGTTTATTAAAAAAGTGTACTTTGCCTATTTTGGTGTGAAGATCGGAGATCAAAAAAAATCTTGGGCCCCTCATGGAGTGTGTTCAGGCTGTGTTGAAGGACTTCGCATGTGGTCTAAAGGAAAGGTGAAATCTTTTCGTTTTGGGGTGCCTATGATTTGGAGAGAGCCGAGAAACCACGGCGATGACTGCTACTTTTGTTCTTGCAACATACAAGGGTACAATGCCAAAAATAAAAAAGATATATGTTACCCAAACATGCAATCTGCACTTCGGCCTGTGCCTCATGGACCCGGTATTCCAGTACCAGTGCCCCCACACAATTTTGACGATTTGCCAGAGTCATCAGAGAGCGAGTCAGAGCAGTTGGATGATGAGTTTCAAGTCGAAGACTGTGGACCCCAACAGTTTTCACAAGAACAATTAAACGACGTCGTTCGTGATTTAGGGCTTTCTAAAGAGTCTGCTGAATTACTGGGCTCTAGACTTCAAGAAAAGAACTTGTTGAGATCTGGAACTTCATTCTCTTGGTACAGAAGCAGAGAAAAACAATTTGAGTCAAATTTTTCTCAAGATGGCGAACTTGTATATTGTTCTGATGTTCCCAAGTTGATGTCAATGTTTAACATTCAACATGTGTCAGATGAATGGAGGCTTTTTATTGACTCGTCAAAAAGAAGTTTAAAAGCAGTTTTTCTACACAACGGCAATAAATACGCTTCTGTACCCGTGGGGCACTCTGTGCATCTAAAAGAAAAGTATGACAACATGGCTTTTATACTTGATAAATTGAAATATAAGGAGTTTGGATGGCCTATCTGTGGTGATCTCAAAGTCATCTCTATGGTGCTTGGACAACAAGGTGGCTATACGAAATTCCCCTGTTTCCTATGTGAGTGGGATAGCCGGGCAAAAGCACAGCACTGAAGCCAAAAAGTGTGGCCAACGAGAACTTTGAAGGTTGGAGAAAAAAAATTTCACTTTGAGTCTTTGGTTGATCCCAAAATAGTGCTTTTACCCCCACTTCACATCAAGCTTGGACTGATGAAGCAGTTTGTCAAGGCATTGCCAAAAGATGGCGAAACGTTCAAATACCTTGAAAAGAAATTCCCGGGACTGTCTGAGGCAAAGTTAAAGGAGGGTGTTTTTGTTGGCCCGGACATTCGGAAACTAATGAAAGACAATCAGTTTGAAAAGGTGATGAAAAAAAGCTGAGAAAGAGGCGTGGATATCATTTAAAGAAGTTGTGACTAAGTTTTTGGGGAACAATAAGTACCCGGATTATGAAGAAATTGTAAATAAAATGTTGAAATGTTTTAAAACCTTGGGGTGCTCCATGAGCTTGAAACTTCACTTTTTGAACTCCCATTTGAGTTATTTCCCAGAAAACCTTGGTGCCGTAAGTGAAGGGCAGGGCGAGAGGTTCCACCAAGACATCAAAGAAATGGAACGGAGGTACCAAGGACGATGGGATGTGAATATGGTGGGAGACTACTGTTGGATGCTTCATAGAGAACTTCCAGACATCCCACACAAAGGTAAAAGCTCAAAACGGAGTTTTGGGGGAAAAAGATGTAGATATTATAAAGAATTATAAATCCTTATTGTATATACTACATATTATTTTTATCAAATTGTATTTAAAAATGTAAATAAACCACTAGTAATATATTTTTTTTTAATTTCAAAATGCATTTTTACCTATATGTACTGCGGGTTTTGCATAACTTTCTTTTTCATTTTGCGGAAAATCCCTACGTGCTGGAGAAAAACTGAGGTCATATTTGGACTCAGCGCACCAAAATACATACGATTCACCCATTACGGTTAAAAAAAATCAAAAAATTTCAATTTGCAGGCCTGTGTAATTGCTAGTTCTCGTCCCCTTTGAGAATTCTCTTTAGCCAAAGTCGTCGCACGTACATATTGTGATAGTGATCATAACACATTGAAAGTACAGGTTCAACAGATTACGAAAACCCCTCCATGTCAACAGTATGCCGAAGTATGGGGAACCGTTTCAAGTTGCTTTTTAATTAATACGAAAATAAAGATATATTCCATACACCTAACGAAATTGTTGCACAATCGTAAAATCTAAAAGTGTTAAATACTCACCAACTGTTTTTAAACCTGTTGAGCTACTATATGGAACCGTTACCCCTAGCGTTAGTGTATTTCTGGAAAATATACGTACGCCCGGAGATGCACTACTAACGACTCAATGCATTAAGGCTAGTATACAAAATAAATATAGTACCTCTAAAAGGACGACAAATTGTAAATTCGCTCAATTACATACCGGAAATTAAAACTCCGTCAAATTTTCCAGTATCACTGGTTTCTGAAGTAATTTTAAATAACCAGATAGGATGCTGCAAGTTTACAGCGGTGAATTAAAATCTGCCAATCAGCTTGATATTTAGACACAGCACATTGTTGGAATGCAAATAAGCACTTAATACTGCTGTTTAAGTGCCTAGCTACACATATGAAACATTGAAAGTTCAACCGAAGGAACGCAGGAATTTAATTGAAAAATGTTAATTAAGGGTTCGACATAGCTTCCGTTCCGAACTCCACAAGAAGTCTATCAACTGTCTTCCTAATCCGAGATTTCTAAAGTTCTCTCTTATAATCATCGACCTGTTTCTTGTTCTGTGTAGTACTTGCGAAACTTATAAAAGCTTCACAAAGTTGGCTTCAAAGAAACTTGTTAGAGCTTTCTGACATTTCAAAGTCAATTCAAAGCCGCAAGGGCAAATCTAAGCATTCGCGGCTACTTGTTTTCTTACGGTTCTCTTCAACATTTATCTTACAAAATAGGCTGTTTTATTTATATCATTTCCGGGTCAATGGTAGATAATGTTGGCCTAAACATCACTCTCTGCTTTTGGCATTGTGGACAGCGGATGCCCTTTTTGATATTTATATGCTGATAAGCCCAGACTTGAGCGCTTGCATAACGTATACCATCAAAATCTAAATCTTGAACGTCATGCTGCCCCTTGTAATCAAATAAAACTACAAATTCATCTAGGAAATCTCTATGGCAGTCCTTATTCTTTCAGTTTATATACCTAAGGTTTTAGTAGGATCATCAATTTTTGCATCGTGACTCTGTCTAAACTTACTAAACTTCCTGCTGCTTCCTTAAGATATCCAGAAAGATTAATGGATAAAATGTGACCCTAGTTATTATCGATAAAACCCTCTGACCCAATAATCATTCCCGTTGTTGTTCCAATAGCACGTGTGTTAGTAATTAACGTATTAAGAGGGGTAACCCAGTCTTAACATTCGAGCATATTTTTACCACTCGAGCGAGCGCAGCGAAGCGAGAGTGGTAATTTATGTGAGAAATGTTAAGACGGTTACCTCTCAAAATGTGTTCATTAGTTTATTGTTCATTGAGGCAATAATTTTTAATCAATAACAATGATTAAAAACTGCTAAATCGAAATCGGACTACCATGAATATGTGTGAAGTTGCTATAGTGAATGCATGTTAAATGAGTGTATGCATGTTAAATGTATCTTAACATTCGAGGACGCGAGTGGATGCATGTTAAATGAGTGGATGCATGTTAAATGTATCTTAACATTCCAGGACGCGATCATGTTAAACACTGTTTAACATTTCAATGAACAATAAAATAAATTACAGAACAGCTGCAAAAAATTCTAAACTTCTGACGAGGCCCTTCAACAGGTATAATCAATATTAATATAGTCTGCAAGAAATTGTCAGCTCGCGAGGAAACTTTAAGGAAGTTTTCGAGGAACCACTCTCATTTTTGTAATTCTCTCAAATTGAACGTATAACCTGCAGCGTAAGCCTTTTACGACCCTCGGAAAAGAAGGTTAATATTTATCGACGCTGCCCGCATTGGATGACGAAATGTAACTAAATATGTGAACAAAGGGCTCTCTCTTAAAATAACAGAAATTCCCGAAAGGAGAGTTAGCGAACACCTAATTCGTCTTCCTTGCAATCGTCACTGCTGCTGACTGATATAGCCGATTACGACCCGCGGCCCACTTGATTGGTTTCGTTTTTACTTCCTGCAAAATCCTTGCCAGAGTTATTTACAATGTAGGTTGTACTATGCCTAATTTATACTATTAGATTTAGAGAAATTGCTATTTTTATGTTAACCAATAAAAGTAGGACATAATAAGCACATAAACAAAAAAATATTACAATTAGTCTACATTCGGATTTTAGGTACAGTTACAGCCAAAAAATGGTACAGTTCTGCATTAGCAGTTCTTCTTGCTTTATCAACAATATTGACCTGTGGCATTTTTATGCAAAACTGTATCGTTGACAAATTGATGACATTTCTTGAATTACGACTACTATGTTTTTCAGTAAATTTTTGAAAGCCTACAATAACAACTAATTTAAAGAAAAATTTGTTATAAAAGTTGTCCCACTTTTTTTTTGCCATAACCGTACCCGGTCTTCAATTAACGCTACACGGCGAGCACGTATTAAATAAAATGCCGAAACTACGAATGCGAGCCTATAATGTCAGGTTGACAGCCGCAGAAGAAAAATTGGATGAATTGATCTGAATCAAATGGGAGACAATTGGAATTTCTGAATCCAGAATACGTGTAGAAGGTATATAGTTAGGATATATAATGAACACACGTTCCTACAAAGGAAAAGAGAACACCAGTATTAGCGTAGTCAGAATACCTATGCACCGAATAATAATACCGTCTGTAAAAGAAGTTGAAGCTATAACAGATATAGTCATCTATATGATCATTAATATAATATATTCTTGCGCCCCTATTAGAAAAGACGAAAACGAATTGTGACTGTAGTCAAGAAGGTAGTTCAAGAGATTGTAAAGTTAAAAACAAAAAATACTAGCAAACTAGCGAAATGTTAGCAAAAAGGCGCCATCTTATAAAAGGACATAAAAGGAAGACAGGAAAATACAAGAAAATAAAGTAGTTAACCAAACGGATGTATAAAAAATATAAGGGTGATATGGTTGCCAAAATACTTGAAGAGAACAAACGACTAAAATTCGCCACAGTAAACACGAAGCTAAAGAAAGAAATAGCTAAAGAGATGAAAATGAAGCGACCATAACAGCCACACAAAAGCTCCTGGAAAGCAAACATATTCTTGTAAGAATTAGACAATTTCAAAGGGAAGGCGAAAACAGAAATATTATCAATAGACGAAGAAGACACTAAAAAACATTAAAACAAACAAAAACTGGAGACTGCTGATGAAGATGGCATCCACCCAGAAATGTAAAAAGATGGACGTGGGATACTGCCTTAAAATTTCCGTGGTACTGGTACAATTGTATAGTTGTATTAATATAAAAGGAAGGAGACAATAAACACTATCGTCCTACAAGTTTCCTATGGCGACAGTTACAATTTATTCTGTAAAATACTAATCAATAGAAAATACTAGACTTCTATTAGCAGTTGAAGCAAAACAGGCTTTAGTGCTTTACATGGACATATAATATGCCTGCCTGGCCCGAATTGATCGACTTTAGACAAGCTTTTGGCAGCATAGCGCTGTTGGTTGTAAATAGATCCCTCAAAATTGCAAGAATGCTAATTCAGTTAAAGGCAAAACTATACAACAAGAACATACTGCCCGCCGAGTATTATTAATGAACGACGTTTTGGTCATACCACACCAAGGCTATCAGCACAAAGGCGTTTTAAGCATAGGCCAAAATGGTGTATTGTTTTTGTTTGAAGCGTCAACGCGATACGTTGCAGACTAGTGGCATGAAAAAGCCCTTAAAATAAATAGAAACAGCTTTTTGAGTGTATATTTAATTATTTTTTAAACAACTGCATAACAGAAACAGCCTTTTGCACGTAGATTTCATTATTAAAATAAATCCAGAGTAGAAACCGCTTTTCTTGCGTAGATTGACTTGACGCTAATACTTTCACCTTGGCACCAGTAGGAACAGGACAACTTCTGGTTCATTCAAAAGCGACTTTTGTAAACCACCACTGAGGCAATAAAACTAGAGAAAACTCATTGCTATTGATATAGCTAGCAAGAAAAAAGAACAACAGCAATTAGTAAAAACGTAGCGGCTTACTAGACACCCTGCTTCAAATAATTTGAATTGACCCAACGAATGGGGTTCACTAAAACGTCCGCTACAAATTGGCTCCACAACGGCTCAAAACGCAACGTAACTGCAGCGCTACAATAACCAATCATAAGTACATATTATCTTCATTAAGACTTCACTGAAGTTGCTACAACTGCTATCCTCATCCAACAAGGTATCCTCATTGTAAATGTCCAAGATCAGTTGAAGAGGGAAAGTAGTCTATAGCTGAACCCTTTAACGAAAAAGATGGGGAGTCAAAATAAAAACTATTATAACAAGGCCTGCGATAAATTTATGAAAAATTAAACAAGCTATTAAAATAGCAAATGAATGAAAATCAGCAGGATCAGATAAAATACCTATAGAGATAGTTAACTCCTTGAAACTGAAGGTAAACAATATCTCCTTTACATTTTCAATAGTCTATGAGACCGTTACTATTCCAACTGACTGACTGAAGTTTACCTTTGTAATGATTCCTACAAAAGCAAATGCTAAAAATACAGTGAACATCGAACAATATCAGTTTAATAAGCCACGTCCTAAAAATCTTTCCCCGAATAATGCAATCCCGAATTTTTAGATACATACATGCCTACATACATAAACGATTAAAAATTAAAAATCAAATGTGCATTAAAAATTTGGGTTCTGCAAATCTTGAAACCAGAGAAGCATTGTTTAGCATCCAGGTCATGGTTGAAAGACGTAAAGACGCCGATCATCCAGTTTATAAGTACTTCATTTATATCTGAAAATTATATATATTTTCCAGCGGGTAGGCATTGCTGATAGACATCTGCATATAATTAAAATGCTCTACTGGCATCAACGAGCAAACATCAAGATTAGCTAGAACGTTTATGAAGATATGGAGATGAGCATGTCATCTTTGCTATTTAATGTGATTCCGAGTCCATCTTCAGAAAATCTGGATAAAGTCGGGAATATTATCAAGGTAAACGGTGTTAATATCAACTATTTAATACAGACGACACTGTACTAATAGCCAGTAGTTTCGAAGAATTCCAGCTTCTTATTGAAAGTGGTACCAGAGTATATCAATATGGGTTAAAACTCAATGCTTTAAATGGTTGTTAGTAAAATACTGTAAACTGGTCAAGAATTACTGGTTATGGAATACAGCTTCAAAGGACTGGCATTATCACTGACTTCAACTGTAATTCAAACAATAACTAAGATTTGCGGAAAGATATTAGGCATCGCAAATCTAGAACTACCTTCTTTAATATAAATAACATATTGTTCTCTGAATGTCATTGTTTGGCAGTGGTCTTATTATGATATGTTTTATACGGAATTTTTCCACTGTCTAGGGTGTATATCAGTCCTTCTCAGGACAAACTAGGAACACCTGAACACGGGAGTAGATCAAAAACTCCGGAAACGTCGTGTGATATACACCCTTGACAGTGAAAAAAGTCCGATGAAACGTATCATAAATAACATACTATTCTGTAGCAATATCAATCTCAAACTAAAAGTTAGACTTTGAGATGTTACATATTTTCGATGTTATTGTAAAGTCGAAAGCTGAACGCTGACAAAGACATTGTTAAAAACGCTGGAAGCCTTCGAAATTAGAGTGTATCGGAGGATGCAAGGTCGATAGAGATAAACATGAGAATGTTCTAGATCACCTGAATAAAACAACAGAAATAGTGAAGACAATAAATAAAAGTCTGAAAACTTGAATAGTTCGGTCATATATTGTAACAACCTGAAAGGTGTCAGAAACCTACGCGATTAGTTTAAGAGGTCGACCACAGCTTTATTTAAAGCTGCAACCAATAAAATTATTATAGCCAACGTTTGGTAGCAGACAAAATACGACAAAATGAGCAGGAAGGTTCCGATATTGATTTTTTATCTTCGTTTTTCATTTCTTCGAGAGCAGACGATTGTATTGCATATTATTAACTTTTCCTGTACCAATTCAGACAAGGGTCTAAACAACCCAATGATAATGTAGATCGATGTTCATCTCTCAAAGAAAGTGTAACCACCTTCAACATTTCGACCAACCGATTCAAATATAGCGTCACAATCATAACCAATTTACTGGAGGTTTATTATTTCCAAGGTGGGAATTGCTTTTTTCCTGTTAGTTGATTGGTTTGGCTTGAATAGTGATCTTCTTTAAAACAGTGGGGTTGGCTATTTTGACATTGTGAGTGTGGTTTGAGATTAGAGTGAGCGCTTGTAGGATTGTTGTGTTTTACGTCACGCCTTTTTCACTCAAAATCAAAAACAAGACTCGGAGTTGAATCTAATTGGTCGCTTCCTCCTGTGCCGTTCCCTTTCAGCTAAATTTGAGCTGGCGGTTTTTAGGGTTTGTGTCCTGCGAGCTATTTCAAACTTCCAAACTCTTGTGGGTTGATTCGCTTTCCACTTCTCTTATTCTTCAGTACGGGTCACACAATTCGCAAGCACATTAACATTTTCGTAAGTCGTAATGTAAGTTAGATTTATTATTTCCATTTCCACTCTTTCGGAAGTTTCAATAGAAACTTTACACAATGCAGATCATCGCTTAAAATATTTAATCGCTTCAAACTAAAGACTGAGAATGTTCCCACCTCTAACCATGAAATAAAATACAATACAGGAATTTCGAAGTTTTTTTATTTTAATAGAGCTTTATTTTACAACATGTATGCATCTCTTCATGTTATCTTACACTTCCTACACTTTTAGTATTTTAACTAAATTTATAACGTAGTTCTGATGTGCTATGAGACATGATTGAGTATTGCTTCTGCTAAGTAGAAATGGGGTGGATCACGATAATTGGCGTTCGAAGTAGAATACAAAATCTCTGACCTGTTACTTACAACACGGGTGTCGGCGGGCCAGAAATGAATCTTTTGCTACTAAATGGCAGGATCTTTCCCAAGCATACGATGTACGGTAGAACAGATGCAATATACCTAGAGTAATTGATCCAACAATAAAGGTTATTGAAAATCTATTAAAGGCCAAAAATAAGTCCTGTAATATGTAAAATACCGTGAACTTAGAATGATAACGGTTCCCTACCTGAGATATAATGTGGCCAAAGAGGTAGTTTTTCTTCAAAAATACCGTTATAGCCCGTACAGACTATCGAAATGCAGAAAGACAAAAGGCTATTACGCCAGTTCCGCACCTACTTCCTGACGATCCCATCACAACAACACCCAAAACTGCATCTTAGGGCATCCGATATAAAAGCTATGTACACAACTTACATGCGCATGACTTCAAAAATTCGCAAAACCAAAGCAGAAGCGTAGATCATCCAAAAATGCTGTCATACTTGATGTTACAATTTACTTGCTAATTTCTACTGATACGAATATTTTGTAGATTGTCCCACTCTGCCAAAGCTATATTCTGAATCAGTGATATTTTCGACCTTTTTAGTTTCCCCATATTGAATTTCTTGTGCCACCATTTATGTACAATGTTATCATAATTTATTTTTTTCTCAATTTTCAGTAATCTAAGTTTGCAGCATGGACACCAGTTACCATAAGTAATATCGAATTAATTGACCGCTCCAAAATTACCTATACTTAATCCGTGGGCAGTTGCAGTTCGACATAATTAATGATTCCCAATTCTTGATAACATTATGTCAGCTTTTATTGAAAGATACTCTAGTTTACTTATTCTAACGTTAGTTTTCTTTGCAGTGTTATAGATGCCTCAGTAGTAATTGTATTGTTCGGTTTTTCAGTAGAACTTTCCAAGCTCAGCAGGTGAAGTTTCTAAATCAATAATATCTCGTCTGTCAAGATTCATAAGTACTGCATAAAATACTATACAGAACGGAATTGCATTTGTTGAAATGAATACCAGCAGACTCATTTTCATCGTTATACTACGTAGAACATCTCAACTGCGTGGAAGCTGCAGCGGTAATACCCTACACATTTCCAAATCTCTCCACAACCATTTGTCTGCCTGCATGTAGCTGGCATATGGTGGCTTTAATGTAATCGCGTACACCAAATTGTCAGTTAAACCTCAGGTTACAGGTATAATCAGTTCTTAGTTGCGGTCTACCGCTCAATTTGCGGGGGCAAAATAACAGAAAATTACTGCTAAACGCACGAACCGCGGAACAGAAATTATATATACGATATCGGGAGAGTCTTTTAAGTGTTCGAAGTGCTTAAACCAAATTGAATAAAAAATGCGTTAGTTATTTTCGGCACCGGCCTGACATGAATATATAGCGCAAAATCATCCCCAAAGAACTCGAGCCCCGACTGAACAAAAAACTTTATGTTTCGCACATCCTCATTGATAGCTTTCGCTATTCTCCCGCAGGCTCGTTCCAGCCCTAAAATTAGCCACCTTTGTCATTCAAAAGCTTCGCCAGAATAGAAACCGGAGCTAAATAATTAACTTACATCCGCGCCTGGTTAACGAAAGCAATCTGTAGTGCGCAATTAGTATCCAATATTTTGCTCCGGAGGGATCGCTAGTGGACGGATTTTACCCTCATCACAGGTCTAATATGATGTACGTGCATCTTCCGACAGTGCCGGTATTACAGGTTACCGACACGCGCTTGATCGATATTGTTAAACCATTCTTACAGCGGGGTCGTGTGGGGCATGTACATGCATAGCAATTTTATTGGGGGCGCTTAAACGCTAATTATCACTTAGCGGATTACAACGATTAGTTCTAATCACCTCACTGCACAATTTTACTTTGACGTCAACTTGAACAACTTTATCATGGGATCCATATTCAAATTACATTAAATAAAAATGCAAATTCTTGTAAATACTATAGTAGTCAAAGCTTGTGAAGATATCCAAAAAAAGTTGGAATGAAGTGACAAAGAGAAAAATATTGAAAGTGGCCGCTTTTTATTTTTAAGGGCAATGAATAGCAATGTAGATCAGCAGAGAAACAAAAGCTGGTAGTGCCGCTGTAATCAAATAATGCATTATTTGGGAAAAAATTAAAACATGTCCTTCTTTTTTATCTATATCCAGAAAACAAGTTGTTCAATAGGAGACACTCATAGTATACAAAAAGGTGGAGGAGGAGACAACGGTGATAACCTGAAACCACTTAAAAACAACATGGAGTACCTCAAGCACACTAAGTATACAGCCTCAGTATATTTAGCAATTATAAAATACAATAAAGAGGAAGAAAGAAAACGAAGACACATTAAATCATTGCAACCAATTTCACCAGTTGTATCAAATGCATAGATTCACTTAAGGACACTCTCTCTCACTCTACAGTGTCGCTTCTCTGAATTCTGAGGATCGGGATCTTTATGAACGCTTCTTCCAACATATTTCCATCTGTACGGGCTTAGGGAATATATCTGCTTAAAGAAATGCTTTGTTAGGTCAGTTTGAAAGATTGATGCTACCACTGGTTTGATACTAGAGGAGATGGACAATGAATTAATCTTCTTCGCACGATCGCTAGCGTGAAAGGAGTGGTTCTTCTGGTTTTGTGCGATGTGATTGGCGTGTCGCAGCGTTTACGCCCTTGGGACAATATTAAAATATTCGCGAGATCTAGAAGCTTACCAGGCAGTATCTTATCTTAGAAGTTCTGTCCTCGTCGGCTTGAGTATTACGGAAATTTCATCTTGGGTTTATACCGAATGTCTTAAACACTTTACTGGTCCCGCCCTTTCTTGTGCTGCAACCACTACGCTCGACGTTCAGACCTATGCAGAATGGAAAGTAGTCTTCTCATCGCCACCGAGCTATCGTTTCACACTTCACGAGCGCGGGCTTGCCACGCTCGCAAGACTTTCGAGCCCTAAATCCTGGCCGTTCCTTCGATTCCCGCTAAGTAATTCTTGGCTCAGCCCGGAATTCAGATTGCTTTGCATCTCGTCACTTATCGTCATTTATTGCATTAGGTTAAGTGTGTACACCTTTGTAGGCGAGTGGTTGCAGCGCCTGACTAACAATCGGATTTCCCAGGTTTAAATCTCATCGACGGCAATTTCTTTTTCGTTGCAAATTAAATCAGTTCGCTAAGTGTTTCCTGGTGTTTCCGTATTAGTATCAGCATTAAGTATTTTGTACACAATTTTGAACACCCTTTCTACTTGAAAGACGTTAAATTCTGCAAGTTTGTTATTTACAAAGCTTGAAAATGCAAAAACTATATTAACCCTCGATTCATCACGCCTTTATTTGAAACACCAGTGGTCGAGCGGAGGACATTAATTGTTATCAAAAGTAATTTGCTGTTTTAATTTGGAAAATAATAAATTTTGACGAATTTTTCTGTTGAGTATTGAAGAACTATGTATTTACTGCTAAGCGACTAACCACATTTTTACTTATTCTGAGATTCTGTGTAATAATTGAATATTTTTGCATAAACTGCTAATTTTCAAAGAAAATAACACATGCATTTTTGCCAACGTAAAATGCAGTTTTAAAATTGAAATAAGTTCATATAAATGTATGACGGAAAATACAGATTTTATATATATATATATACCCACTAATGGCTAATCCGTCAATTACTCTTCTTCAAATTTTTGTACTTCGATTATATCTGCAAAATTATGAGAAACACCAACTTCTTTATTCGTGGCAGAATCGTAATCGCTACACTCAATGTTATCTATTTGGTCATCATTGCCTTCTTTATCCGAAATAAGAAATTCATCACTACTCACTTCACTCAACTATCTCTGCAGCCATGAGTCACCGTCGAGGTTCAAATCGCCCACCCTGGATCTCTTTGAACACGATATGGATTTTTGACATATTATTGTATTACACAAAGTAAATTAAATTTAACAATTTCTACGTAAATAGCGCAAGTGGTTGAGCGGATGACAATTGTCATGTAAGTAGGTTTTTACAAAACTAAGCAGCCAATCATCACCTGAAATATTTTCTAATCTAATAGTTTAAATTTCTAATGTTTTAGAAACTTACTACTTGTCACAGCAGTGCAAATTGCGCTTGAAAAAATTGGCGCGATTTTTAAAACCTTGAAGGACTACCACGACCACTGCAGGGTTAAGTAGCACAAGGCGACCCATGGGTGGGGGGGCTCAAAAGCTAGTATAGTATAACAAGCTGCATGTGTGCAATATTTTAATAATCGACCGTAATTCTACGTTCATCTCCGTTGGGGTGTGTAGATCGCTATTTGCCATCGGTGGCTATCAAAACTGATATGCGTAGCTTGTATATCTTAGCGATGTCATATGTATAGGAAAGTAAAGGATGATTTATTGCGGGCCTCAGCGTATGAAGCTATGCTCAGCGAAAAATTTATTTCTTTTGGAATATTGTTTAATATAGCTCCTTGTGAAGCAAAATGTACTACGAGTTTTTATTAAAGTGAGATAAGCTTGAAATAACACTCCTTCTCGCGGTGTTATTTGTATTAACGTCAAGCTACAAGTTGTGAGCCAAAATGTAATAACACCCCCTTTCAAACCCTACTTGAGTTGACAATTGAAATATATCTAAGCTACACTTTGTAGTATCAAATTAAATATAATTTAACTAATTATTAAAGAAAAATACCATCAGGTACAGTTCACTTGTGTACTACCTTACTTCTTAATATGATAAGTAGGAATTGACGTAACTCCTAAATCAATTTGACATTTGAAATTATGTCATGTAATTATTATTGTTTAAGCCACGAATAGTCAGTTGTATAAGCAATGGGACTCATAATTCCTAGCTGAATGAGTTAATCTTCAACTTACAACTTCCTCTATTGAAACTAAAGACTGAATTCCTTTTAAATTATAATAACTATTTGATTTTATAAATCAAATACAAGTTTCAGGTACTTCATAAAGTTAAATTTGTATGTCCAGTTTGTTAGTAGCACATTGAAGTTTGATCTGACATTACAAAATAAAATACAGATTGTCAAAAAGTGATTTAATCAAATGTTAAATGTATCCAACTTGATTAAAAAATTAACATTCCAAATATAACCTAATTCCAAAATGTTCAAATTTCAAAATATAATTGTCGAAAACGTTGAGTACTCAAATCACTATTGAATTTAGAAAAATAATTCTTATAAAATTATATTCTAAATATAATTACAATAGCTAACGGATTTGCCGCACCAAACTTGCTTTTATAATGCCTTATTATTTTGTAAGAAATGGTCACTAACCTTCTGATCGTTTATGTCTTGTAGTACCTGAGTGCTCAACCTCGGCTCCTAACTGAATAAATTCTAGTCAGCAAACACCTCCTGGTTGTTCTCGACCAAATCTAAAGCTCCTTGTAGCTCTTTGAAAACTCTATCACTTGAATAGATTGTTCTACAGCATACCACAACACTCACTTTGAGTGGTTTTACTGGCTTCGTAGTAATATACCACGTTAAATGGAATCAAATAATCTTGAATTATACATTTGAATAATATTTGTGACTTGAAGTCAAGTTTAATCGTCGAGAATGCTTTATTACTACAACGTATCAAATCAGCAATTATTATTTCTCACAATTAATGGGAATTTAACCCTTAACGTGACTATTTCTCGTATATTTTTTAATTCGAGTAATTGTGTTACTCACAAAATATAAACAACCCTCTGGTTGCCCTTACTACCTCACCAGTTAAACATACAACTGTTATATCACATGTATGCTACATTACAAGCAACTTTTCAGAGAAATCACGAAGCAAGTTAGGTTACCTCTATTTTTTGAAGACGCACATTTCCCAAAGCAAATGTGAAATATCCCATTACATCACCAATTGGCGAACACTAGAATGCACCCACAAAAATAATAAGAGTTTGTCATAAGCGACCCAGCCCCTATATTCTTTCAACATACGAGCCCCCTCCTGAGTTTCACTAGCCGGTCGAGCAATCTTTAAGCTTCTTACATGGCGCAAAAAGGGTGTTTCCTCTAACAGTTTGTCGATCGATGTTGTTGGTGAGCGACCTGGTCTCCTTTTACCGTTTACTTTTCCCCTAAAACTATTTTCTCCAGACCACCTTCATCCCTTTTGATGATATAGCGCAATATTCACCCGTATCAGTATGTTGATAATATTTCATTCAAGCCAATTTCCTACAGAATTGATACATTTCTGCGTCGCTCTGTCCAAGATGATCGTCATATGCGTCAACAGCACCAAATTTCAAAAACTTTCCTAATTTCGTTATCACGTTCCAATATTCCACTACATGTAACGATATCGAGTGTATTAACTGAATTATCCGGTCGATTTCAATCATACAGCTTGATTTATCATGTATGAATGTTCGAAGATACGTATAGTGTATTATTTCTATTTCTAGAATTTTGTTTGTACGTTGTATGGAATTCGAGCTGTAAATAATCATAAATTTAGTTTTCTTCTAATTGACATTTAGTCATACTGCTTGACTTTCTTCTTGGAAGTGGTTGTATAACGTATAATGACAATAATATCACAAAAAGTATAAATTATTTAACAAAACCATTTATGAGCCATAACAAGCCAAATAGGTGGTCCAGTAGCTCAATGAGAACGTGAGGGGGAGGGGCAGCTACAGGCTGAAAGAAAAGATTCTTTCGCGACGGTCAAAACAAATTGTATCCGGAGAGGTGTAATTTATAGGCCTCCTGATGAAATGATCATTTCGGCAGTAAGATTCCCTCAGCTACACAACTCAGCTATAAGATACATACATCACCTACCTTATTTTATAATTTTTAAATAATAATCTCACTTCAAGGATTCGCGAAACTGCATTCCGGTTCACAGATATGTTACACAGTTGTTAGTTGGATAACCACTATATTATTATAATATACATGAAATGCAGTTAGGAGGGCACCAGAAAATGAAGCTGGGAAACGCAACATCATTGCAAACAAGCAAAAATACGAATTTTACTTACCCGTGACCCAAATGCTTACCACTGAGGCAATTCCACATGGAAAAAAATACTGATAGTCTGTTCGCTCAAAGACGTACTGCACGCCTAAAGGGGCTACACTTAAAGCTTGGGTCCTTTAAATATCCGACCAAGAGTTGAAATAAAATTACACTGCACTAGAACGAGATTGTAAACGGAACTTCAGATTTGTAACCTGTCAACTGACGTCGAAATTGGGTCAAATAGCCGATAATTTTTCCAAAATGATTGCCACATGACACGGAACGGTACACTGAAATACGCACACCCTGTTTATTGGACGCTAGATGACAGAATGTCCCCCTGTAATCTTTCAAAGAGAGCTGGACGAACCGCCCTGAATCCATAAAAAGCAGTGACGGCGACAGCTTTTAAATTGCCCCAACAATTCTTTACTGCTTTATTGTTTCGAATATCTTGAACTCTACTATGATATTAGCGCAACATAAATCAAAACAAATCTAAAGAACTTAACTAAGCATAATATCCCTTAAGAAGTGATACAAAATGCAAATAAAAACTAGCCGAAAAGGTACATACAGAAATAGAAAAAAAAATCACCAGAAATTAAAAAGTAAGTAACAGAAACAGTTTAATTATTTTATAAAAACGGAAATTAAAGTTCGAAACTGTAACGAATTAAACGAAAACTAATATTTCCCACTTCTGACTGAAATGTGTGTTGAACGCAACGCAACTTTTCATCTCTGATACGTCAGTAGATAAGTTAAAACTTATACATGTACAATATCTCCGTTAAAGCCATTACATATTTATATTAAAGTATAATTCTGGGAAACCTAATTTTAACTCCTCTAACACAATGATTTGCGAAGAAACAGATCGATCAGGAAGAGACAAAATCACGTAAACTGATAAAGAGGAGATGTATTCTCAACGCGCGTAGTAACTTCTAGGCCCTAGACTGCGATATCGACAGCCTTTTTTATTGCTTTTCAAACTTTGATATTGTTTTTCTTATTTTACGTATTTTACGATTACGTTCTTGCAGCCGCTGAACAAGTAAGTTGGAGAAAACGCTTCTTATAAAAGTTACGCCTTCTTCCTCGCTGAGCTTCCGGAAACTGATTAATTAAACTACAGTACACAAAACTTCGATGATATGGGCTAAAGCTTCGCTGATTTGTAGATTACGTTGACTACTGCTGCTGGTAAAAAACTGCTGAGAGCATTTCAATTATCTGCTAAAGACTTAAAACTATATTGCTGTAGTTAGTAATACTACCCTCAGTTTATTTATATTATAGCAAATTGGTGTATATTACATTCGTAGATTGTAAATTGTAAATGTAGTATTCTCGCCCTTTGGTTAATAATAATGCACTGTTTCAGCAACGTTTACTCTGAGTCTGCAAGATTTCCATCTCGAATTGATCGTCTACGCCTGGGGCGTTAATACCGTTGGATAAATGTCAGCTTATTCTTGTTCTTCATCTTCTCGGTAGCAGATGTAACATGCAGCACACAAATCGTCAGAACGTGGAATGTAACATTTTGTGCAGCCTAATATTTATGCTTAAAATAGGTAATAATTTATGGGCATCTTTATTTAAACCATCTTACTTCAACATACTATAACCAAAGCAAAATTAGTTCGTTTATTACAGAGAATACACACATACAATTTATGTAGTAATTATAACTGTAGAAAGGTTTTATATATTTGCGTATGAGCTTGAATATGTCTGTGACAGTAAACATTATAAAAGATTAATACAGACAATTCTCCATTACATGCATGCATGCTGTACAGCAGTTTTCTAAAACAGGTTGCTGCAGTATTGCACCGACTTTTGTGTTAAGTGGTTCATTGATTCGAGCTGTACTGACAATCGTGGACTGTGAGTCCGCATGCGACGACCCACGCTACTTTGATAACGTATTGAAACAAGTAAGTAAAATGACAAAATAGCTATTTAGACCACAATTGTTAGAAGTGCAACTTTTTTTCACAAGTGTGGAGGGTTATTAAACGAGGCGCAGCCGTGTTTTATAGTCCACAAGCGCGAAAAATAAGGACGATTTTTTAAAAATTTCATTAAACATTCAGATCCAAGCCTATCTTGTATAGAAGTTTATTTGCCTTCATTTTAGTCACGTGCGTTGGTCAATTCGGGTAATTAAGGACACGTCTTTACTTATTAAAATCTGTAATTTGTTCAAATAAAACTAAACATTAAATTAAAAGCAACACTTCACACCCTGAAATTAATTTTTTAAAACCTACTTTTTTAAATAAAATTTTTAAAAAAATGTTTCTACATTAGTATTATACAATTAGTTAAGTTTAACTTATAATATTTCTACACTTTAGAATGGAGCCTTATGAAAAATAGCATGTTACGACTACTTTGCGCATGCATTCGATATCGATGTCTGTGGTACTTGGTTCATATTTCGCGCGCTTGTGCCTTGCCAACTTTTGACTTGAAGCCCGGAAAGTAAAAGTTGCATTTGCTTCCTCGGCGTCTTTTTCGGCTTGTCTGTGTAAGCGGCATGAAGCCAGTTTAAGTGTCTTCAAAGTGTTTACTGAATGTATGGGCGTGCAGTTTGATTTTTCTGTAATGGTTGACCGCGCTTTTGGGCGGAATTGTATTCCTGGACCATAAATTATGGACGTTTCAATCCCACGCCACGCCACGCCATTGTACGCATATTCTACGCTTGCTGATTTACTTCATTCGCACATGGCCCAGAACACTTCGGGGAAAGTGAAGGAAACCTTCTTTGGGATGTGTTTAAATTCACCCGTGTTTTATCATGGACGATTTTCTCCTTATAGCAGTCAGTGAGGAGCCGTAGGAAAAAGTTTGCAGAGGTGTTAGCTTCCATTCTATTTGAATAAGAGGACGTCACACAGGGCATGACTTTGACCCGTTCATATTTCCCAGTCTTTTCACGCATGTTGCGTGAATTTCAAAGAGCGCCGGAAATTACACCACTCTGGAACATACCTACAGGTTATAGTTTCCCCTTTGTATAAACATTTACTGGCGACCAGTGTTCTGTAGCATTAACTCTTGGAATCCTGACGTGAACTTGGGAATAGGTATACAGTTCGCTCCGCGAGATTTTTACCTGGAAGCACACAAAACGTGTATTCCAATCCACGGAGTAGACACCGCCATATAATTGCCATGCCAACTATTGCTTTAATTTAATGTGTGCGATAATATTGTATTGCTATATTATGAATTTCTAAGTATCAAAATTTATGCGTTTTTTGAGGTGCTTTGTAACTTGTCGGCATCTGATGTTAATCTACATGAACCTACGAATAATCACCTGTATTTCATATTAGAATTCGTGATTATACTGTGATACCAGCTTTGTGGGTTTGATTTCGTTGTGTGAGCAAAAGGATCACTAGTTGATTTAAAATTTAACAAAATTTTTTTGTATAAGTAATACCACGCGGAAACTATGCAAGCTAGAAAAAAGGAATTGATTGAATGGGATTTCTGCAATCAATACAACAAGGTCGACACCATAATTGAAATTGAGTTGCACAAGGCGCTTCAAAAAAGAACTATTTACTAATTTAACTCGGGAAAGGCAACGTTATCTTCTTAGAGTCCTTCTGAGAAATTACGCATCTATAAATAGGCGGACCTTATTGCTTTAAAAACCTAGCTAAAATCGGTAAACAACGGAAGGTCTTTTACTAGATAAAAATTATCAAACAAGCGAAATTCCTAATCAACATACGGTTGGCTCCAAGTCAAATTTAGAATAAATTTAAAATTCACAATTCAAGGCTAAATTGCAGCTGGAAACGCGAAGGGATGGCAACTGCACCCTCGGTTACTGAAAAGGTGGAATATAAAAATTCTGGCCTTCATACATAGACCATTTGCGTTTAAGAATCGTAGGGAACGCAATCAAGCTGGAGCGGGACCGTTCACCAAGTGTTGGGGTGCCTCCAGCGTGCGACGCGCTGATGCAGACGAGTTTGCTGTTTGCGAGTTAATGCAAGTCTCTCGAAATCCTCGTAAAGAACAACTTTAGAAACGGGAAGAAGGAAAGAAAAGGTCTTAAGGTTTTGAGTGGCCTGCAGATGACTTTTACTTCCCAAACAGCATATAGTGTAGATGCTGTGTCAGCCCGGCGCAACAAATTTATTACACATAACTCCTAATCTACCCCTGATTACTATGCACCCCGGGATGAGTCTGGTTTGCAAACCATACTAATAGGGAACCCAACAGAGCATCCTCAGCCACGGAAGTAAAGTAAAAGTCTGACAATGGTTCAAGGGAAGACTGGAAAATGGTTACCTATGAAAACATTTCAAAACACGACGAATTCCAATTTAGAATTCCAAAATTTACCAATTCTTTGCTCAATTAAGTATTTTTTCAATACAAAAAGTATATCCCACGTTTGGCAGCCACATACATAATATCGTAGTCGAAGCAACCTTTGAATTAAAATAGCACATAGCCTCCACTGATTATACCAAGGGATTAAATAGATTTAACAGTGCGAGACTATGGGATATACTAGAAGGAAATGGGTTGCTCAAACACTTTATAGAAATCATCAAAAGTTCCTGCAGACACACGACTATGTAGTAGTAACAAATAACAAGGACGAGACGACGAATTAAGTACATTTTACCCAAGATGTTAGAGAAGGATGCTGTCTACCACCCATAGTTTTAAATCTCTATTTTGATGACCTAATCAAGAAATGGAAAGTTATATGAGCTTGAACGTAATAAGTCCACTCTTTTCTAAGAATCAGACCAGTACGGTCTCCTGTGAAAATTATTTATTAATAGCCTTTCATCTGCTTAAAACTATGGCAGAAGACTAACACTCCGAAATCTCGAATGCAAAATCCAAAACAATGGCATTTCATAGCGGCGATATTATAAAACCGAAGATATGACAGTATTGACAATATAAACCTGGAAGAAGTAATTAATTTGTTTGTATACTGGTCTGGTAGATACATACTATCTACCAGCTTAGCAACGAGTCCGGTAGGTACACACACGATCATTGAAAGTGAACAGGGTTATGCAACACATGTTACACATTTGAAACAATGTTTTTAGAAGGCTACTATAGTCGTGTTATTCAGATAGTACTTCATCTAATGCAGACGGTTTCATAAAAGTAGCCCGATATTGCTGAAATTTTGCATGGGGCGATAATATTGGTTGCATAGCCCTGCTCATTTTCAATGATTCTTTATGTAGGTTCTTATGGCGTAGGCCGGTAGCACTTAACGACGCCCTTGACGACATTCGGTAGCACGTAGAGGTTAGCTTTTCGGTAGTCTGACACAAACTGACGCAAAACCTAACCTCGAATTTGACATAGACAACGTCATCAACTATACACTTCAGTACGCCAAACGTATAAGAATAATCACAGCATTTTTATGGCAAATAGGTAGTTTGGGATAATTCTTAAATAAATTTATTATGTATGTATTATCTGTAACCTCATTTACCTTGCGGTGTAGAGGCTGGTGCTTTATGCGCTGGCATCTGGCGGTACAATGCTCAACTTGCGCCGGATTCGGGTGATGTGTTGACCTTGTTACTCTATCTCTTAGGTCTGTGGTTCTGAGTAAAGCACAGTTAATTTGGTGCCCAACTGTGAATGGTCTCACCGGGCCCGATTCCAATCGGCAAGGCTACGGAAAAATTCCGACTTTGGCGGGATTCGAACCGAGGACTTGCTTAATGTGAGCCTAGCGCTTAGCCAACTGCGCTACGCGGCTTCTATTAAATTGTAAGTACTGGGTGATCTATTTTATCAGAATTTCAATTATCAGATTAAACGTAAATTTTTTCACATTTTAGGGTAGAATTGCTATTTTAAGCCAAACAACTGGAGTTCCACTAGCGGTTTTCAAAGCCACCTACAGCTATAATTCAACTAAGTAAAATTATGCAAATGCATTAATTTTGATTATTTCCTTCATCACTTATAATAATGCAGAAGACTAAAAGCCGTGTTTACACAACTAAAAGTACTATGGTTGCGTTCCACCATTTCTATTTTCGGATTTTTGTAAACAAACTTCCCTTAACTTTTAATAGCGATATTATCACAGAAAACAATTATTTATTATGCATATTTTTTGTGTTTTTTAAAACTATTGACTCAGCTTCGAAGGCAAGTCCACTTTGGTTAATTTTCATATCTGCTTATTGAACGATCCCACAACCTAAGCCGTACTCAAACGCTATAAAGGCGTGTCCGTTACATCTTACTTAACAACATAACCTATATTTCTGCAAATTTGTATGCGTCGCCTTTCGTTTCTTCTAGCAGTTGCTACAAGTATTAATACTGTTAAATGGTCTACTGTGCATCAGATAATTGTAGTACAAAGCAAGGTAAGGCATTAGCGTTATTCAGATTTCCCAAAAATTTGCAACAATGGTCTAAATTGGACTCCCACTGATTCTTCACGGTTATGTGAGGTAAGTAGTTTTGAATAAACTTGTACGTACAATCTTATTGCTTCTCTCTTCTGCAGGGTCACTTTGAAGTATAAGCTATTGATGTCGAAGCGATTGCAGAGAGGGTAGTTGAAAAACTTTTAGATTTCGATGTATTAACAAAGAAGCTTACTTCGATCATCAACGCTTCCCTGGAAACCGAGGTTGCTAAAATAGTGGAAAAGTATGAGCACAAAATCTCATCTTTGGAAATGCAACTCGAAAAACTGAAAGCCGAAACGGAAGATACAATGAACGCACATGAACAATACAGCCGTGTAAATAGTTTAAGAATATTCGGCGTTCCGCAAAAACCGAATGAAAATACCAGTGAAGTAGTGCGCAATTTATGCCACGAAAAGTTAGGTATTAACCTTGCCGAAAATGATATCGACATCTGCCATCGCCTTGGATCGAAAGAGGGAACTCACCGTCCAATTATTATAAAATTTGTGCGCCGCAGCATTAAAAAACTTATACCATAAACTATTTACTTGAACAAAAGGGATATGATATTTTAGCATTATCAGAAACGTGGTTAAAATCTGATATTACCCTTTCTCATTCGAAATATAACATTTTCCGGAAAGATCGAGACGCTCGAGGGGGTGGAGTTGCAATTTATGTAAAGAATCACTTGAATGTAAAAATTATTCAAACAAATGATAATATTGAGCAATTGTGGCTGTCATTAAAAATCAATAATGAAAGTTATGTTTTCGGGGTTGTGTATAAACCACCTCAATTTAATTATATAGTTTTTGTAGATGAGGTTGAAGAATCCATTTGTTTATATACTGAGGCTTCAGATAGGGTTATTTGTTTGGGTGATTTTAATATAAACGTGTTGGATTTTTCTGGTTCGGTTACGCAATACTTAAATTATATGTTAAATACATTATGTTTAAAACAAATTATTACAGAGCCTACTCGAATATCTGGAAATAGCATTACTTTGATAGATCTCATAATTACATCGGATACCAGCTGCATTAGTGAAACAGGGGTGTGTGAAAATGAGTTATCCGATCATGAGACAGTTTTTTGCAAAATATCAACTGGTGAGTTCGTCAAACTAAGTCCTATTATACGCACATTTCCGAATTTTAAATATTTTAATTTTAATGACTTACTGTGACCTACAGAAGTTACCTCTACATCAATTGTTTTATGAGCGGGATATTGATGCTAAATTAAACATTTTAAATTATTATATTACATCCATTTTTGACTTGCATGCCCCGTGGATAACCGTTAAAATGAAGAACAAACCAGCACCTTGGTTTACTGATAATGTTCAGTTACTGATAAATCTTAAAAATAAGACAAAATCAAAATATAAACAATCTAAGAACCCTGGGCACTGGGAATATTATAAAAGTTTGCGGAATTTTACCAATCTTGCAATTCAAAATGAAAAGCATTAAAAAACAAAATTCTATTCCGGAAACACTCAGTAATGTACAAGAAGTAAATGATTTTTCTGTAGACTCTATACCTCACAGCACTCCTGATCAAATGCTTCTAGATTTTTATCGTAATAACGAACTTACATCAGAAAAACTTTCTTTCACGACTGTTGACGTTGAGGAAGTACAAAATTTAATTAGAAGTGTAAAAAGTAATGCAGGGGGTATAGACGGTATAACCATCAATATGATTAAACTGTGTTGTCCATACATATTACCGTTTATTACTCATATACTGAACTGCTGTTTATCAGAAAATGTTTTTCCAAAATGTTGGAAAAATGCAATTGTGATTCCTTTCCCCAAAGTAAATAATGCTGCAGCCTATACAGATTTACAACCTATCAGTATATAGAAATA
The DNA here is from genome assembly GCA_940337035.1 of Agriotes lineatus. Taxonomy (NCBI): domain Eukaryota; kingdom Metazoa; phylum Arthropoda; class Insecta; order Coleoptera; family Elateridae; genus Agriotes; species Agriotes lineatus. Next base: position 133,081,225 of record OW679197.1, on the reverse strand, counting down.
GAGTGTTAATTAACAACTGGTTATTTATTTAAATAAGACATTTTTTCTTATTGTATAGTTGTACATTACTATAAATGTTAGTTTAAATTTACTCAAATATTTGTTTTGTTAATTACAAAACTTAACAAGTTAATAAATAAAAGTATTTACAAAAATATTGCTCTAACTGCTATCTAATAAAACATTTCTTATTAATAGTACAGCAATATCACGGAAACAAACGACGAACGTCATCAAATATTTAGTTATTCATTTAAAGTTACCGTTTGATTCCGTGATTTACCTATAGTTACAATAAATATGATTAACTATAGGTAAATCACGGAACCAAACGGTGCGCGTCATCAAACAGTAACTATAAATTAATAACTAAATATTTGATGACATGCACAGTTTGGTTCCGTGATTTTACTATATGTGTATTGCTTTCCAAGCTGGGATGAGCTCCATACTGAGCGCTGGGTTAGTCAACCGAGGTGCGAAGCACTGAGGTCAGCTAAAAGTACGAAGCTGGAATAAGCCTTCCCACGAGGTAGCTACATGCCTGGTCTGTAACTGATATATTATAATGGGCAAATAGTGCCAGTGCAGCAACATGATGACATGAAACTTGTCCACGAGGACATGTGCAAGAAGTTGAGGTTATGTTTTTGTCTTCATCGAAGAAGATCTACAAAGTAAAAATATATACTTAGTATATATTCGTTACTACTTAGAATCCATCTGAAGCAGCAATCAGTATTTTAAATAATTATACTTTTTAAGCTAAAATTTATCTTACCTCAACATTGTATCACTTATCTTTCATGCTTGCCTGTACTGTACCATGTACCCAGGGGTGCCAGATCGTGTCAAGCTGAATTCGTTAGCTTCGTCGGAAAAAATCGTGAGATTTCGGAAATGGATGAGATTTGAAACTATGGATGCAAATTTTAAAAAAAGCTATTTTAAAATTAATAAAATATGGAATATATGCTGCAGATTTATTAAACATTGAGTACATAGGTTGTACATACATAAATGACTGCAAGAGAATTATAAACATTTTAAATAATTGCCATAAATAAAAAAATTAAATTAATATAAAGTAAATGTTAAATGAACTAAATATTTTATTATAGAAATAACACATGAATTCTAAAAATAAAAATATGGCTACATAGAATATAGTACATATACATAGACCTAAGTATGTATACAGAAAAAAAATTGTTCGACTACTCACAATCTGAAGAATCTGTGTCCGGGATGACTGGTTTGGAGGGATAAAGTACTTGACTATTAATTTTTTAAAATTAAATCTGTGCTTATCTTGAAATTATGTAAATACCTATTTCTTGAAAGAACATTTAAATCCGCTTTCAACCGCAACTTGCGACTTCTTTATGTGAACCATAGATAGCAGCAGTATTTGATGATAATGCGGGAAATGATAAAATCAGTGACAGCATACATTAAATCATGTATTAAGACTAACACACATTTTTTTCTATTTAATCATTTAGTGTTACAATTTTTTATACAATTATTTTAATTAGAATTGATACAAAAATCGTGAGATAAATAGTCCTTATTGTGAGATTTGCAATGAAATCGTGAGAACTCACGATAAATCGTGAGATCTGGCACCCCTGCATGTACCATTTAATACTGAACAGAAAAAAGAAGACACTATTCAATTCAACAGTATTGGCGGTATCCAATATGAAAGAAAGTTGCCCGGAGGCTATCCAAAAATGTCCATAAAACGCTTTCCAGAGGCGAGCGTTTCCTTTCCAGAGACTTTCCATTTAAAAATATATATTTTTTAACTTTTCCATACTGCCAATCTCTAGCGTGTTTTTAAAACTTTATTTAGTGAAACAAAAGTTATTAAATCCGTCCTACATTTTAAGTGCGGCATATGCCGCGGGTTTCAGCTAGTTTTTTATAATTTGGAAAACTCATGGCCGCGGGAATACTAATGGCGGATTTCATCACGTGATACGTCCACTCAAACTTTTGACAAGTTATAAAATGCCAATGTCTTATTTTGACATTAGTAACCTTTTGGGGTGAAATTCGGTGCACGGTCCGGTCTATTTCGCATCCGCTGCGAGCGAAGTAAGTTTATCGATCAGCGTGTATGTCAAAATGTTGTGGGTGCCGCTTGCCGCTATCAATGTTTAAAGCAATGCGTTGCGCTCTCGGCGGTGGTCCAGGTTAATGGTTTATGTTAGTTGTTAGGTCTTGATAATTTTTTTTAGAGAAAAAATACGAGAGAGAGTTTGTTCAACGCAATGCGTTGCGCTCTCGGCGGTGGTCCAGGTTAATGGTTTATGTTAGTTGTTAGGTCTTGATAATTTTTTTTAGAGAAAAAATACGAGAGAGAGTTTGTTCAACGCAATGCGTTGCGCTCTCGGCGGTGGTCCAGGTTAATGGTTTATGTTAGTTGTTAGGGTCTTGATAAATTTTTTTTAGAGAAAAAATACAAGAGAGAATGTGTTCAACGCAATGCGTTGCGCTCTCGGCGGTGGTCCAGGTTAATGGTTTATGTTAGTTGTTAGGTCTTGATAATTTTTTTTAGAGAAAAAATACGAAAGAGAGTTTGTTCAACGCAATGCGTTGCGCTCTTGGCGGTGGTCCAGGTTAATGGTTTATGTTAGTTGTTAGGTCTTGATAATTTTTTTTAGAGAAAAAATACGAGAGAGAGTTTGTTCAACGCAATGCGTTGCGCTCTCGGCGGTGGTCCAGGTTAATGGTTTATGTTAGTTGTTAGGTCTTGATAATTTTTTTTAGAGAAAAATACGAGAGAGAGTTTGTTCAACGCAATGCGTTGCGCTCTCGGCGGTGGTCCAGGTTAATGGTTTATGTTAGTTGTTAGGTCTTGATAATTTTTTTAGAGAAAAAATACGAGAGAGAGTTTGTTCAACGTTACATTTTTATGTTCACTGTTATTTTTGCGCATGCGCACTACACCGGACCGTGCACCGAATCTTTACCACTTTTTGTAACTGTGATTATATTGCAGGTTAAGTTTTACGTCAGTCTGTGTCAAACAACAAACAAACCCTAACCTTTTAATCTTGAATTTGACAGAGACTGACAATACACTTCAATACTGCCAAACGTATAACACATATCAAGGCCTGCTCAGAATCATTTTTTTTATCTCATGGTATAATCTGTAGTGTAAGTTGCCTTTTTTATGAATAAAACATTATGTATGAAATCGACATTATGTTATTATTTCTTATTTAACTTTTCCACGGCCGTGAGTGTTCACGCGTAACTTTTTCCTGCGAAACTTTCCTGCGGATTTATTTCCCGACGGAACTTTTTCCGGCGGAACATTTTCCGGTGGAACTTTTTCCGGCGGAACTTTTTCCTGGATTCAATTTTGGTTCTTTTAAACCTGCACAATGCTTCATCTCGAAGTTTCATAAGTAGCCTAGTATTAGCCGATAACCAAAGGACACGATTTTTATTAATTCTAATATTTTTTAACGGAGCATATTTATTTAGCACGGTTAAAACATTAGAATTAAAAGAAGTCCACTTTGTCATTTACGTTGTTAAGATAATAGTTATTATACATCAAGTGAATAAAGACATATTTTATTAACGAGCGAAACCTGTATTTACGAGGGGCGAAGCCCCGAGTGAATGCTTTTCGCGAGTTGATAAAATGTCTTTATTCAAGAGTGATATATTAAATTTTTTCCAATACCTACACAGGACTTTAGAAATTAAAATTTATAGCTATTAAGGCGAATTTTAACATGATCGACCTCGATTTTTAAACCCTCTGTAAAACACGAGTTGGCAATATTTTTTCTACAGCCGAGGAGTTTGGTAGCCAAAATGCCCTCGGGGCTCAACCCTTCTCCAAGGGGGCCCACAGGGCCTCCCTTCTCTCCAAGGGGGCCCTCGGGGTTCGGTCCCTCTCTAAAAGGGCTCTTAGAGCTTCGCCCCTCTCCAACGGGGCCCTCGGGGCTCCGCTCCTCTCCAAGGGGACCCTCGGGGCTCCAGCCCTCCCCAAGAGGGCCCTCGGGGCTCCGCCTCTCCCCAATGGAGCCCTCGGAGCTCCACTTCTCTCCAAGAGAGGCCTCGGGGCTCCTCCGCTTTCCAAGGGGGCCCTCGGGGCTCCGCATGCAAATGGGTTTAAATAATTGCATACTATAATATTTTACGCTAATGTATTCAGAAGTGAATAATAGTAATTTACGATACAAGTGAGTAAAGATGCTTTACACATGTGTATCGTACAATATTTTATCTACGATAGAATCTAGAAAACACGGTAAAAATGAAAAAAAAATATTTATAAATTAGGATTACCAGCAACCGGTCGTAATTTTGGCTGTTTTACAAATTTTAAAACACGTTGCTACTCACAACGTGTCTAATGAAATCTTTTAAATACGTTACTACTGACGACGTAAACTAATGAAAACATGTTATTAAACAGTCGTTTTACAAACTTAAAACTGCCAACTAACAGGCAATTTTACACACTGTCGTAGATAAAAACTATTTTAATCACTAGTGAATAAAGAGGTACTTTAATAGCGAGATTTTAGTGAATAAAATGCGGATATTTAGGTAGGCATTGGAAAGTAGTAGATTATGTTATAATTATAAGTGAGAGAAATGCATCATTATTTGCGAGTGAGAATTTTGAATCGCGAGTGCCCCAGCACGACCGATACAATTTCTCACGAGCTTATAATGGCATTTCGCTCACGTGTGATATACGACGTTTTATCTTACAGTAGCAATTCTTATGCCTAAATAGTTTGCGCAGTCAGAATATGTCGCGAAATAAATTTATAATTAGTCGCTTATGATTTGTGATATACGTTTGACAGTACTGAAGTGTATTGGCAGTACTGAAGTGTATTGTCAGTTTATGTCAAATTCGAGGTTCGTAGGTTAGGTTTTGTTTGTTATTTTCATATATATATATATATATATATATATATATATTTACATCACGCTATCAATTTGACGTCTTTTCATAGCGCAGGTATTTAGCGTCCACCAAAACCATTGGCTTTACATGTAATGTTGTCCATGTATATTAGTTACTTCTGCTTGTTTCACAATAGCTGACGTTTAAAATTAAAAAAACTACTTATACGAAAAAGATTATATACGTGGTAAAATGAACTCCTTTCATGTTGTAAACAATTTGACTTCCCATGTATATTTATGAATAATTCCCATCAATTTGGCGACCAAGGTATATACATCATTTTAGACTACCATCCAGATGACGTCCGGCAGTGTTGCCATGTCTTATGCTGTAATTTCCTATAAACGTTTGACGCATTTATTTTAATGGTCTGGCCGCGATTTCGCAAGCGTGCAAAACCGGGCAACTATAATGAAGGGTGACCGTCTGTGTTGATGTTTTATTTTGAATACATGCAAACAATCCGTGTTTAGTACGCCGTACGATATGAACAAGTATTTTAGTTACACCTTGCATTATATCTGCTTAGCATTAATAGAAATCGTAATTATTTGCTTGTTTCTTGTTTTATATAAACATTCTGTTTTTTTCATTGAAGAAAACCCTTTTTTACTTACGAAGGATCTCAAGGTTTGTATAAATTGAAAAGTGGTCACTCTAAAGCTATTACAATGATGCTATCAAGACCGAGTGATACACAAAGAATTGAAATCCGGGGATGATGATAGCTTTATAAAATATTTGAGGATGGGCAAAAGTGTTTATAAAACTTTTCAATATAGCCACAAATACACTTTCAAAAACCGACACACTGTATGTGTATGAGGTTACCCTAGTCTACTTTTTCTCTTTAATACTCCAAGTTTTTGATCAAAGTTTTCCAATTTCACCATCGTCATCTTAGCATCCGGTTTTCCCACCGTGTATGCTTCTTCTATGCCAGTAGCTATACCTATTTCTTTCAGAATAAACTCCTTTACTTCTTGCTTGATGACTTCTTTCTTAAAATCCGCTCCCCTAATTATTATATTATTTTTCTTTTGTTGATAAGTTCCTTGATTGACCCGACACTATTAGCTCTGTTGCGCTCCTCTGACATGTAGCTTCTTTTCTCTTTCTAAAAAGGTTATTCTAATTAGCTGAGGCGTCTAGTTCGTATTCAGTTTCACTTCTCCACCTTTGTACGCTTTTTCCAGGAATTAATTTTTATTACTGTTTTTATAACCGGTCTTATCGCTATCGCCCAGCTCCGTCAGCACTTTGATCTCGATCGAGCTCCTGAAGTGATTAATAAAAAGGCTGTTCGTATTTATCTTTTAAACTTCTGTCAACATTCCATCTGTAGGCTCAACCTTGACCGATAAGCTGCGGCCTTGCGACTCTGGCCGCCCTACCCGTTTGCATGACATTATTAAGTTCCTATAGGTGCTTTAAAATTAAGAATTCGTTACACTTCTTGCACTTTACTATTTTGTTGCTGCTTCTCCCTTATTCCTACTTTACGCGGTGTGAAATTTAATGAGATAAAGCGTAAACGAGTAATTTATCGTCACTTGCACAATTTCACGTCGGTACTCGGTCACAACAAACCAAATTTTAATTGTTTACCTCATTTTTTTATATCAATTCTGAACAAAAAATAAAAAGTTTTTATTGGACTTTTATATCCCTTTCTATTTGGATATGAAACATTAAAGGTAATACTATTAAAACATGGAAATCATCCCCAACATACAAAATACAAAAATGGAGTAAAATTGTACACAATATAAAATGAACTATCTTCCTTCCTTTAGTTTTGGTATATGCATTCTATAGAAAAACCATTATTTTCAGCAGTGCTGCGTTTTTTAGTCTTCGGCTCATTCTTTAAACTTTCTGACGCGTTCAAAAAAGTGGCACACTAGCTCCTCGTTGTATAAATAACTATTCTCTACCTCGTTGTTGTAAATGTCTCTGGGTTTTTGCACCTGAGGCTTAAGCATACTTTTCCAATGTTTTATAACCACATATTGGGTTGTTCGCACTCAGTTTTGCCTTACTTTAAGTATTAATTGAATGTGATTTTGCAGAGCACCATTAAAAAGGACAGGAACTCCTCGCCCACGTTTACCTCTTATCACAATTCTTTTACATTTTTTCATTCCGATATGGCATTTGAAGAATTTTTTTTTAAATAATTTGCTAACATGTAAATAATTCGTTTACAAATATTTTTTTATACAGAAATACAGTGTAACCAGTTAATATTGTTATGCCATATCATTCTAATTTGGAGGATAATAGTTTGGACATACTGTATGAGTAATATGTATATGTGGTTAGTTACTTTTCGAGTGTATGGTGCCCGGTGGTAGTCTGTCTTCGTAACCATGCTAATTATTAGAAATATTCAAAATTTATTTCGGGACTTAATGCACGAGCTTTGGCCTTACTCAGGCAAGCGCAAGCGCTATGTCTGCTTCAAAAATAATGTTTGAAATTCATTATTAGGTTACTTGAATAATAGTTTATAACTTTAACACTTTTTTTTCAGTTACTCAACGATTCAATTAACCGGAACGTTAATTCTAATTGTGTTTAATTGTGTTTTATGGCACAACTTTTGTTAATAAGCAGATTCGGCTCTTTGTATGAATTCGCAAAGAGCAACCTTCCTCCAAAATTTAAATGGTTGAACCCTTTTCTGTCATTTCAGGTTGCTGCTTGTTAATACTTGTTATTTATAGTTATAAATTTGTTTATGTGCATTTTGTTGGTTGAATTGGGTGTAAAATACGGTCATATTATTCTTTTTCAGCCTTTATGTTAGGTTACAACTATTTTGTTTTTTCAAATATGTTTACCTTGTGTAATGTGATGTAACCGTATCACTGCATCAAAATTTCATGAATATTAATTTCGGCATACGATTAAATAAATAATTACTTACCCTATCAACAGTAAGCTTCTACTAATGATTTACGTATACAAAATTTCTATTGGCTAGAGAAATTTAAATATTATTAACCTTCCTAGTTTTGGTTTTTTAAATATGATAAAATAAAATACACCTATATAAGTAGCGCAAAATGTTCTGGAATTGTTGTTAACTTACATTTATTATTTTCATTTGAAGCACTAATAATTTTTTAACGGGAACTGATTTCACGCCTAAAATTGCAAACATTTTCAATTAATAAAAAAAAAAAATATTTAGAATGTTTCTCTCACAGACAACCAACATCTATCACAATTTTGGCATTTGGAAAATAAAGGCATGTATTATTATTATTAAAATATTAGGATAATCATAATGTCCCGAAATGATTGTAACAAACTAAATGTAAAAGTAGTAATATTACTTAACACCTTAGAGTAGGGTCGCGTACAAATCACGCTATGCTTAATAATTTCCTTAGGAATGTTATAAGATATGCATTTTATGGCGTTGCCTCGAAAAAATACTAAGCTCACTACTAGTAAACGAGTACCGAAATGTGACAATTTGAACAAATGAAGAATACGTAGAATTGTTTTACTGAGAGGAAAACTACTTAGTTAGGATTTTGGATCTATACTAAATTCAACTAAAAAATGTTTGTTAACTAACTTCAACTTAAATTAATGTAAATTAAACACAGTCTTCCACATAACAATTAACATATACTTTTAACATACGCTACATGTTTCGGTTTATCTGTTAAACCATTTTCAGGGCTAATGTCAAAATTGGACAGTCCAATAATATTTTGTGTATTTTTACATTTTTTGATTTGGGTTCTTTCGTGGAATATAACTGTTGCAATGAAGTTGATAATAAATTGTCATTAACACTAAATTAAAGAGAATAATTTTTCGCGTCGTTTAGTACTAAAAACTTAGGTATTGAAAAATGTTAATTGTGCATAAAAATATTAATTTCGATATTTAGATACGAGTATTACCTTATATAAGTGAGGAAAATAACTAAATTTTAAAAATAATATTTTTATGCACAATTAACATTATCCAATAAGTTTTTGATACTAAACGACGCGGACAAGTATTCTCTTTAATTTAGTACCACTACCATTTCTTTCCATAAAAATGGTGAGCAGGAATATGCATAACCGTGATAAGCCATGTAAATTGCTTATGTTCAGAGGTATGACCAACCACCCGGTATAATTAAAAATTAAGAAGTTTCTAAAAACTTTCTGAAATTCGCATGAAATAGCAAACAAGTCCTTTTCTACAACCGTAAAAAAGTTGACGTTTACGCATTAATTTCTGTGTCTGAAGCACGCTATTTTTTAATTAAATAGTTGTTTTTGACATTTAAGTCCCGAAATATAAGAAGATCCACAGGAGCGGGAAGTTTAGAAAACGGAATAATTAAGGTAAAAATCTGGTGTGATACACTCACACAACTTCCTTTTACAGTGATCTTATAATTATTAGGCAAAAACTTGATTTTTAATTTTTAAGCACTCGTCAAAATATTTCAAAAATTACAAATTCTACAGAAACTTTACAAAATAGAGCGTTAATGAAAGAGACAAATTTTTTTAAAACTTTTAAGCTGAATTCAAAAATGTAATAATATACCAGGTGTTCTATTTATAATAGGAGTTATAAAAAAAAGAAAAAACAAAATAAAACCAGTTTAGAGGTATTCGACGGGAAAATCATCAATATAACTTATATTAAAAATTTAATAAAAGTGTAAAGCTTGAAAAAATCGTTTGAGCCGATTTTGAAAAAAATTAAAAAAACTGAAAAAGCAAAAGAGTAAACGACATATTTCTGGGTAAGCGATTTTCTTCAAAAGCTTGCTGTCGCATCTAGATAGTACACAAAAGTTATATATGAAGTTTCTACGCCATATCTCTTTTCGTTTTTGAGATATTCTGTTCACACACAGACAGACAGACCGATGAACAAAAACATGTTTTTTGGGTTCAGGTGACTCTAAAACGCGAAGATCTGTTGAAAACTCAATTTCGAATTTTTAGGAGAATCCAATACTTTATTTATTGTAAAAGAATGAAAAATCGAAAAACTTTAAAAATTACAGGAGTAAACACCATCCTTCCGGTTATGCGGTTTTCTTAAAAAGCTTGCTGTCGCAGCTAGATAGTACACAAAACTAATATAAGAAGTTTCAACGCCATACCTCTTTTCGTTTTTGAGATATGCTGTTCATACACGGACACACAGACGGACAGACTGACAGACAGGCCAATGAACAAAAACATGTTTTTTGGGATCAGGGGACTTTAAAACTTAGATCTGAAAACTCAATTTCGAATTTTTGGGACGAATCCAATACTTCCTTTATTGTAATAGGAAGTAAAAAGGTATCGGTTCAATGTAATTTCAATTCCCCTAACTGGGGACGGGCTGCAGAGAGACCTTGCATCCCTCTTCAGTCAAAAATGGAAATTCTAGAATGGTCGAGAGGCAGAAGAGGTGGAGAATGGAACAAAGTCCAGGAAAGTACTGCCCCGACAATCGCCTCAGAGAAGGTATTCTGTTGCCTCAGAAAAACCACCCAAAAACCTGAGTCAGAGCAGACGGCCGCGGGAATCGAACCCACAACCTCCCGACGACATAATTCCGAAAGCAATTGAATATAACTGAAACAAAGTATACCAGTAGTAAGGTGTAATTTGTAAATAATAATAATAATAATGTCTTTATTTGCACAACCACATCCGCCTTCTCTGTATGCACTGTTGAAGCTGGTTGTTAAAATTCTGTATAACACGACCCTACCTATCTAACGGAACTCTAGGCAACTGATTCATTATTTTCCTTTTCAACTTGCGATATTTTTTGGTTTATCAATAAAAGCCAAAAATATTCGCACTGAACGTTTTGGAATGCGTTGTCTAGCTGCTCTAATATGATTATTGTTAACAGGGATTTTAACACTTTTGTTTGACCATTATGTTTCACATTTTTAGTTGAATCTGTTTCTTCAAATTTACTAACCAACCCCTTTATGAAATGGGCAGAGGGCACTCTCCCGTGACAACAAACTGGGAAATTAATTACACACAGCTATTATTTTCGCACTACGATTTAATCACAAAAGTACTTTGTTCGCCGAACCACTTTTCCATGATTGGTAAATGGTGTACAATGACAGACAATTTAAAATAAAAATCCACAACCAATTATGCATAGTTACCAAATAACAACATTTTCAAAACGTCCGGCTCCCATTGACCACCTCTTATTTTCTCACATAATACTCCGTATAGAAGATATAAAACATATGTCAGCACGACATAACAAAATTTAACTGAACTTAAATGCATTTGAGCCATTACACTCCAGTCCCATAGCCCGTATTACGTAGAACACCCCGTATATCAGCAAGATGACAATTATTTATAAACAAAACTGAAATTCAAAGTACAATTACTACAACGGCTACTACATGCGTTTATCGACAAATTTATTAATCCTCGGACTAAACAGGCATTTCGTAACCTTGAACACAAGTAATTATTTTAGTTGTGTCAACCCCCAATTAGGAAATAAATAATAACACAAGTAAGGCAAAGATAAGTGAATTAATCGTTGATTAACAATAAAGTAACTCTAAAATTACATATAAGTAATAAACTATTAACCAAAGGTAGTGAAAGCTAGGTCAGCTTGTTGTTTTAAAAGTCCCGCGTTTTTGACATACATTTTCGGCCAAATAAAAGATTGTGGTTGATCACTGGTAAAACTATCGCTTATTATCTAATTACTCCATCAACCACACTGCCTAAGTGAAATCACGGATCTTTTACTTAACTAACATATTTAATATTCGCCGAATTCATTGTATTTATCGCGGATCTAGTTATCACCATAACGTCTACACAACGCTGAAACCTGAAACACTTGTGCAATGTTGCCACACGAGTGGACGCCACTTTAACGGTATTATATGTTACCCCGATATATGGTCGCCGTATATTGTTTGTAACACAGCGCAACTAGCGGAAGTTCTACGAACTGTAAGTATACAGATTTTGTCACAATATAATCAATTTGGCGTCCACCACTATTTTCGTAGACGGTTTCTAGATGACGCACTGATTCATAAAAAATTATTAACACGGTGATGCAAAGTGGCGTCCGGTATACGGACGCCATATGCACACGGACGTCACATTAAATGTAAATGGACTACGTACGGACGCTAAATTGATGGCAGGATGAATATATATATATATATATATATATATATATATATATATTATACATATTGTAATGGCCGCCTACTACTAATTAATTGCTTCTATTAATAAAAATATCTAGAGCCACCATACATATTATTTTTAATTCTGGGTTCGTCACAAATCAGATAACTAATTTTGGTTCTCAGGGATAATTAAATGAGCGGTCTAGTGATATGCTTGACCTGAATGATCGTACGCCCCTATTTATAATGTAATCTACTTGCAACTCGAATTAAGGTTGGCTAACTCATAGCAGAACAGAGCTCTTATTCAAGGTCTGGGTTCACAATTTTAGATTTAAAATTTTGATCGCACGCCTATGGTGCGTAGGTCAAAAGCAACCTAAATGCTACAACGGAGCTAATCTGTCTCGGAAACCGCCTCTTGCTGTTAAACGTAGGCCAAAATAGGATGGCGAACGTCCCTCGGAAGCCGTTGTGGATCGGAAATATTTTGTAGTGGCCGATTTTAAAACCCACACTTGTGCTTGAACACTGCTATGTCGTGAACACTCTGGTAAAGTTTCGGAGCTGTATTTTAATATTTACTATATAAAAATTATATTTTTCTGCGAGAATAAAACTGGGCTGTCAGTAAAATTATTTAATTTTTAGTTGTTATTAACAATTTCACATTAATACAAATAGGAAATCAACTCTGTTCAATTGACCTTTTTAACAAATAAATTCTTAAAATCTAACTAATTTTACAATTCTACCTTATTTACTAAATTGTCCTTTGATTTTTGTAATCATTGTCTTACATCATCACTCGCGTTGCACCGTTTTAAATGTCTTTTTTTATTCACTTATTGCACTGACTCATGTTTCTTTTCGCGCACATCCTCTCTTGATCACTTCTGAATTCAATTAAAAGTCCATTTCATTGTTATACTTGCTAATCAAAAAACTGTTTTTAAATTCAGCAAATTTCCAATATTGTTGTTCCATTTTCCTTTTTTATTTATGATTTGTCTTTAGCTTTGACCTCACTTCGTGCTCGTTGCACCCTGCTGTGCCTTCCTCCACATTACCTTATTATATGCTCACAGAGAATTGTTATTAATGAATTATGACTTGCAAAATACCCTCGACCAGCATTTACTAATTATTTTCATAATCGATTCATTCTTACAAATTTACATTGATTAAATAGAACAAGAATCCAACCTCTATGATTTGAGCTCTGCCTTGTTCTTTATGTTAGAAGAATTAATTTCTTTATTACTTGCATAGCTTTGCACATATTATTTCTAAATTCAAGTCTGATTAATTTTTATTTTATTGCAATTAGATGCCATTTCTCAATCTAAGCTTGTCTGAATTATTCATTATTTTGTTGTGCTGTTAGAAGTGAGACTCAGGGCTTAAGACCATCTCAATATATCGCTAGTAGGGCTTCGGAATGCCCGAAAACATTACGGCGCCGACATAGTTTCACTTAGAGTATAACGCGTCTCGTGCGCATGCATGTGAATTCGAACTCTGCCTTTAGAAGCGAATTTTAAACTTGACCACTTCCCCATTGGACGGACGACGCCGCCGCGCTTGCGCACAGCTCACCATTATACATTGAAGAGTTGGTTGTCTGTCTCACTTCCTTCATGAGTTTGCCACTCATAGCCGCTAGCAATATAGTAAGTATTACATATATGGTTATTTGACACAGACTGACTCAAAATTTAACCTGAAAATTACGAATTTGACATAGCTTGACAGTGCTACCAACAATTCAGTAGTATAAATAATCAAAACTCACTTGTGAATAAAACTTCATTTTAGTCACTGAAAACGGTTGTAGGTATAATGTATGGTAATAGGCGCTACTGTAAGATAAAATATATTTTGGCAGGGTATTAACACTATTAACCTCAAATCAGCATGAAATAAGTGTATATTGAAAGACTAAAAGATCTTATTTTTTATAAGTTGAAGGTTGTCGAGTATTTTCAATCGCTAAATGACAAAAAATTGTGTCATGCTCGGAGAAATTAAAACTAGCTGACCTTAGTCACATGTGGTTGCAAATATATCGAATTTAGGCAGAATGCAGGAGAAAATACAGTTGTTTGGGTATTTCAATCACATTTGGAATGCGGTTAATGGACTCTTATCAGATTTACCCACGGTCTAAGATATTCAGGTCATTCGACTGGGATTTGTAGGCATACTAAATTTTGTCCTCATTCACAAATATTACGCTAGATGGCGGAAGTGTAAAAAAGGATACGACAAAGCCAACTTGAATTTAATTTAGGTAAACAATAATGGCGGCTCACAAACACGTCAAATATTGACATGTAAAGTGAAGTCATATTTACATTTTTTAAAAGTGTTTGAACTCTTCGAAATGGAATCAACTCGTGAGAAAATGAGGGGTTATCTTGTAGTGTACGACGCCCACTTTGAACAACCGTTCCTAGAGCCAGTAATGCAGGTGGAAGTGAAATTTGACAATATTTTTTGTAAAAAGGTACGAATTCAGCTTAGCTGCAGTTTAAGATTTGTGTGTACCTAGTTCAAACATTCCTGTGTAATTTAAACAATTTGTGTAGACCATAACAAGAGGGTTAATTTATCTCTCCTTGCTATATTACTGGCTCTAGGAATTGTAGTTTACAGTGGCCGACGTACACTACAAGATTATCAAATGAGGATGTAATGATGAAAGAAACAGGCTCGAAAAACACCAGTGTACGAGCTGATAACAGCAAAAGTTCGATAGAAGTTGATCAAAATGGGTATGTTTGCAGTTTTGTATAAAATATATAATGCCACTTAGATATAATTATTTTCCGAAGCAATGGAAGATGATATCTAAACTGGATAAAACTCCAGAAGAATTAACATCTTGCAGGACCATACGTCCTTTGAAAGCACTAGGAAAACTACAGTTGGATAGACAGCAAACGTGGCAGAAACACAATGGACTGAGCAGAAGCAACTTCAGTTTAAGCTACGACAGTATTACTCAAACTAGGATAGTAACTGTACAAATCAATTCTCCAATCAATCTGGTTGTACAACTGTGGGACACGAGAAGTAATTCAGACGTGGAGATATTACAAAGATTTCAAAACGAAGCACTGCACACGGCACGCTGAATTGTAAACGTTTGCAACATTTATCTCACAATTAAATAGGCCTTGGTGCTACACAGAATTACCAACTTACAGTACTACATTAAAACTCAGTAATACTGTAATACAAGGAAAAAATTAATGTGCGGGTTCGATATTTTTGGTGAAGTGCGTCATTTCAAGCCTACAAACCATTACATTTAATTTAGTTTTAATTTGGGTACCCGTTTTAAAACCCATAAGCCTGAAATTCTGTAATTAAGCAACACACAGTGCAGGTGCAAGGTGACTTAGTTAATAATAAAATGTGTCATGATATTCTGGGGCTTCAATCACCACATCTGGCAACTGGCGGGCGGCCCACACAGTCGCGGTGCCAGTTCGGTATGCGGTCTACCAAGTATAATACGATCTACCATAAAGTAGCTGGTTCAATATGCGGTCTACATACTATGCAGACCAACATAGGTAAAGTCTTGTGGTTCAATAAGCGATCTATCATCAAAATATTTCTTATGTTTAATTAACTACATGTGCATACAGTAAAAATGGTTTAATTATAAGTATTTATACATATACATCTCTAACATCGTTCAGAAAAGCAATAAACTTATCGTCTGTGTTTTTAAGTATTCTTAAGTATGAATAATTAACCATAATTAATAAACAATTTCAAAAACAACCAAATTGCCGAATAGTGAGCAGTGAAAGTACTTAATTATCCGATTGGCAATTAGTTTATTGCTTTACTTAACGACGGGGTTATAGGGAAACAATGAATAATTAACTACGTATAATTAACAAACAATTTTGGGTTTATTTATTGAACCACATACTTCGCCTATATGTGGACCTGTATATAATTGTACATTAGCATTATGCATGGTAGACCGGATATCGAATCAGATACTCAGTGGTAGACCGCATATCGAACTGGCACCACAGTCGCTTTAAAAATTGGGTACCGAAACCAAAGTTTGAAAGTAGGGAAAGTAAGGCAGTCGTCGAAGGCATAATGCTAACCATATCACCCAGTATGCCGTTAACGGTGTGCCAGATTGACTGGGTTTCGGAAAAAGATATTTCGGCAAATCTGACCCGCCATGTTTTAGATCATATTCCTAGGTGTGGAATGAAACGCTTTGAATTTTACTTTTATGCTATTCTGAATAATTTATTGTAGACACCTGTTTACTAAACCGTCTCCAGGTATAAAAATAGGCAGTAACGTAATTTGAATTTAAGAATTTCTTATAAAAAATTTACGATTCAGAATATCGTAAAAAGATGTATACAGCTCGGTTGTTACCAGAACTTTACCTGCTTACACGTCCTTGCACGCAAAGTTCTTAGTAACGGTCTTGCAATGTAAATTACTCTTATATTATAAATCAAAGTTTATAAATCGTTTATACTTCAGGGCTTTCTTGCAAGTACATACTTGATTTCACTCAATATTAAATATTTATTCAGTATCTAAAAATGATAGAATACCCACTAATAATTACGTATGATAAAAGTGAACATTAAATGAAGCGCGTTTTTGAATAAAGTGTTTTATTGTAATTGTACAAATTGTATGGTATTTTATTGTTTTGCAGATACTGGGTAAAAATTATTTTATTTGAAATCGGCATCAAAGTACCTCTAAATCGTCATTAAAATACGAGAAATCGGCAGTAAAGTAATCCATTGTTTTACCACTTTTTTGTAGGTGGCGAGGCGACAGATAAATGTCAATCGACCGAACATAACCTACAAAAGTTGGTTAAAATGTTGTAATTTCACGATTTCTCGATTTCAAATAAAACATAATGCACTCCTAGGCACTGAAGTTTCTTTATATCCCTCATGTGGTTTATTTGCCTTGGCCCTACGGGCCTCGGTAACTAAATCTATATTCTTGATAAAAAGCTTAACTTCAGTGCCTTGGTATACAAACTACTATTTAATTCAGTGACAAATGGAACAATATTTCAAGTATTATTTTTTATGAAATGTTCAATCAAGTTTTCCTAATATGAGATAGTACATATGTCACTGGAAAATTGTATTATTTTCACTTAAGTAAAAATATTAGTATGTAATACATACATCTTTCTTTAATTTATTAAAATAATAAAACTTATTTGACTTTTATTAGCTTTCAATGCATAGTTTAAGGATTAATATTTATAAAAATTTTAATATTTTTAATAATGTTTTGTTGATATTTATATTAATTATTTTGTTACATATTATAGTACATTATATAGAATGATTCAAAATTCAAGAAACCCAAATTATAATAAACAATTACTACATGATAACTGGATAGAAGGAAGTCCGGCTATAAATATGAATTTATTCCTTTGCAGTCATACTCGTTATTGGTAGCGTTTTGTTTGTAATTTTATTTATTTAATTAAACAGTAAAGTGCTGCAAAGGCAGATATAAACAATAATGGCATCCTACAAATATGTCAAACATCAATTAATTGACATGTGAAGCGACAATATATGACAAAAATGATTATATAATAGTTATTTACTATACAAGTCGGATAACAGCATCACTTGTGTGCTTACACACACGTATATTAATGATGCATTATCACATATGTATTGTACAAAATTTTATCTACCACTGCCTAAAATTGAGAAAAGTGCATTAAGAGAAATGTCAGATCTGTCATTTTCAAAAATATTTTAGTAGGCAAATGTCATTATGTCATTCATTTGACACCATTTCAATTAGGTAATGAAGTCATTACACAACTCAGTTGCGTAATGAAACCATTACATAACTGAGTGGTGTAATGAGCTTCATTACCTAACTGAAATAGTGTCAAATGAGTGACATAATGCGTTACTTATCCCACTGGAGTAGATAATAGTATATTACATAGCGAGGTGGGAAGTGTTTCATTACTGTCGAGAAATTAGGTAGTTTACCGAGACGCGTAGCGTCGAGGTTAACTTTATCTTGAGACAGGGATGAAACTTTCCACCGTGGTAGGTATACTATTTTATTTGCAATAATCTAATTTTAAAAATAACTACAATTGAATTCTGAATAATAGATATCTTGATGTAGCTAATATTTTTGTTACCATGAAAACAACACACTCAATGTTTTGTTACCATGGAAACACCCCACTCTTCAGGTGTGTAATATTTTTCGGGGTATGTAATAATTTCCTGGCTAGTTTCAAGTAATCATCTAGTTCCCAGCTATTGTCATGTCATGAAATTGACACATTACAATGTGATTGCGAATAAAAAAAAATACTAGTTATTATCTACAAATCATCTTTCAAAAGTGTTGGAGCCTTCAAAATGGATTCACAGCGTGAAGGAAATGAGGATATCAAAAGTCTTGGAACTTATTTCACAAGTAATTTATTTGCAATCTGTTACATTTGCAACAATAAGCAAAACAGTTCTTTACAAAAGTTTAGTGCAGCACTTTAACAATAATATGAGAAAGTAGTTGCCCTTATATTTGTAATAAATACATAATAATATATTGTCATTTAACAAATTCTGTTTGTAAAGGGATCGATACATTGCCCCTAAACCTCAAGTGCAGGTATGAACATCTGTCCGAAATGTTATTTTGTTATGTAAGTAGGGTGGCGTTTCAAATATAACAATTTTGTGATAATTATTATTATTTATTATTTGTGTTAGAAGTTTGGATAAAATTCTGTTTATTCCATTTTTTTCCATTTTTTTTCATATTGACAATAGCAAATTTCAGGTGAGTCGCATTGCATATATACTTTTTTTTCTTTATTTGTTAATTGTTTATATTGACTTAACATTTTCAGTTATATAAAATCTGTCATGAAAGTCAAAGAATTTATTTTGTAATATCAAAATGTTACAGGGCTTCAAACAAAAACAAACACCTTTAAATGTAACCTTGCGGCTGACGATTATGATTGCATTGTACCGAATGAAACTTGGCTTGATTCAGATATATATGTAATACTGAAATTTTTTATGAATGCTACAATATATACAGATGCGATAGAAATTAAATTATTACTGGCAAAGAAAGGGGAGGAGGTGTGTGAATTACAATTAATAAACAATATTATTCTGAAGTTATAAAAACTAACACCAAACTTGAGACGTTAACAATTAAAGTAAAATTTTAAAGTTCAAGTACTTTAAAGGTCCTCGCAAGTAATTCCGTCCGAGGCGTTAGCCTCGGACGTAAACAACTTTCTCGTCTTTAAAATGCCACTTTTCTTTCTAGATAAATAAACTACTATTTTTAATCTTGTGCAAGAGTTATATAATTTTTTTTCGTCATCCACAAAAAGGTGGGATGTTATGAGAAAAAATGTCCCCGGGTTAAGTTTAAAGCCTCTAAGTGAGACAAGATGGTCCAGCAGAATTGATGCAATAAAGCCCCTTAAACTTTATTTAATTAAGGTTTGTGAAAGTCTTCTAGAAGTAGCTGAAGATAATTCCTTTCACATTGATGCAAGACATAAAGCGAGTTCCCTCTTAACGTCTGTACAAAATTTTCAATTTATTTGTGGAATTATTATTTGGCATGACGTTTTATTTCATATAAATATTGTCAGCAAACAAATCCAAAGTGCTACAATTAATATTAAAGTATGCCAAACCTACCTAAAAAATTTAGTTGATCACTTCCAGCAATAAAGATCTGACCAATCATTTCAAGAAATTCTTGTACAAGCGAAAGAAGTAGCACTCTCTCTCGAAATTGAAGAAGACTTTCCACCGTTACCAATGGTCAGGAGGAAATTTAAACCAAAACTGTTTGACTATGAACACCGAGATGAGACCCCTCATGATCCAAAAACCGCCTTTAAAATTAGTTTTTTCTTAAAAATTATAGATCAAACTTTAAGTTCTCTAAAAAACCGATTTGACTTATTAAATGAGTGTGATAATATTTTCGGATTTTTTATCGACATATTCAAATTAAGTGACAGCGATCTTTTAAAACGTTGTTCTGTTCTTGAAGAACGACTGACAGATCAGGATAATAAGGATATAGACTCCAATGATTTGTTTAATGAAATTAAAGCGTTAAAGTTGATTTCATTACTTGATGATACTGACCCCTTAAGTATTTTACAATATATATTTGAAAACAATTTAATCTCCACCCTTCCAAACGTAAGCATTTCTCTAAGAATTCTTCTGACATTGCCTGTATCTGTAGCTTCTGCCGAGCGATCTTTTTCAAAGTTAAAAATCATTAAAAATTATTTAAGATCGACAATGCTTCAAGAAAGATTGTCTGGGCTAGCAATATTAGCAATTGAACAAGAAATTTTTGATGGTATAAATTTTAGCGATGTAATTAACGAATTTGCAACAGTAAAGTCTCGGAAAATATCGCTACTACAATAGTAATTTTTTATTTTTCTATTGTACCTAGCTATCATTTTTGATTTTATAACGAAGTTACCTAGGTATTTGTTATCAGAAGTATCTGCATATTTTTTAAAATATCTAAGTATAAGTAGAAAGTAGTACTTATATATATGTAGACATTAGGCAATATTTCTGTTTTGGGTTATTTTCTAGTATTTATAAACAACGTGTCTGTACCCCATTAGTTAAGTAAATGCTTTAAAATGGGTGTGAACAAGAATTTATTTTAATTTATTTTGTTATGATTTTATTCTGTTTGTTTCATTTTGATATTTTAGTCTACAAATAAATATGACTTCTAAAGTTCAGTTTTTTGCTTTATTTCAAGCACCTACCTACCTACCTACCTTCAAAAAAATAAATAAAAAAACATGATCCAAAATGCCTTAAGGGGCGCCAAAATCCTTTTTTGCACACAGGCGCCAGTAGCCCTTACGGGGGCCCTGCAAATATAGCTGGAATATTATCGGGGTCCAGCCCCTTGCTTACATCATGGCTACTTAGTAGCTCTTACACTTCCAGTTAGATAGGTAGACAGGCAAACATTCATAAGTTAAACAGGATAAAAAACGAACTTTGCGGTACTATGCTACAAGAGAGGCTAAACTCTTTATCATTAATGTGCATAGAAAGCGACATTGAATTTAAATTTTGAAGATATAACACAGGACTTTGCCCACACCAAATCGAGCAAAAAATCTTTTATTAGTGTGTAGCAATAATTATGACCTATTTTTTAGTTTTCTTATGTCTATTGTGTTTATATTCATTTTATTAGAATGTTAATTTCGTTTCAGTACATAGTTGTATAAAAATAAAAGTAGGTATTTTAAAAATATTTTTTGTATTGTATTGAGTTACTTCCTTTCTAAAAGGGCCCCTTCATTACCTTGGGCCCAGGGCCTCAATCATATAAAAGACGGCACTGATGTTCTGCAACCCGCTCTGTTGATCACAAGTTAGTTTTAATCCTGCAGTGAACGATAACCTCGCATTGAATAATAAGTATGATTTTAAAAATGCTGACTTTATGTTACTATACAGTGCGTTGAAGAATACAGACTGGAGTATTCTTGAACCCATAGTAGATGTTACTAATGAATTTTATAACATTTTATACAACATTATAGACCAAACTGTACCTAGAATCAAATGCAATCTGACGAATAGAAACAAATATTCTTTATGGTTCACAAAGGGAATAATATCAAACTTAAAGCGTAAAACGGTTTCAGCATAAACGGAAAAATGAGTCTGAATGCCACTTACCGGAATTTACACGTATTTGACGAGAACTAAAACTAAAAATCTGGTGTGATACACGCACACAACTTCCTTTTACAGTGCCCTTATAATTTGCCAAAAAATTGATTTTAAATTTTTATGCATTTGTCAAAAATTTTAAAAAATTACAAATTCTACAAAAACGGTGCTCAATAGAGGGTTAGGTGAAGAGACAAATTTTTTCTAGAATTTTAAGCTGAATTCAAAAATGTAATAATATACTGGGTGTTCTATTTAAAATAGGGAGTTAAGAAAAAACCTAGAAAAAAACAAAAGAAACCGATTTTAGAAGTATTCAACTGGAAAATCTCACATCAATACACAATAAAAATCTAATAAAAATGAGAAGTTTTAAAAAAAATCGTTAGAGCCGTTTTTGAAAAAATCGAAAAAAACTGAAAAATCACAAGAGTAAACACCTACTTCTGGTTATGCGATTTTCTTCAAAAGCATGCTGTCGCATCTACATAGTACACAACGCTTATATATGAAGTTTCAACACCATACCTCTTTTCGTTTTTGAGATATTCTGTTCACAGACAGACACACAGACCAATGAAAAAAAATATGTTTTTTTGGGTTCAGGGGACTCTAAAAGTGACGATCTGTTGAAAACTCGATTTAGAATTTTTGGGATGAATCCAATACTTCCTTTATTGTAAAAGGAAGTAAAAATATATAGGCAATTTAAGTTTACAGAACAAAATGAAAATGCTGATAAGAAATATATAAACTTCACACAGCCATGTCAGCAATACCTTATTTATAACCAAAAGCCATGCAATTTAAATAACACGTATCGCAATTTACCTGCAAGAAGCAATGCAATCTATAAATGATAGTAAATCGAATGTTACTTTTTGTTCAAAATTAAATATGTAAATCTACATATATTGAAATTGCCTAGACAAAAAAATGTTATTTCTTTGACACGAAGTATTAAAATTCCCTCATATCGAAAACAACTCTGAGTCAAATATCTCTAAAATTCGTGCCAACCGACTAATGAACCCACTTTACCAAATCTCCGTCTCGACTGCGTGGATCTTTTGGTGAAGACCCCAGCCCACTAGATCCTTCCCTCGTATTGGGGGGTGCCTAAACGTGCTGTGCAGGGTATGTATATTTCTATGTGTACACGATTACGGTCGCCAGGAACCTTTCAGAAGTCTTAGATCGTTTTCATACGATAGGTCCTCCGAAAATGAAGGCAACAACTTTTAAAGTATGGTCGTCGGCAAAAAAAAATGTTTTGGTTTTTTTTTGATAAATAACTAGTTCATAACATTTTATTGTATTACGGAAACAGAGTGATGCTGAGTGTCAAAGTATTCTTGGAAAGCACGGAAGGGCGCTTTTCTTGGGTGGGGGGTACCGTATATTTATGTATAGGTATTAATGTATTATCAAGACAATTTAAAAATTCCAAGTGACTATACAATTCATTTGTCATCTGTTAAAAACTGACCAAAAAAATACAAGATTTGAGGTCTTTGAGCCAACAAAAATAGTTACAACATATACTAACAACAACACTTATTTATTAAAAGAAAAATTACAACTCAATTTCAGGATAAACAAATGTAAAAAAATGGTTTCAGTTTGATGAATAGTCCATCGAATACCATTCTTAGTCAAAGTTAAGTAGATTATTTTTGCGGTGTTAACACTACTCATGTACATTACCCTTCGGATTATCCGTATCAAAGCGCAATGAACATTCATGATACCACTGCAAAAATAGTCAAAAAGTGACCAATGAAAATCCAGAATTCTGACGTTTCTGGACCAATCAAAAAAATATCAGTGGATATATCTTCCTAGAAGGTATTCAAGTGACTATTTTAAGCAAATGTGATATTTATTAGAAAAAGTCAATATTAGTGTTCTGTTACTATAGAAATTGCGTAGTTTGTTGCTAGATTTACTGAAAACTAATTTGAAAATATACGGAACCCCCCACCCAAGAAAAGCGCCCTTCCGTGCTTTCCAAGAATACTTCGATACTCAGCATCACTCCGTTTCGCTAATACAATGAAATGCTATGAATCAGTTATTTATAAAAAAAAAAATTTTTTTTTGCTGACGACCATAGCTCAAAAGTTGATGTTGCCTTCATTTTCGGAGGACCTATCGTATGAAAACGATCCAAGACTTCAGGAAGTTTCCTGGCGACCGGAATCGTGTACACATACGAACATACATCCCCCGCACAGCACGTTTAGGCACCCCCCCAATTGATCTAGTGGGCTGGGATCTTCACCAAAAGATCCGCACCGCCGAGACGGAGATTTGATATAGTGGGTTCATTAGTCGGTTGGCTCGAATTTTAGAGATATCTGACTCAGACTGGTTTTCGATATGAGGGAATTTCAATACTTCGTACACTTCGTGTCGAAGTAAAAGTAGTTTGGTTCATTAAATAGTCCCTCGAATACCATTCTTAGTCAAAGTTAAGTAGATTATTTTTGCGGTGGTATCACTACTCATGTCCATTGCGCTTTGGATTAGGACTCGTGCTAGCGCACTCGTCCTAATCGTACCAAATCACAATGGACATTCGTGACACCACCGCAAAAATAGTCGACATAACTTGGACTACTCATGGTATTATAAGTAAAGCTGATAATTATATGCACTCAAATGTACGAAAATATGCGCATATATATGCATAAATTTGATTGACTATATGCACCCAAAGTTACAATATATGCACAAAATATGCTCTAATTTTTTTGAAAATACGTAGAAGTATTCTAAATAATGCAAAAAATGCAATTATTTTGTATAAGTATATTTATTTCTCTAATTTTTATTCAAAGACCTCATTCATTTTAACCTTTGACTATATAAATATGGATTGTCAACGCCAAATTAACGTTGAAAGCCAACATAAAAATGAGATTTCCCCTAACACCACCAGACTATTATTTACCCACCACTCGGAAGTTTAACTCTTGAAATGTATTCTATGTTGGCTGATTCCTTATACATTGCTTCTATGGGAAAAGTGTGAGTTGCTGGCAGTTCATGTTTATATAGTCAACGATTTTAACAGGGACTTCCCCTTTCCGCTGCTTATTTTGATACGCGCACTACACTCCAGCGGCAGAAAGTGAAAGTATATATCTCAGTCGCACACAAAAATTTTATTAATAAATTTTATAAAATTGTAAATTTTACAAAAAAATCTCAAAAAGTAACAAATACATTACAAATGATTGCTAAATATAACCAAATATGCAAAATCCAGAAAGTATGCTCAAAAACGTATAAATATGAAAAATATGCAAAATGAAACTTGGATTAAACGATTTGTTTTCACATAATTAGTATACATATGCAAAAAGTTTCGCCGGCATATCAGTTATAGGTAATATGCATTTGCCATATAATATCAGCTTTAATTATAAGTGACTATTTTTCGGAGGTTTATATACTACACCAAATAAAATTTGTTATCAGCTTGTATAACATAATGCTTAAATGATAATTTAACGTGTATGCCAACTCCACCTCCCCTTGTTGTACGATCAAGATGCAAAAAGCAGTAGCCATCTATTGCCACCACATCTGAAGATAGATTAGACGTTAACCAAGTTTCACTTACAGTCAGTGAGTCGTAGTTTGTATCAATTACATGGTCACGAATATTTGTAAAACTTGCCATGAATTATCTTGCATTCAGATGTGCACACTGAAAATTAGAAGCGATATCATTCATGATCAATAGATTCTTTATTTAATAAAACAGAAATATGAGATATAATTAAGTAACTCATTTAATGAACAATTGCAATAAGAAATTAAATTAAAGATACTTATACTGGTAACTTAATTACAGCAAGCAGCATGCTAAAAATATAAACACAACTTCTTGTGGAATAGTAGGTACACTTACGATCATTGAAAATGAACAGGGTTATGCATGTCAAATTGACTTCACCGACGTTTTGCAACTGCGTGCATCGTTATTTTATTATTACGATGAGGAGAGAGTTACGACAACACGATTCTGCTTTAGAGACAAGGGAAATTCAGAAAACGTATATCAACTACTGTAATGTTTGTTGCATAGCCCCGTTCATTTTCAATGATTCTTTGTGTAACTCAGTAGCTCATTAAATCTTAAAAACTTTGCCATCAGCAACCAGACATTGGTAAAAACATATATTTGTTGAGCAGAACGTAAAAATGATTGCCTTGCTTTTGTTAGGTCTTCTTTTATGAAAACCAGGGTTCCTTTTATTTGATTTGAAAATTCGTTGTCAGAGGTTATAATTAACAAACTTCCCAATGACTGGGGTGGGTAGACTTGAATTCCTGCTCCTCAATCTATGACTTCTTTCAATTGCGTTCTTGGGAACTTGGATTGGAAGCGCAAAAATTGTAAGAACTTGGTCTGTATCTTCCTTCATTGGAAGCTTCTTTGATCTCTAGAATATTCAGGTTATTTCGTCTTAAATATTGTTCAAGGGAATCTATTTTAAAATCGTGTGTTCGGATAGTTGTGTTTTGAGAAGCACCAGTTTCTTCTACAGTAGAAATAGGTACGCTGGTCGTGTTCAGAACTGTTGCTTAAACTTCTCCATCAAATTGGCCATAAAATCTCCACACACCAGAATGTTCTTAACAATACGTTGAACCACATCATCTTCGTCGGACTGCTCTTTGATGGAAGCTGACTGACCTTTGCCACCACCTGGCAGTTTATAATCGCCACCCGTTTTTATAAAATTTACAACAATTCTGTAGCAGAACATCACAGTAATAGTAGGAAGAGCCCAACTTTAACTATACTAAAACAGCTAAATAAGGGTCCGCCCACTGCACTAGCACGTCTATTCAGCTTGACTGCACGTGGATTAGAATGTATTTCTAATCCCTGAAGACATTTCGCACTGCACTAAACTGCCTCTCTTGTTCAAAGATTTCAACATTTGCTGAATGCGATACGACGTAGGTGCTCCACAATTGGATATCGCAGCTCTATGTTGGTGTCAGCAGTTTTATAGACAAGCACCTTGTTGGCAACAGATACTTTAGAGTTGCAGCCTAACAAGCAGTAATATTTTCTCAATTAGGATTGAGTTGCTCCCTTATAGTCCAAATAGTGTTTTCTAGGTTAATACAAACAACCTTTTTTATTGCCGCTTCTTTTGAATTTCGGTATTTGACGCGCTAAAACAGATACTTTTTTTTACCAATATACAATATTAAACCAGCATCACAACTTATAACACAAAATATTAATTAAACGTTACGAAACGTCAAACTGACGTTTTACCGCTCTACTCTTTCGCCACCTGAAGGATCCGCACGGAACTAGGACAAAAATTAGCCAGCGCAATCTGCCAAATGGTAAGAAGTCGAATCACCTGAATATCTTACACCGAGGATTTACCTAATAAATGTTCTAGTGTTGGCCAGTGATTCCAAAAAGTTTACGGAGGCGCTACTGCAATTCTTTTTCCATACGCAATTTGCAGTGTAATGTATTTCTACTGAGGTTAGTATACACCCATTTAATTTAATGGCCTTCTTATGAGTTATCTTCTATTTACTTCGATTTAATAGATTTCATATTCAACTTATTATTTGGTACTACCTTAAAGCCCTTAGTTTCTGAGTTATACAAATATTTTTTTAAATAAATTAAAGCATAAAAAATACTTTTGTAAATAAGCAAATACATTTAGATGTAGTATATTCACTAACTTATCAGAAAATTGCTGTTTATCTAAGCTTCACCTTTAAATTGTTAGGTAAAAAGTTTAAATTTGCCATGAAAATATATAATCTATTACAGTATTCTAAATTCTAAAAAAATTATGATATTTTATCATGAGGAAAGATTTATTTTGTTCATCTATTAAATTCAAGTGTAGCCATTCAGTATTTTCACTTCCTTTTACAACAGATCTTCACGTTTTAGAGTCCCCTGAACCCAAAAAACATATTTTTGTTCATTGGTCTGTGTGCCTGTGAACATAATATCTCAAAAACGAAAAGCGCTACAGCGTTGAAACTTCATATATAAGTTTTGTATACTATGTAGACAGACAGCAAGCCTTTGAATAAAATTTCATAACCGGAAGTAGGTGTTTACTCTTGTGATTTTTCAGTTTTTTTTTGGAAATTTTCAAAAACGGCTTTAACGATTTTTTAAAACTTTACATTTTTAATGTGTATTGATGTGAGATAGGTGATTTTCCACTTGAAGACTAAAATGGGTTTCTTTTGCTTTTTTTTCTATTTTTTTATTAACTCCTATTTTACATACCACGCCCGGTATATTATTACATTTTTGAATTCAGCTTAAAATTTTAGAGAAAATTTGTCTCTTCAACTAACGCCCTATTTTGTATCGTTTTTGTAGAATTTGTAATTTTTCAAAATTTTTGTGAAATGCTTAAAAATTTAAAATCCAATTTTTGGCTAATGATAAGTTCACTGTAAAAGGAAGTTGTGGAAGGAACATATTTATGTAGTGTTTGATGAACTTCAAATCTAATTAATTTAAAACCTCTATTTTCAAATTAAATAATTTAAACAACAGACTCATTTAAACCATGTAAATCATTAAATATAATAAATAGTTTATGTAAATTAGAAATTGTGATTATCTGTTGTTGTTTGTTGTTATTAACAGCGTTGCTAAAATAAACTCGAATTGCGAATACCTTTAGCGCAATATTTTAAACAAGCTGCTCCGACGCGACGACGAGATTGCAAGACAATTTTGCGAATGGAAAATATAACGGGTGTCTTAAAATGAATTACATCTAGTATGCTTTGCATTTCCCATAATGCAATCTAAAATTTTACTTGAAATTGGCAATACTGTAAGTCTATGCCAAATTCCAGCTTAGCAGGTTACGTTTTGCGTCAGTTTTGACACAAACTTTCCTTAAAATTGGCAAGACTGTAAGTCTATGTCAAATTCGAGGTTAGCATGTTAGGTTTTGCATCAGTTTTGACACAAACTGACGCAAAACATAACCTGATAACCTCGAATTTGACATAGACTTACAGTCTTGCCAATTTTAAGTAAAGTTTTGGATGGCATTATGGGAAATTCCAAGCATACTAGATGTAATTCATTTTAAGACACCCGTTAAAGCGTTTGGCGGTGTAGTAGACACTACGGTAATACGGTATGCAGACACATAACCTCACTAACTTTTGAAAAGTGGCAAACTAAAATTCTGTACTTTGAAATTAGAGATGAGCCAAACTGTGAGTTTGTAATCACATTGTGAACTGCTAATGTGAGTGTAAAATCACTGTGATTGTAACGTGTGACTGTGATCACATCAAAATATCAAATTCCTCGTTGTCGATGATCTGATCTGCGCGATTGCTGCCCGCTAATAAATCGCTGCGAGCACAAGCGTAGGACTGTAAGGGTTATTATGATGACTAGCTTAAACCCCGCGGCATATGCCGCATTTAAAATGTAGGACGAATTTAATAACTTTTGTTGCACTAAAGAAAGTTTTAAAAGCACGCTAGAGATTGGCAGTAAGGAAAAGTTCCAAAAAATATATTTTCAAATGGAAAGTCTCTGTAAAGGAAACGCTTGCCCCTGGAAGGCGTCCTAATTAATATGACGTTGTTGGAACGCAGTCAAAAAAAAATCCGGAAAGAATTAATGCTCTTGTGACTTATGAGATTATATGTGAGAATTATTTGCTCCACCGAAATAATTTTCAGCTGCCTGCAATCTGTGTTTCTTTTCAGGTTTAAGCCGTTGAGCGCCATAAAAATATAAATGCGGTAACTCAAGTCTCCAGTTACGCCGTTACTGATATTGTTAAATAACTCGATTAATTATTATTTCTTTGGCATTTTAAACTGGCATTATTATTATTATCTTTATAATAGCAACCATAAGTAACTGTTTATAATGTTTATATGCTAGCGAGTTAATTTTCTTCTTAAATCGCTAGTGAATTAATAGTAGATTGCTCTACAAGTTAAGAAAAGTGAGAGTTTTCCAGCAAATGTAAAAGTTTTACGTGAGCATGGAATTTTCCAATGTGTTAAACATGCAATTTTTCCGTGTAGTTGACAAAAATATCTTTTTAAATAATTTTGGTCAAAGTATGGAAGCGCAATGTTTACTGTACTGTATAAATATAAATAACCAATATACATTATAGAATACTTGAAAATGGATGAATCTGTTATTAATTCATTTAGTTTCAATTTAAACTGCAGTGTTCTATAGCAGCTACTTGGCGCATTCGGTTACTTATTTAAAATTAGACCTGCGTTTTTCACATATCTCAGCGGTCGTGCTTTTAAAAACATGATGTTTGTATTTACTTATTTTACAGTACTGCAATTAAAGTGATAATAAATAAATCGATCAAATATTTATTTGCTTTTATTTTATATTCCAATACCAATATAATACAAAATACTATTACTTTCACTTATACTACATAAAGGGCAATGCCATTCAGTATTAGGTACAGATGTTAAGCCAATAAAAATCAGATAAAACCATTCCACGGAACAGTGCAAATTACAGCAAGCAATCATAGGCGTTCCATTATCAGGACCCTTACACAAACAATATATACTGTTATCTTTAGTTTGCGTGGCTACGAGAGCAGTGGTCCTTGTTTCCGTACTACTACTTTTATTACAAAACATTAAATTTGTACCTACCATTATTAACTTTTAACGACTCTTTGAATACATTCCAATCAGTATTAGCTGCAGCATTCTTAACTGCTTTATTTGTGAAATATTTACCGAGAAGTAGGGCATCCAATACCCAACTGAATTTTCAATCCCGGGATTTCGGTATTGAAGTAATTCTATCTGGATCCCGGTATTCAATACCAGGATTGCCGGTGTTCAAACCGGGATTCCCTGTTTTCAGTACCGGTATTTCCAGTATTCAATACCGGGATTTCCGGTGTTCAATACCGGGATTTCCTGTTTTCAGAACCGGTATTTCTAGTAGTATCCATATATATCACAGGCTTGTAGGTGTATAATAGGTAAATATGCAAGCAACAGTGACAACACAACTGAACACAGTTTACGCCGTTTATGGACACATCTGCTAACTGCTACTACCCTGAACCATACTAATTATTATCTATCAACATGTTGCTCCATGTCTGGCGCCGGCCAGGCTGGGTAAGGCGACTCGCAGACTCTGCGAACTGCGACGCAGTGCACACAAAAGCAATCCCAAAAATATCGAAAATTCCGGTATTGGGGAAAAATACCGGGATTGAAATACCGGATAAAAAAATTAGGGATCCCGAGATACCGACATTTTGGGATCCCGGGATTGGATGCCCTACCGAGAAGTTCTGGCATCATCACATTGTTAAAAAACTTTATAGCAATAGCGCTTTCTTTTTCCCAAAATACCTCATTGAAATGTATTCTTTCACGGAAAAAATTTTTACTACTCCATACCACAAAATCACAGTAATTAACTCCAGTAATAGCGAGTTGCATTTGTATCTGGTAGTAGTAGCCATGGTTATGATCTAATTTAAATTCTTCATCCTTTTTTTTGTACACCTGAACATTTTAGAACATTTAGGTCATCTATGCCAATGTCCTTTGCGCAATAAAGACACTTAATTTCGACAACCCCCATTTCACCACCAAAAGGACAAATTCAGATTACTATTTAAAATAGCATCTGCTTTTCCACTTAGATAACAAATATTAAATAATTAACGACACTAACTGTAGAGCAATAATATTGTAATGTTAAACATATACAGTGTGTCCCAGGATTGATGTTACAAGAGGTGAGATGGTCTAAAAAATTTTGAATTTTATTTTAAGGTTCTGGGATTCGGTTCTGCTTGGTTTGAAAAGAATTTTAAGAATATTTTCAGTTTTTGAAAAACAAGTAAGGCCTTGACAGGAAAGCGAAAACTATTTTATTTTCAGGTAAAGTACCCTTTGTGTTCATGATACGGCAAAATTTGATTAAGAAAAATTGTTTAGAATGATAAATTATGGCCCGATACAAAATTTCAGAAAGATCTGCGGACTTATAAAAAACCGTTATTTTTGAGATAATTGTATGTTAATTTCAGGTAAACTACCCTTTTTGTTCATGATACGGTAAAATTTTATTAATAAAAGTTGTTTAGAATGACAAATTATAACTCTATACACAATTTCAGAAGGATCTGTCGACTTAGATTAAAACGTTATTTTTTGGATTAAACAATTGCATTTATTAAAAATTACGGTTACATCATGTCACACACCAAAAATATTTGTTTACCTATTATATGTATTAACAGAAATAGAAAACAACGCTTTTTTGTTTATTGTAAACAAAATTAAAGCTGGTACATTCAACACTGAAACACAATTATAATAACTTGCAGTGACACTGTAAAATTTTACATTTATTACAATATATTACAATTCTAAATAGCTATTTAAGTCACAAGGAATGTAAGGACCTATTAACATTTGGGGTAGGCAAGTACAAGCCAAGACGAAGTCGCGGCTTGTTGCCTGCCGAAAATGTTAATAGGCGATACATTCCGAGTTATCTTATTATATTTTTCCCGCTGCTTATCGAAATTTTCCTAGATTTCTGAAAAAATCGTTTGGTTTGTCACCTGTCACCAGGATTAATTTTTGTGAGTCGTGTTACCTATGAGTGTCACATGTCACATAAACACTTGCAATTTAGAAACAAAACGTCTAAATCTGCATCTTGCTTTGCTAATTTTATTATCCTAAGAACTTTATAATAGTATTAAGTTCCGTTGTCAAGAAAAAGCAGCAAACAAATATAATCACCGACTTACACGTTTTGTTACTAAGGCTGTATCACTGACTTACAAGATCAGCAGCGGGAAAAATATTAAATATTACTTAAAAATAGTTACACGCTTATCCCTAACAATAAAAATTAAAAATGCAGTTATTTGTTCGCAGATGCTAATAAAATAGGAAAAAATTTTTTTTTTCCAAAAGTTCTCAGCTTCTAACATTGTTTAATGTAATTTGCATCATAGCCCACAGAAATAAAATTAACTTTTTGGTTTTTTTCAAAGTTAGCATCTGCAACAGCAAAAATGCAATACGATTTATTTAAAAAATGCATTTGCATTTGTATTTGAGCTCTATACTTGGCCGTAACTTTATTTTGTGATGTTATATAGTTTGACACTGCTTTGTCTGTAGAGGGGTACTTCACTTCAACAACGAAATTGTCACTCACTGCATCTGGTGAAGCTCCGAAAATAGGGTGGTTCTTTGAAAGTACAATTCCCACAGAACTTAATTTGGTCTTCATATTTTTTTCGACAATTTGTAATACCTGCTTTTCTAATCGTCTACCCCTTTCCATTGCTTTGGTATCCCTCAGTTTTGTAACTCCAATTACCTGTTGCACAAATGAGCCACATTCAGTTTTGCAATGTGCAGCATTATATAATTTCGAGGCGGTTATCCTCCCATATCGTAAACGATGCCACAAACTGTCTTCGGCTTGCATTAGGGTACAATATGCAGCTTCCTTGCACAAATCTTCATTCATGTGCTGCTTGGTGAAGGTGATGAAATCATCATATAGGGCTCCACCACTGCTAACAAATTTTAATAATAAACCGTACAAATCCAGGCAGCTATACTTGGGTTCTTTAAACAGTTTAAATATTTCGCCAGCTGCTTTGTTTTGTACTCCTAAACGCATTGCCTCCTGATAAAAGTTACCCTGATCTTCTTCAACGGGTATACCCCCAAATTCTGCCACAGTCAAAAATTTTAGCGATGTGCCCACTTTTGACAGTTGCGACTTCTTCCAATAGCACTGGACTTCTGTGGGTGCGGGTTCTTCGCTCCTCCTATGCATCCACATAAGAACTGCTACAGCATGCTTGCATCCACCTGTAAAAATTTTTTTTTTTAAATTTTAAAACAGATTAGTAACAGAGAATTATTAAATTACCAGCTGATGCAGCGCAGTCCAAACATTCCACCTTCTCTACTTTACTCTGCTTTTCATTTACTTGTAACACCACATTATAGTTTTTCGCTCTCACTCGGTGTTCAGGACAAATTCTGCATTTAACGGTGCACAATTCACCCTCTCGTCGGAGCTGCAGATATCCTATGGCTGAGTCACCGTAACTTTCACGTCCAGCACTAACAACAAAACAATAATAATAGCACCAGAACTACAGAACTAACTCTATTCAACATAAATTAAAATAACTAACTTGAGTTTTAATTTCAATGCCAGATAAATATTTTAGCTTACAACTTATTTTTTACGGTAATCTTGTATTGTACGACGCCACCGATGAACTACTGTTCCTAGAGTCAGTAATCTTGGAGGGAGGGATCGCTAACATGTCAAATACCTTACACTATTGCCAGACCTTTGTTTACTTGTACAGCAATTTGGGGTCTAATTCGTTTTAGTTTGCATGTTTATCGTGGTCCTAACATCAATGTCGAATAGAGGTGTTCTAGCTCCAACTGTTTTGTGAATGAAGATAACATTTTGACACTAAACCATATCCGTGATTCTTGCAGGTGTTGCGGTTAGGGTCAAACTAAAATGTATTGAACGGTTGACGAAGCGGGGATTAATACATAATTTCCTTCGGTGTAAATGCTGTTAGGTAGATATGGCGTTTGTTTAACGATTGTTCACGATTAAAAGCAAACTAAAAATAATTTGGCGCCAAAAGCTGTTGAAGCCAAACAATAAAGGTCTGGCAACGTTTTAAGGTAATTTTAATCTAAACGATCAGCTGTTCGCGCCTCCCTCCAAGATTACTGACTCTAGGAACAGTAGTTCATCGGTGGCGTCGTACAATACAAGATTTTTAAAACTTACCTATTCTCTTTAACACCACGAATTTCACAGGCAGAAAAGCAGTCATTGTTTAATAGGATTGATAATAATGAAAATTGTGCAGTGCGAAACGCATTGATTGCCTGTTTTTTCCAGATAAAATTTCCATGCAAATCTTAGGTTATGTCACACAAAAGCACACAAAATTAAAATGGAAAATATAATAACGAATACTCACTTTTCTACAACAGAAATGAGGGTTTCCTTCTTCGTAAACTAAAGGCCAGCTGTCAACACGACGATTTTAGCCCTGTTGCCAGATTTACACTGTACGAAATAAATTTGTAGAAACGGTTTCAAAATGTACCAGATTCGTAGAATTGTACCAGGTCTGGCAACGCTGCTAATATCAAGACCACGCCCACAATCGAACTACACATAGACCACGCGCATGCATGTTTGACCTTGGGAAGTGTTCTGCTTTATTATAGAGTTATGATTATGATGATGATTATGATGATTATGATGCAAAGCCTACACTGAATCATAAAGCAAAAAAATGGACTATATGTTTACACTTAAATGTCAAACTTAACATAAATTAGCCATGGCTATGCTAGATAAAAATAATTTTTGATCATACTGTATTTACTAATAGAACACAAATAAAATTATTCTCTGAAAGCTATCTACGTGTTACTTTTAGTTGACTTGAAATTAGCTGGCTGCATGAACTGCAAATGTCAAGACAAACTTTTACAACATGACATACCTAGAGCCTTCTTATACTAAGAATCTTAGTCAGTAAGTGTCTACATGTTTAACTAAAGTGAATTTCGTTCCTGCTTTATATTAGCAAAGAGAACATGAATAACGTTTCTCTCCTGTGTGCGTCCTCATATCTTTAACTAAATGATCTTTTTGTGCTGCTTTATACTCGCAATTAGGACGAAAATAAGGTTCGGCTGTATGAATCTTCATATGGTACACTAAAATATCTTTTTGTGCTGCTTTACATTTGCAAAACTAATATCTAAGGCTTTTCTCCTGTATGCGTTTTCATATGTCTAACTAAATTACTTTTCTGTGCTGCTTTATATTCGCAAATAGAACATGAATAAGGTTTCTCTCCTGTGTGCGTCTTCATATGTTTAACTAAATGATCTTTTCGTGCTGTTTTATACACACAAATAGAACAGAAGTAAGGTTGTTCGCCTGTATGAATCTTCATATGGTACAGTAAAATACTTTTTTGTGCTGCTTTATATTCGCACACCGAACATGTATACGATTTTACTCTTGTATGTGTTTTCACATGTCTAAGTAAGTTATTTTTGTGAGCTGTTTTATATTCGCAAATAGAACATGAATAAGGTTTATCTGCTCTGTGCCTCTTCATATGTTTAACTAAATTAATTTTCTGTGCTGCTTTATACTCGCAAATACTGCATGAATAAGGTTTTTCCCCTGTGTGCGTCTTCATATGTTCAACTAAATGATCTTTTCGTGCTGTTTTATAATCGCAAGTAGAACAGGTATGAGGTTGTTCGCCTGTATGCTTCTTCATATGGTACACTAAAATACTTTTTTGTGCTGCTTTATATTCGCACAACGAACAGGTATAAGGTTTTTCTGCTGTATGCGTTTTCATATGGCTAAGTAATGCACTTTTTTGTGCTGTTTTATGTTCGCAAATAGAGCACGAATAAGGTTTTTCCCCTGTATGCGTTTTCATATGTCTAACTAAGTGATTTTTTTGGGTTGCTTTATATTCGCAAATAAAACATATGTAAGGTTTTTCTGCTGTGTGCGTCTTCATATGTTTAACTAAATTAATTTTCTGTGCTACTTTATATTCGCAAATAGAGCAGGAAAAAGGTTTCTCTCCTGTGTGTGTCTTCATATGTTTAACTAAACGATCTTTTTGTGCTGTTTTATACTCGCAAATAGAACAGAAATAAGGTTGTTCGCCTGTATGCATTTTCATATGGTACACTAAATAACTTCTTTGTGCTGCTTTATATTCGCAAAACGAACATGTATAAGGTTTTTCCCCTGTATGCTTCTTCATATGTCTAACTAAATTCATTTTCTGTGCTGCTTTATATTCGCAAATAGAGCAGGAATAAGGTTTCTCTCCTGTGTGTGCCTTCGTATGTTTAACTAAATGATCTTTTCGTGCAGTTTTATATTCGCAAATAGAACAGGAATAAGGTTGTTCTCCAGTATGCATCTTCATATGGTACACTAAAGCACCTTTTCGTGCTGCTTTATATTCGCA
Source organism: Agriotes lineatus (assembly GCA_940337035.1). Classification (NCBI taxonomy): domain Eukaryota; kingdom Metazoa; phylum Arthropoda; class Insecta; order Coleoptera; family Elateridae; genus Agriotes; species Agriotes lineatus. Next base: position 133,044,196 of record OW679197.1, on the reverse strand, counting down.
AATTGAACATCGATAAGGTTTTTCTCCTGTGTGCGTTCTCATATGTCCAATTAAATAACTTTTTCGTCTTGCTTTATATGCACAAATACAACATTTATAAGGAGTTCCTCCTGTATACGTTTTCATTTGGTTCACTAAATCATCTACAAAACGAATAAGGTTTTTTATTTGTATTGGTTTTCAATGCTTAATTAACTTACATTTTCCTGAATTTTTATCCTCACAAATGGAAGATGTGTAAAATTGTTTCGTATGAGTTGTAATATGTTCCAACAATATACTCTCGTCTTTGGCTTCATATTCACTAACCTTGCAAAGTATCTGCTCTTCTATGTGACTTCCACTTGCGACACACAAATCAAGCAGTTCATCCTTTATATCAACTTTCTCCTGTTTAATATCCAATTTGTAACAAGGTGCATTGTGGATAGTATCTTGAATGATCTCTTGCCGAACGTGTAAGTCTACGACTACTTTACTTTCATGTTTTGTCAGTGGTTGAAGAAACATACTGGTTATTGCATTATAATCAACTAATTCATGTTCCACGTTCATTATTGCAACAAAAATGGATTATCCGGATTTAATAAATGCACCATCTGAAAATGCAATGTAAACGTCGTTATGTTTATTTGAAATGTATTATATTTCTATTCCTCAATCTAATATTCTTACCCACATGGAATAACATGAAATTCGAAGAAGTAATTCCTTCAGAGAATGAGCTAGCATTAAATTACTACACTAATTACCATCAACCTCCATTACTTTCTGGATGTGGCAAGTTCGGTTAGATCAAATAGAATTCAAAAGAACTACAGTAGTATATAGTGTGTCAACTTAAATGTATACATAGTGGGCCAAAAAATCTGTAGATAATTTCAATTTCAATACCTACTAATATTTCCAATCATAATTAGTCAATTCAAATATTTCTTGGAAAAACGAAATGCTTACGCTTTGATGATTGAAAACATATCTTACTTGCAAGAATACAACGTTTTAATTCGATTTTATTTCACTTTAATAAGAGTCATTTGAAAACTAGGGTTTTTAATAAGGCGCTGCCTCCAGCACCCGCGCGGGTGTCAAATTTTCTATTGTCAGACACCCGCGCGGGCGTCAAAACTTTTTAGTTTTGGCACCCACTCTTATCGGACTTGACAATTTCTTTAATTTATTTCTCGTTTTCAGTCTTATTTTTGTGGTACATATACCTAACAATAGTTACAGAAAATAAGGACAGGTAGAATCATTGGAAAGTTATACCGTTTGCAGGTAGTCAACAATACAAGCATAAAATATTGCATTGTGTTGTGCACTACCTGCAAACGGCATAACATTCCGTGGACTCTACCTAGCTGCGCAAATAGTAGAAAAACAAAAGAAGATGAACGGATTATATATTTCAATTAAAAGCTGAACTTAATGGTACCTACATAAAGTCTACTTTAAATTCTTGTTAAAAAACCAATTAAAATTTCTCGTAATTATTTAGAAAAATTGGGAAGAAATACAGGCAGACGATACGTTTAATTTAACATAATATAAAAATAATGCATATGACAGACTATTTAGACAATGTTTCTTCAAAAATATATTGGTAATGAAGCTCTGAAAAGAAAGAATACGTACCTATACCTATAAAAATAAAATAAATCCACACTTTATTTTCTGCAATAATTACAAAAATATTGCTGCCTGCAATCCACAGGTCCTCCGATACATTTTATGTGCAACCATTGGAGACATAAGTCACAGCGAATACATGAGTAATCCCCTATATCTATCTCACATTCCTTGCAAATCCAAATTCATAGATAGATAGATCAAAAAAGCACAGTAGAAAAATAAACACATAAAACACCGGACTCAGCGCGGGTGCCAAAAGAACCGAGTTTTGAGGCCCGCGCGGGCGCCGAACAGAAAATTATCTTCGGGCCCGCGCGGGTGCTGGAGGCAGCGCCTTTTAATAACGTACTATGCATTTCACGGAAGAAAAGCCCTGTTTATCAATGCTGTCTGTGTGGTGTAATATTAAAAAGTGTCTAGTCAGCATTCATAGTTTGACATTAAATGACTTTTACAGAGTTATTACATAAGAAGGTTTTCTTGAGGTTAGGCATACGATTTTAGCTTTCTTTTAGATTTTAATTGAAATTAAGCAAACCTATCTTTTTAATATATGTTTCATTTTATTTTATTATTATATACAATTTATATACTAAGCGATAAGCTCTGGAATCTGTTTTCTCATTGCAAAAAGTGGGTCCTACGGTCGCTGAGAATCTGTAGTTTATGATAGTGGCAGCCACTTTATTTATCATATCATGAAGAGCGATATTTTGTCTACTTCGGTACTCTCTCAGATCACCTTCTTTAGCAGTTTGATAATGAAACCTTTCACTCTGTAGGTATTCTTCCGGTGATCCAAATAATCTGTATGAGTGGGTGCAGTAAATGTACAGGGTTATTGCGGTAGCATGTGAATAGCTCAGGTGGTATGATATCTAGTCCGGCTGCTTTTCGAAGTTTTAACTGCTTAATTTCATTCTGTATTTTTCAGACACTGGCATGCCCGGACTTAGAGACCCAGGGCCCCTAGGCACTTGACATTCCCCCCCCCCCCCCCCCCCGCCATCTCGAAGCTATTTTAGACATTTAGCAAATTAAATGCACTAGTACAGAACATACAATTTTTAATCGACTTTAATGACATTAATAAACATCAGAATAATACAGTCTATGTTACTATAGTTACGCTATTCTATAAAATTTATAGAATCATACGACGAACTTTCTTCTGTGCAAAAGAGCGAATGACGTCATCATAGTCAATTGACTGCATTATTTCCGACTTTATGTACATTACAGAGAGTGAATTGAGCCTGTTCTCTCTTATGTTCAAAGTCATTCTTTACTCTCTTTAGCGCTGAAAACGACCGTTCTGCTGATCAGTTTGACGCTGGTGTACACAACAGCATTCGGAGCGCAATTTCTACGTTTGGATAAATGTCCAAAAAGGCTTTTTCCGATAAATATTTGTATAGCTTCAGTGACGATAACTCCATAACTTCATCATTCGCAAAAATAATAACACCAACCTTTAAACAGCTCGAATAATATCGTTTCAAAATTTTCATTATGTAAAGATTCCGCCACCGGGGCCCCTAGGCTGGCTGGGCCCCTAGGCCGGGGCCTTGTAGGCCTAGGCGGAAATCCGGCGCTGGACACTGGGTTCATTTGAAAAAATCTTAAAGCCGTATTCACAATAATATTTAAGTTGTGCATTGTATTTGAAGCAAGTTTGTGCGTGTGCGTTGAAATTAATGTAGCTGTGACCGGTTCGCGGATCACAAACGCACACAAATAGTTTTGTGACGAAAAACGCACCGTATCTATTGCCAGTCGGTGTTTATTGCAACTTCAAAGAGATTTGTGGATCAACGTTTTGATATTTGTGCGTTGTTTTAATTTTAACCTAGTTTTACGAATGAACTTTATAACCTTTGGCAGGAAATTAGGGATTAACTGCGCCTGATTACACAATATTATTAAAAATACAATTTTGTAAATATAAACTAGTCAATAAGAAAAAATGGTAAAGAGTTTTACTCGGAACGTCCCTTGCATTAATTTGAAATACGAAAAAAACACTGCAGTCGCTAAATTTGAACCTTCGCTCCCAGGCGCTCACCCAAGTCGAATTCGATTACTGATTTCTAGTCCGCAGCTTTAAACACTAGCGCACAGCAGTTGGATTTACGTTTGACTGTATTACAAAGATTGCAAATGTCTATTCATTTTACGATATTCACCCTGTATCCGTTGGGTTCTATTTTATCAAGAGTAGAAACTTAAGCTATAATATGCAAGTTATTACTTTTATTTATGGGATATTTAAACCAATCAACAAAGAATATGCTACGCGATGCACTTGTACTCTCACATTTTTCATAACGCCGTGAAATATATTCCTCTTGCGTCGAAGTTTGAGATTTAATTGCGGTATACGTGTAACGCCCCGTTTCAATAGCGCGTTCTTGCAATTAGCACCTTCTTTCGGACAACCTTATATTTAATAATGAAGCAAGAAAATTCAGGTTTACGGCATAAAGCAGCTGACATTAGAAATAAGACACCTGCAAGGCTTTTCCGGTCGAGGCACTCGCTGGGCTTTCATTCCTAAGTAGGCTCGTTTGAAAACAGTCGAATTACTCGATTAATGATTTTTCACAAAGTGCGCTTTGCGGATCTGAAATTCTTAGGGCAGGCCAGGACCGCTCTTGTTTTAAACAAACGAACACCGTCAGCGAGTCGTTTCTTTACGAACGGTCGTGAACAGCTTTGGTAAGAATGCCTCTTCTAGTTAAATTTTGCATAGCTACTAATTTCAATTTTTAGGCCGGACCCCATGCGGTTTCCTTAAAGGTTATTCTATAGTTGCTAAAGAATAACTGGGTGTTCCATTTTTCGTGTCTACGTGCAGGCTGGCTAAAAATTCCAGAATATCTAAGCCTACTTTTTGCCGCAGTTAGCTGCTTTCTTTGATAGTGGCGTCCTTGGATTCTATTAAATATGCAGCCAAATCTAGCTTAGAAATCCTTTCTGTCAAGATGCAGCATACCGGGATTTCCCCACTCACGATGATTCCTGGACAGCGAATCAAAATGTAAATACATGCACTTCTCAGCGTTTTTATCGAAAAAGGCAGATGCCGCAACTATAATCAGTTCTTGCTTAAGACTAAAGAAAATTCAAACTAAGGCGTGTTTAATTACTCCTTTTATTCAATTAATTTATAACGCTAAAAGCGTGATTAATTAATCGTTTCCAAATTGATGAAATACGTAAGTACCGTACACTTACTTCCGTTGCGTCCTTTGGGCGTTGTGCTGACATGTCAAATGCTATATCACAGGCTTCGATCATGAATTGTGCCTCCAGCTTTAATTAGCATATTTTGTAACTGAAATACTTGGAAGTTGATTCCTATTTATTGTAATCTATTTGTTTGGCAATCAATTTTTCTAGGCGACTAGCAAGAAAAGTTTTTAATATGTGTGTGTATCTGTATTATCCCGATTTATATATATTTTACAATTAAATGTGGGTGTAAGTTGGATGACTCAAATTGATTTGTTTCATTGTTGAATATTAAATTTTTTCTTGACTGTTACTGTTTGTATTTTTTGTTGTTCGCATTTAGATTGAGGTAAGAAGCTTACAAAGTAGGTGTTAATTTGTTTTACTAGCTAGGTTGGTTTTTATGCTGTATATATTCTAGCGAGAGTTAATGAGCTAGCCACACCATGACCAC
>OW679197.1:132832945-133038776 GCA_940337035.1 Agriotes lineatus | reverse complement strand
TAAACGCGACTAACGATAGAAATTTTCATCCGCAGTTTTCGATAAAGTACAAAGAAAGGGTCTAAGGTCTTTTACTGGTAACCCAAATACAAATCGACAAAAACATAGGAAGCAAAGTGATTGATTTCGCCCAAAATCTCTTAAATTCTTTACAGTAGTGTTTCACAAAAACCGGTGAAGAAGTCAAGATGATAGGCTCTGCCACTTTCGAACTATCGTGTTTAAATCCATCCGGTGTACCTTTTTTAAAGGTTTCCGATTTTCCTTTACTGCCAATGAGTTGTTGTCTGCACATAAGTTTTATGAGACTTTTCATACAATTTTGAGTTGGTTGCTACTGATTAAGAGGTTGCAACAAAATCGTAACATATTATGTGTACATATTTTAGTGCTTATGCTGCTTATACACATATAACATTACCCCTGTTATTATAAAGGTAACTTTCTCAAGTGAGGAAACTTCGAATCTAGTAGGTAAGTTCCTTAGTTAAATACCGCGAATGGAATCAAGTTTTCACAAAGCACCTAAATTACAGTTTAAGCGATGAAAATAACAACAATATTTCATTTGGGATTGCACTTTAGCGTTGTCCGAACAAAAAAAGCATTGCCAGAGATAGACCCTTTCTTAACACCGAATCTTGCGTGAGAAAATCCCCCTCGTACCGGATGGTACGAAATTGTCTAATTGAAAAAAAATTTGATGAGTCGATGGACGAGATAAGTGCCGAGGGCCGATGGTCATTAGCGGGATTGAAATCATAAACCGGCCAACCTGGTGGCCTGAGGAACCCCAAGTTCCAAAATCAGGAGGGGAGAAATGATTAATTAAAGTTAGAGGGAGTAGTTGTACGGATTCGCTGAAGCCATGTGCACAGTGAGATCAAGAATTCAATTCCCATGTTATGGAATCTTACAGGGAAGCCAAAACGAAGGACTAATTTGTATCTGGGCCATTAAGCAAAACGGAATCTGGTTAAAGAGAAGCCAATCGTCATTTCTAAAGGAGCGTTTTAATTGTTGCATTGTTGTTACCATGATATTAGATACTTTTCTTTAATATTATTAAGGCGGTCATATAAATGCTGGCAAATATCTTCAAACACGATATTAAAAATTAATTTTAGAGTCGTTTATGTATGAAGTTTAGGTACAAATGGTACAATTCGCAAATTCCATGAAATCTTAGGTGGGTGGAATCTAAAAAATAATATATTTTGTAAACCCTGGACAGATATTAGGAAAGCACATATCCAACTGAAAAAAATTAGAGAAAAAAACACAACTAAACAAAAAATGTAACATTATATCTTAATATTTTCTATACTCTTCTATCAGAAATTGGAGGCTATTTGATATCTGCACTAGTTAGGAGCCTAATAGCAGTTCACATAAATAACTTATTATTACAATAACAAAGATCACGTACAACTTTGCACGATAAAGCAATTTTATCGGCAACCTCGGATGTGTTATATTCGCAGCATGACTATCAAAACTTTTCCCAATATCTTGTATCTGCTCTTTATCAACCTAATTTAAATACACAAGCCGCCAGTGAACTTTAGTTCTGGTTTATAGCAGCCACGTACAAAATGTTCCCTTATATAATAAGTAATTTCTAAATGGTTCCCTAACTTTATATCTGCGTTAGTGTTCAAATATACTTCGCTGTCGCTTTCGGTTTCCCTAAGAAATTATTACATAGCGAAAGCTGTAATTTTTGCAGCACTCGAAAGGCAAAAACTATATAGTCTGCTGGTAAAGCGTTGCTGAATATCTTTTCTAACTTGAAATGTAGTGTATGCATTTATTTTCTTAAACAACAGAGAACAATTAATGCTCTTTATTATTTGTCGCTATTAAGGAGAAGAGCGAAATGCACTTACTGAATTGTGGCAAACATGTAGTACGACTTCATGCACAGACTTTAGTTTGTAAGTAGTAAATTTCCAATCTTTCAACCTTTATAAATAAATTACAGCAATTTCAGACCCCCAACAAAAATGAGTCAACAATAATACGTTTCCTGTCCCTTAAGAATTGGCGAATTACATTTCTGCTAGTTCTAGAGACCTCCATTTTCGAATTGCAGCAGTATCCAAGACGAGAAAACCTTGAAACAGAGAATAACCGTAGATTAGTCCTTTCTCCAGCAGAAATGAAAGGAACTTTCCCAAGCGAAACGCTAATAACATATCAGCTTATTAAATGTGTTGTTTTTTAAATTAGGGAGATTTCAGCAAATTAGTATGGCATATTTTTAAGTTCTCACCGAAACCCTTAAATCCAACTGTGATATTACATAAGATGTTATCTGTAGGAAATTATATGGCATATATTAATGATAATAAAATGATATACTTAATTTTCTGTTTTCGGAACTACTCATCAACCTAAAACGTTGTGTCGAAAGTTTATGAAAATGCAAAACGTGTGACTCAATCAGATCGATTTAACATAAAGTAGAAATATTTAAAAAGCTGTTTTACATTTTACGATATATTACAACACTAAAGAAAATAGCTCTATTCTTATAGTAGTAAATTATACAATATTTATTGCTTGTATTTATTTAAACTGCAAGCTAACTTAATAATCAAGCCTTTATCAAATGCTTCTTATTCTCAATTCGTAATTCAATGCTAGAATCTTTTTTTATCAATACAGAATATATACGTAAATGTTAAAATCACCTTATTTGCCTAATCCCCCCCCCCCCCTCATTTGGTGCAGAGATTTGTTATATAAGCCTGTCCCATTATATCCTACTTGACTTTAAAAATAATTTTAGAAAACAAAACAGGAGTGTATAAATAAAAAATGAACAATGTAGGGCCGTAAAAAACTTTTTTAAGGAAGCGTACGGAGAAACTACCACATAAACTAGAATTACAATACATCAAAGCGATGACAAAGAAAGATTGAATGTGCATATGGAGAAAATAACACAAGATGAAATTAGTGCATTAAAAAAATTAAGACGGCCAAGCTGCAGGAATCATCCCTGCACAGCTGCTGAAATCGGGCGTACGTAAACCTAACAGCAAAGGTAGTAGAACCTATAATTACTAAAATATGTTTAAACGAACAAACCTCAGAGAACTGCAGAGAACGATATGTGATAAGGATTCCAAAAAGGTGCAGATACTGTTAATTAGATCAGGATCAAAATGAGAAATCAAAATAGAAAAACAGGATAAAACTAAACATTTGCACCTGAAAAGTGTCAGGAAGACACCATGCAATGCAAGAAATGCGACGAATGCATATCGAAATCGTAGGTATAAGTAAGCTGATATGGACCAGTCACGAACAGTGCATAATGAATGCATGTACAGGTTTTGCTACTCTGTCAGTAGCCAAATAATGATGACACCATGATATTGCTAGACAATTCACAACAGACAGTTATGATCAAAAGGCAGAATACTCTTTTGGATTACTTAATGACGTAATGACTAAGGCTAAAAAATAAATGTAGCAATCATCATAAGCGATTTAAATGCAAAGATCGGTACAGAAAGGCAATAGATACTAGGAACGATCGAGGAGATCGCCTGTTCGAATTTTGGGAATAAAAACACATACTTTATGTTACAACTGTGCAGACTACATTTGGCAGAGACTTATAATATCGTAAGAACCTTTCTGGTTAACAAACGATTCGAAAGCAGTCAAAACACGACCTGTAGCAGATATATGGTCAGATTGGAATTATTACTTATTAGAACTGATATTCCTAGGGAAGGTGGAAGGAAGAACAGGACCAGGAAGGCGGGCAATTTCTTGGCTGAAAATATTAAGAACTTGATTATACACCACAACTACGGACCTATTTCTAACGTCAGTCAACAAAGTTAAAATAGACATATGGGTAGCCGATATCCGCTTATGGATAGGCACTACAGAACGAAGAAACATTCTTAATGCAATAAGCAAACTATTACAAGGACTCTTCAGTTCACCTGTCATCTGTCAAAAGTGGAACAATGAAAATCTAAAATTTGACATTTCTTGACCAATCAAAAAATATCAGCGGATATATCTTCCTAGAAGGTATTCAAGTGAATTTTTTAAACAAATGTGATTACTGAAAACTAATTTGAAAAAGTAGTTTGGTTCATTGAATAGTCCCTCGAATGCCATTCTTAGTCAAAGTTAAGTAGAATATTTTTGCGGTAGTATCACTACTCATGTCCATTGCGCTTAGGATTAGGACTCGTGCTAGCACACTCGTCCTAATCGAACCTAAGCGTAATGGACATTCGTGATACCACAGCATAACTATTCGACATAACTTTGACTACTCATGGTAGTATAAGTGATAATTTTTGATATAATGATGGGATGATTGGACAAAATGCTAAGGAAGGACCAAGCTGGATTTTGACCAAGAAGATCAGCGATGGAAGCAATCATACCATTTATAGCTGAATATCAACCTTTAGAATGCCTAAACTTTCTAGACTTTACGTAAGCTGTTGACATCGTACACCAAGACCCTGTATGGGAAGTGTTAGATAGGGAACTACATACTATAATATATAAGGGTAAACTATCGAATAAAATAGAGATAAAAACGGGAGTACTTCTGGGATCGCCGGGTGTGTATAATAAATTAACAATATTTATCTACGACCACTACTAAAAGTAGTCCTTTTAGCGCTAGCTTGTTTCACTAAAAGTGACGTTTTATAGTTTACCGTAGTTAAAGAAATCAGCTGTTTACTTGTAGCTCTAGTGCTAAAAGTGAAGTGAGGTTATAAAACTACAATTTCGAACTGGAAGTGAAGTTCTAAAGTTATTCTAGTTGCTTCTTGCGTTACAGGTAAAGTGTTTTTGAAATAATTAAAGCGTTATGTAATGAATACACTCAGATGTAGAGTATTAATAATTACATTTCGTGACTGACCTTGACAGCACTGGCTTCGCAAACATTCGCCCGCGCATGGTCTACTATTTATTGTGACGTAAATTAGAAGTGTCGTAGATGCAAACATTTGTTAAATCGATATTTATAGATTAATAACGGTAAAATTAAGGATGTAGATAAAATATTGTATGCAACGCCTGCTAAAATTCGTTTATGCCTTCGCCTTCGTTTCATAATTTTCATGTCTCGTGCATAAACGTCGACTTTTAGCACTTGTTGCATAAATAGCTATTTTACCGTAACTCTGGAACCGTTCACTTTAGCAAGATTATGCACAGGACCATTTTTGTTCGCAATTTAATGTAGATTATTTTTGTATATAACACTTTTCGCGCTAAACCGCATAGTTTTCGAAATATTTAAGAAAAACTGATAAAAACTACTAATTTACTAACTTCTCCCCCCTCCCCCCCTCCCCCCCCCAAACCCGACGCTTAAAATGGTGTAACTTTTTACCAAACAATATGTGGACTGTATAGAACAATTTGGAGCTGGAGGGAAACTTTTACTCTGGATGTTGAGGTTAGGCCGTTTTTTGGACTAATTACACCGTACTAATAGGGGAAAATCGAAAACGATAGAATAAGGCTGCGATGGAAAGTGTTCGAAAACTAGGAAATTTCGATTTTTTTCACTTTTTCACACTGAAAGACATGCGCAAAAAATAGGGCTGTATACATATATATTGTAATGGCGTTGACCCTAACTGCTGTTATTCGTTCTATTAATTTAATTTTACATCACACATTTTATATATTAATAAGTTATTATTTAAGAATTTTCAAATGGTGAACTGAGTAAAAATCAGATGATTCTAATTTTATTGCTTCAAATTAAATTGTATTATGCCCTCTCTTTTATTTTATCTGACTGCAATTATCATTTAAAATATGCTAGCTCCGGTAAAGATTCAACTCTCATCAAAGGGTGGCTTCATGACAATTTCACTATTAATTAATTTAAAACGGCACGCCACTGCGTTCCCATTCGATTTTACTACGCAGCCGCGCAACTATGAACTGGTATCAAATGTACAAAGGGGTTCCTAACCTCGCATAACATGTCGTTTGATTCGCAAATTCTAACTTTTGTGAACGTTAAATCAGGTAAATATTCAAATGATCTTATTTTGGCGGTTCTAACTTCTTTTGTTTTAGCCAAAACCGGACCTTGATTGTTAAACCGACGCCGCTTGGGTCGATTTCATTTGTTCTGGACACTTAACCTCATAATTTGGCTTTTAATTATAATTACTGGCAAAATAATTCCGTTATCGGCTCGGATACGCCTGGTCTCTGCTGCTTTCGGTGTTATCTCGCTGGTACGTAAATTTCCGGCTCCTCAAGCTATTATTTAACTTGCTACAGTACCTTATGAACATTGGCTTCCTCGGACGGGCGTCTGAGTTTAAATTCCTCTGGAACTCGCTGTACCGGGTGTTGGGGTTGCTGGTTTCGCTGCTGCTGGTCCCCACGATGCTCTGCAACGTCCACACGGTCCTGGTTACCCTTGGTTTAGCTGGTGTCGCCCCTCGTAGCTGCCTCGTCGGAGACGATCCCAAGACGCTTCCACTTGGTGATGAACTTTTTGTCGTAGAAAACGTTGCCCACACTTGTACATGAAATTGCGCTGATCACTGTGGTATGATTTATTTTCATGTAAGTTAATGATAAATAGGAGAAATCTTTAATTAAACACAGCAAATTTAGGTGTGACATCAAATAATTTATTCAACTGTTTCTCTCTTTTCAACGGTTATAAACAATTGCCTATCTACTAATAAATTTACAAAAACCGGATATTAATTAATTTCAAATACAGTACATTTTATATTAATTATTATTATCAGTAACTAAACCTACACAACTCTTATAAACTAAATTACAATGCACATTGGTTCAGTCTTTATTTGTCTATTGGCGCACTGCACTTGTTATGAAATGTTCTTATTGTTTATTCACGTATGTTTATTGACTCACTTGCTTTTAGAATGTTTGAATCTCATGTTTGCTTTTCACCAAAATTTGAAACAACATTTAACTGTATATTTTTTTGCATATTTTGCCAAGTAGAAATAAGGACTTTGTAATTTATTCTTATAGTTATTAATTTGCCTTATTCATTTGCTCTATTGCAATATTATCATTCCTTCGCCTCATACCTTTTTATAATCGTTCACAAAATGTATTTTATATTGGCTAACATGAATTCTATGTTTCATACCTGCACGTAGCAAACCTCTTTGTGTTAATTTGATTTTATTAGGCACTTTATTCTGCCAAATATATTAATTACTTTACTTTAAACTCAGATTCCAACCCTGTGAAAAGCCAGCTGTCTCCTTAGCGTTTCTAAATTCATTCATTTCTTTGAACACAGACATTTCAAACTTGTCAAATGCAATTTACTGGATTATAATTATAATGATTTTAACATTGCGGCCAGATACAACATTTCTACTCTGTGCTTAATTCACTTTTTATATCGCACTGCAATCAGAGCAGGGGCGTAGGGCCCAATACCATCTAAAAAAAAAGTCTTTATACAACTTAAAGTTGTTTACAATGGAAAAAAATCTGATGCATTACACGCACACAACTTCCTTTTACAGTGATCTTATAATTAGCCAAAAATTTGATTTGTCAAAATTTTTCAAAAGTTACAAATTCTACAGAAAGCATATAAAATAGAGCGTTAGTTCAAAAGACCACTTTTCTCTAAAATTTTAAGCCCAATTCAAAAATGCAATAATATACCGGGTATTCTATTTAAAATAACAAAGTTGATAGCGACTTTCGGTATAACCGGAAGTGATATTCTAGTCAAAATATTGTAGTTGTAGTCGCTCTTATACATAAAATCCATAGCCAAATTTACAGATTCTCAATTTTATTATATAACGTCCCATAAAACAGGAATTTAAAAAAGGTAAAAGAAAAAGAAACCCAATTTACTGGTATTCAACTGGGACATCACCTATCTCACATCAATACACATTAAAAATGTAAGAAAATGTAACGTTTGAAAAAATTGTTCACACACACACACACACACACACACACACACACACACACACACACACACACACACACACACACACACACACACACACACACACACACACACACACACACACACACACACACACACACACACACACGCACACACACTTTATTCCATGGAGGAATATGGCCTAAGACAAGGTGAGTTAGAGTCGCCGAAACTATCCTATAAACATACCATTATTCACCGATTCCTGTATTGACAAATTCATCACTACGAACGTAGGTCAATAATAATTTATTTTTGACTCTGCCTAATAGAGGCCAATAATGGAGTGAATTAGGGTAACGCGTTTGGTCTCTTGGAATTCGAGAGCATGCCCCTCGCTCTAGCCGAATCGACCGAAACCTACTTAATTTTCGTTGATATTAATGGTCTTAAATTTGCTGCGGGGTATGAATGCTAAAGTGGTGCCCTGAACCTCGGGATACAATCTTGCCGTTTGGACAATGATGATAGTCTTTTCAACCTTGATGTATATTATACTATTTGAATTGCCAAGTGGGGCTTACTCCAAATGATTACTTCGTTCTACTCGATTGCGAGCGCTTCTATTTTGTTAAATCATCTTCTTTCCTGCATAGTTGTATGTCCATTTAACCTCTTTGTGGTAATGTGTATACAATAATTTGAATTCTGCGTTTCTCTGAATGCAACGAACCTTGATTTATATCACAATCATCCCGGCAGAAGTGTTTAACTAACTCCTAAATCCGGTCCTGATGAATGAATGTGTTGTATTTGAATATTACTCATAATATTGAATTTATTCAGTTGAACCAACTATGTGCACCTCGGCTGGCATTAAATTTATTAAAGTCGTTTCCTTAGTGTGGTAGCTTTAATTGAATTTGGTGTTATCGTTGTACGGCAACTAGCGCCCATATGTCTAGTAGTTATCATAAACCATTTCGTTAATCCAACTAAATGCCCAAAATTACCGAGAAGGTCAAACTGGGGAGGACCATGCGCTCATCTGCGAATTAGAAGTGTTATTTTCAGTTTCTTCAGCAGTTGTTCTGTTAGTAGCTTAAATACTTTACAGTTTCCTACTTCCTAAATTTGTTCGTTTTCCATATATATTTCTGCCATTGGCATTTGTTCTCTATTAATCACTTTTATTTTTCTTACCCTTATATTTACTACAATCTTCTTTTGTTCTGATTTCCATATTATCATTGCTCGTTGTGATTCTGTAATTTGTTGTTATGATCACTTCATACGCGAGTTGTATATGCATTCCTTCGGTTTCGAACTTTAATTTTAATTTCCCTTCTATTACATTTTTTAGGTAGTCGCAAGGTTAGGGTTTGTTTACATTTTTGTTTTGTATTGTTCCCATGCTGGTTTCAACACCTTTCTTAACTTTTTTATTAGGTATTTGTCACATCTTTAATAATTCTAGTATTGTATTGTTCACACCTGCCGATTTAACATTTTCCAAAGCACTTCAAAATGTATTGCGTTCAAAGAAAACACTGAACTCAAATCCACAGATAAGGTTGCCTAATTTCTTAAGACAGATTATCTAACGATTTGAGATTAAGTATTCTGAAGTATATTTGTTGTAAAAATAAAATTCCTATATATAAACCTACACCTTACTTGTACTTGTCAATAACTTTAAAAAGAAACTTGTTTGGGATTGCATCCGTCAATTACGCATTTCCCTACTTGGCTTCAGGAGTTGTGCGCTTCGTGTAAATGATCATTCACGCCTAACCCTGTTAGTTTAAAAATTTAATGAAGAGCATGTCCGTAGGGAAGTCAGCCTGTCGTCGGACCATTAGTGCATTAGCTAAAAGGGGATGAAAGATTGAAAATCATCAAGGACTCTCCTATTAAAAATTCGAAGGGAGATATTGGAGGATAAAAGGTGCAGTAGCAGACCACCTCTAGTAGTAATTCTTCATTGCTGTTGACATGTTAATGTTGATCGAAGATAAAATTGCACATGCTTCTATTTTTGACTTCGCTCTACAGTTAAATTAAATAGCTGAAAATTGGTAACACGTAATCTTAGGGAATAACGATGCTAATATGCGTAAAATTTTAAAGTAAACAAATGGCACTTAAGAGGAACCTAGTTAAATCTTTTCCGCATATGCGGCCCACGAAGTTCGGGAGAAAACGCACGAAATGCCCAAAGTTAAGCTTGTAAAAACGGCATGAGGAGAACGAGGCAAACCGCAACTTCTACCACTCCCTAATTTGAGCAGGTATATTCATAGTGTTGCTTTTAAACCGACTATAATTCTGTAACCTTTCTGCTACATTTCTAGGAGATTGCAACACATTTCCTCGCATTTATCCTTCCGTTTTACGACGTCCTGCAAAATTGCCAAAGCTACATCTGGATAGGTGCTCCTCTCTAAGGTTACGACTCTAACCAAAATAATATCTTGGGTTTATACCTCACATATTTGCATTGTTTATGCGAGGTTTCAAATATCCATAATAATAAAATCATACTGTAGTATCGAGATATACAGTTGAAGCCACAGACGCAGGTTGTTTGCTCCAGTTTTGTAAATTTTAACTTTTTATACGAAGAGTAGATAGATAACTCATTGTTTTTTTTTCAGTTTGCTATCTTTCTATGAAATTTAAAATTAACGAAATAACATTAAAAAGACCATATATTTTAATTAAGTTTCAAAAAGTGTAATACAGTATATGTTCTGCTAACTAGTTCCAGTTGGGCTTCTATAAAACTAAATGAATGGCTTAGAATATTTTATCTGTTTCTAAACAATTGTCAACATTTGCTTATTATTCCATAACATGTATAGAATTCAGAAGTTTCTCGAACTGGTGTTAATGCTACACCCTTAATATATATACTAGCTAATTGGCAAGTTTTAGTAATCATAAAATCCAGGCATTTTAGGATGTGTAATAACATCTCACTTACGTTCTTGTGCTTCCCTTTCACATAATTCGCAGCAATGCTTCTGGGAAACATTCCATAAATTCTGTTAACAAGCTAATGCGGTGAAATTTTTTTACATCATTACAAGGCTGTAGTTAGGTTAAACAATAATGAGCTCCACGTCATGCTAGAGTTTTCCTATTAATATTAACCTATCATGACTGCATAGGCTTACTAGCTACAATAATGGCGACATGGCCTCTTTTACAAAAGCTTAAATCCAATATTATTATAAAGGGTGTCAACGAGCTGTTTTTGATATAAAAAATATGCCCAAGCTACAGACGAGAACTCAAAAGGAGAGTTGATAAGGAAATAATTTAGAATAAACTCACAAGGAACTCATAAATACGTTTGTAGTAATTAAAACGCATACATGTCATAGTAAAATATGTATAATAATCACCAGTAGTAAGGGTACTGGCTCTAATCAAACAGCACACATAAAATACAAGTAATAATCCAAATAGGCCAATAGGACGATAAAGATAATACTAACACTTCAACGTGGCTTCATAAGTAAAATTACCAAATACGTACGGTTAAAAGTCGACAACAATAATAAAACAGAGTGCACTCGGTGCAGCATACTAACTCTACGGACATGCAGGTTACAAATAAACGCAAATACTAACGGTCTTCAACATATATTTGGAAGTGGTTTTGGAAAAATGGAAAGAGGGTGTAAAGAGAATGGGCATACCAGTTAACGACGACCATCTGTTCACTCTGAATTTTGCTGACGACCAGGTGGTGATTGCGCAAGATGCTTACGACCTAGAATTTATGCTGAAAAGACTGTACAAGACATATGAAAAATGGGGCCTAAGTATCAACACCGAAAAAACTGAATATATAGCAATAAACACTGATGCTAAATTTCAAGTACTCGTAAATGACACCGAGGAAATTAAACAAGTTGATCGATTTAAATACTTAGGAACAATAATAACATCTAATGGCATAGGTCGCGACGAAATAAAAACTAGAATTGAAACCAGCCGTAAAATATTGGGCAGCTTAAATTCTATATGGTGGGATAAACATATCTCTAAGAACGTTAAAATTCATATTGGTAGATCTCTGGTAGAATCAGTGCTATGCTACGGATGTGAAACCTGGACAATTAACAGCGAGTATAAGAGAAAACTACAGGCCGTAGAAATGGACTACCTCAGAAGAAGCGCTCTAGTATCCAGAATGGATCGTATTACAAATGATGAAATTCGACACCGAATGAGAGCCACGGACACAATAATAAACAGAATAGAGAGAAGAGGACTTAAATGGTTTGGCCATGTGCTGAGGATGGATGACCGGCGATGGCCAAAACGCATCTTTAAATGGACTCCCCCAGGTAAACGCAAACGTGGGAGACCCCGAAGGTCATGGAATAACGAGATGAGAGACGCGATGACCAACTACGAAGTACAGGAGGAAGATGCCCAAAACCGAGACTTGTGGCGTTTGAGAACCGGCAAACCGCACAGGGCGGTATAGTCCCGGAGATATATATAACATGATAGGCAAAAGTAACAAATGACAGTAACTGACGTAAAACAACCTAATCAAAACTCGAGGGAGCCTGACGAACCCCTATTGAGAACGTTACTCTTGGTAACTTAATTCGGTAGTGCTATGTAAATCCTCGGCATCCAAGGAAGCCCCAATACAATGAGCGCGAGGCACAGGTTCTTGGTATTTACAACTAGCAGCCATCGCACTTGGCTCTGCGACAATAAGATGCTAGAATTTGCCTCAGGTAATTGGGCGTCAAACCAGAGTAGCTACGAAGCGACACCCCCCCACAACAAGCAAACAAGCCGAATCCCGTAATCACAGGTGCAGAAGGGTGCCAGGTGATACGAAGAGAGATGTGATAACACTGGTAGTCAAAGTCAAAGTTCGCGTACTCCCACGAAAGGTGAGGTTATATTACTTAATCAAGTAGAACACATCGTCGCAAGGGAAAATGAGCTGCAAGTTTCGCTAACGTTAGCATCTTCGCCAAAGCGAAAGAACAGATCTATCGACAATTAAAACTTACATTTCAGATAAAGTCTGATCTAATGTAAATTCCGGCTTTCAGGGCACGCCGCTGATCTAATCCGTCATAAGGACGCGGAAAATGGACTTCCAATAACGTTGCCTTAAACCAAAGCTATGTAAATGTGGGTGCAAAGAAACCACAAGTTCCAACTGCAAAAGAAACGTCTGAAAAAGCGTTCCAAAAAAGCAAAAACCCAGCTCGTCAAAGCCAAGGCGCTGCCAACCATTGCAACAAAAATCACGGCGCGGTACGCTCGAAAAATACCTAAATGGCTATGCTTAGCATTTACGTTTCGTAGCAGAAAATTATTCTCAAAGTTAAAGTTTGTCAATCTCTAATACCTTAGGTATAATTTTTAGGAGAAGTGTGCGTTGCAGTATATGGCGTTGTCAGACCTGTAAGTGATTTAGAATACGCCGAGAAAATGTTAAAAATATGTGGCCCAAAGGGCTGTTTCAAAAAGACACTTAAGATCAAGTGTCGCACTGACAACGTCTTTGCGCTATCGACTTCTAAAAATAGAAGCACTGTTCAATACTACAGGTAGTGGTTTAGCTTTGTTACGGTATCAAATGGTCTTAACGACACTTAAGGGTACGGGAGTGCCACTTGTTTTATCATGTTCGGGAATAACGACACTCAAGGGCACGGGAGTGCCACTTGTTTTATCATGTCCGGGAAATGCCAACACTTGCCCTGGAATCCTCGAAATGAGGCCAATAGCCACGGCTTAATACGTCCAAGGAGATGGGCGTGGTCCTAGAAACGTTACATCATAGGGTCAAGCGTGACGATATGTATAGGATGTTGTAAACAAATAGGGCGCCACGGGATTCAGACTTTGGATTCCACGTTTGACAGTACCCCGAAAACGAAACGGGGCAGAATATACATACAGCCTCGCGACTCCCCGTACTTACTACTTCCTCCAGGCTCCACCTCACATTGATTTTACACTGCGAATAACTCAGCCTGAAAATAAGCATGCAACAGGCGCGGGGAAATCACAAGACAACATATAACAAACCGATCTATTGGTCTAACACATAAATATATACACACAGTTACTGACGTTCGTCAGCGTACAAAGTAAAAAGAAAAAGGCAAATAGGACTGACAACTTTTCCATATATCGGCATTGCACTATTCCCAAAACTTATTGACACGGAAACTACATCATTTCATATTCAGGTATTAGCGTCTTGGCATGTTCGTTATAGATATTATAAAGCATAGGGAACAGTACCTAGCTCTGACGCACCCATTTTCGTATGGGACATATGCCTGAAATTGTATTATCAACCTTATGACTGATGCGCTTTCCTTTTAGAGTTGTTGGATGCGTTTGACAATTTGTTTCAGAATTTTCGTAGTTTGCAGTACGTCTTATAGCTTTTACCATTTGATTTGGAAAACCCCTTTTCGAAGATGGGACGAAAGATGGACAGGTTCAAGAATTATGACGAACACAATTGCAAACATCTACATGCGATGTAACGGGAGGTTTTCCCTTGGTTGCTTATATCCGATAGAGAAATCAAGGTGAAATTCCACGGCACCAAGTGAGAAGGAATCGGAATTTTATAACACTCACACTACACCCAACCTTTTTGCTTGATGTTAATTGTCCGACTGTGTCGCGGTCTCTTCGCTGAACTTGCATTGAGACGAGTTTAACGGTTTCCTCATCTCTTGACAGCGTGTATACAAAGCACTGGCGACGTCAATTCGTAAACGGTCTTAAGATTATATTATACGCAATAACATTTTCTGTTTCGCGTTTATTATTAATAAGCAACTGCATTAGTTTAGTTATACTATTTAACATTATACTATTTCGGTAGGTACTAACTATTATTTAGGTACCTTTCCTGGTTACCTTTAGCTTCGAAACCCGTTAAATAGAATATGATAATTTTATAATCATAAATTGTATGCCTCCTCCACATTTGAACGGATTGCCCAGCAATTTTGTCGCAGCTATGGGCCTTCTTTCTTGTAAACATAATTTTAATCTTCAAAAATTTGCATCAATCAACTAATACCAGTTGAATTATTTCAATTTAGTGTTATATCCTTTCGTAGCCAAACACGTCAGCAAGGTTTTTTCATTACATCATCATCATGTTGCTAGTAACCTCGGTGACTATCTGAATTAACCAAAAACAACGTCCTTCAAATTCATTTAATTTTGTTAGAAATTGAACTATACACAAAACCAAAAACGTAGTTGTGTTCGTAAGATAATGGGCAATATTGCAAAAATGCGCATGCGAAATACATCTTCCGGTATGTTTTTCAAAAATCAGCCTTTTTTCTACACTATAGATAGCATCTTTTAATAAGTTTAGTTGAATAGGATTCTCTTATTGAAAAAAATAGATTTTTCAGTTGTTCAATACGTGTGTAGATCCGGCACACGTTGACTACGAATGAAAAATTGTCTGATAATTACATTTATGGAATAAGTTCTTAGATTCAGTTTGCACGGGGAAGATTTGTTACTCGCAAATCCCCGGTTACTACATGTAACAACCTTATTGGGTGCTCAGTAGCCAATCAAGATGGAAACGAGAGGGGTCCTAAATTGAACTAAGAACAGGCAACCGCTCGTGAAAGTCAAATTACTTGTAGCTGTAGTACGGGGTATATGTAGATAAATGTTTCTTTTATTGTTTTAGCGCCTCTATGCTATCTTGATATTCTGAAGTCGACGTCCCCCATAGAAGACCTCCTGGCGATAGGGAATGTGCACATTGCTTATCTCAAGATATGGGATCTACTTAATTTCGATACCTTTGGAAATGAGTATTTCACAGCGGTGTTCAACACCAGATTTGAACCTTTGTACTGAGCTTTACAAATAAAAATAATAATAAAGATACACTGATGCAGCGCGCTGAAGGCGTTATTGCATTATAGTAACTATGTATAAACACATTCTAAAATAAGCGAGAATTTCCATATACAAAATCCTTATTCTAGCACATCGCAACATAATTAAAATTGACGATAACTAACACATAAGTTGAAATAATAAAAATAACACATGCTGAATTAGATGTATTCATTAATCAGCGGTGAAGTTTCAAAAAAGTTAAAGTTCCTGAGCGTGGCACAAATACTTGTATGAACAGATTTAATAGCCTTTCGCCAAAGTTAAGCGATGTAGGCGGCCTTCACAATCGGGAGCAAATGTGGAGCTTCTCTATTGAAGACGAAAGTTGCATAGCCTTACACACTATGGTGGGGGAGGGAGATTTCCCACAACTTCCTTTCAAGAATGGACAGCGATAGTTCAAAGGTCTCCTATGAACGTTTAGTACGAATCCATAGGCGACGAACGAAAAGTTATCTTGTGGGATGGATCAATATGCGAGAATGGTTGCAATACAAGGCGTCGATGAATGATACTGAGTGCTTTCAACACGATCAGAGATATATATTTGATTTCGCCGGTGCTTCCAAGGTGGGAATTTGGAATTTCAAACTCAGGAGACTGTGATTTTGTGAAGCTGGGTGGATTCGATAATTTGCGTAAACTAGTCAAAGCAACACGATAATGCTTCAGAAAATAGCTACATTTCGCAACTGTACACTCACATCACCAATACGAGAACCTCTAGTGACTGTCCCTCGTCCACTTGAAAAATGAATATGAGGCTCGTTGGTCAAGTGTTCAAACTGAACTGACTTCAGCGTTGCGGCTCAACCAAGTGAAAATACTAATCCCTTCTTCTCTTCCTTTTCTTTTCGCGCCAAATATATGCGACCATTGAATTTTTAAACGATCCTAAACGATGTGTTTTAATAATTAATCTTAGAATAATATTATAACGCATCATACTAATGTACAATCATGATTGGTCTTAATGGATTTGCTCGATTTTTGTGTATAATATAATTTATCATTATAGGCTTTTCGGATATTTAATTCCTAGTAACAGGATCAGCATCTTTAAATTTATGGATTAGTTTATAATAGGCGTCGAAACTAAACCGCCATGTTGTAATGCTGTTTATGAGCCTGCAGAAAAACGTTAAAAGAAGCTTATATGGTCTTATACAATCAAACCACCTTTTTACAGTACAAAATGTGGCAATGAAAGTAATTTTCCAAGGGAAAGAGACAATGTTTTGTTCTTTTAGATGATATTGTAACTATAGTAACGACAATTAAAATTTGAATATCTTGATTGTTCAAGACTAATGTATTTTTATTTCGAATTGAAAATCGCTTAAAATTACGGTCTGTTCAAGATCTTAAATGTTGCTTTGTAATATTGAAATAGTAGCACTTGCACCTCCCTTTCAATTAATTCCCGACAACCAAACTGCAATATTCTGAAATCAACGGCGTGTGAGTGTCTATAATTTGCAATGATTTATATCAGTAGCTTCATTCTTATTTTCCAAGAATAATTTCAGCAGTGCCTTATCATAATTTCATCGCAGCAACTACTTTGAAATATAGCGACAATAAAGATAAAATGTGGGGGCTCTGATGCGGATGTGAATTAATGTATCCATGCAGCGGAGTTACTGCAGATGTTAAAATTGCAGCCCGAAATAGAGATTTTTGACCACGAAGCAGGGCTGATGTGTACGTTAAGTATAAATCTCTCGAATCTTACTTTCTCGCTGGGGCAGGGAAAACACGCCGCCTTTATTTGGGGTATTTTTTATTTGGGGGAGCTTTGCCGCGCGCTGCTACATCTAGGCTCGTTATTTAGAACGCACTTTGTCTCTTGAATAAATTGTCTTTTTCTAATTTCACTTGACACAAATTAACTCGAACTAATCTGTTTCAGTGAATGGCCTACGGCTAACCAATATGAGTGCTCCCGTCGTTGCTGATACCAGCCAAGACATGGAGCTAAATTGCCGCTTTGACATGGAATCCGAAGAATTATACGCCATTAAGTGGTATAAGGACGAGCAAGAGTTTTTTAGGTACGTGATGTGGTAGTAGATGCATACTTTTTGCTGAACAATGTTAGTTGCTTTGTAGTTGTTATAGCAGAACATAAACGTACTCTTCAATATGATGAATTGATGGAACTAGTTACATAGACAGAGAGGGTTAGTTTATTCTTGGCACTTTGTAAAGGTATTTGTGATCTAATTACACCTTAAAATATAAACCTGAAATAAGTGTTATAAAACCGCAAAGTATATTAGATAGAACGAAAAATATTATGTTGGCTTTACTGACACACTGATAAATTAACTTAGACTCTCCTGGCATCAAGATACAGGGTTTCCAATTTAAAGCGTTACAGTCTCCTAGTGTCATTTAGTTTTCGGACAATGCAAAGGAGCAACGGACATATTGGAAATAATTTAAATTCCAAATAGTGTAGGCTTCGATTAGATCTAAAACCACGCATAGTTTACATTTAAAATATTATACTGCCATGCTGTGATTGCAAAAATAGACTAAAGGAAAGCGTTTGCCGAGAAGTTACCTTGATCATCACCCTCTAAGCTGTAATCAGCACTTTTATAGCTATTAACATATCTAGGAATGTTATGAGAATCATAACTGCCGCAGATGTTTTGAAATCCGAGCTCGTAGAGCGAGGATTTTAAAACTTCTAAGGCAGTTATGATTCATAACATCCGTGATTTGTTCAATAGTTTATCGGTTGCTATATGGTTATGGTTGCCATGTAGGGTAATATTCTTTAACCCTACAGATAAGTTATGATCTAGTTACCAGCCTACTTTTGTATATGTAAACAAAGGCTTAATATCCTGAAACCGATAAAAATATTAAAACAAGTAGAATATTTTTCTCTGAATTATGTCATTTTTGGCAGCGGTCTATTAACAGAATATGTTTTATCGGACTTTTTCCACTATCTCGGGTGTTGATCAGACGACGTCTCGGGAGTTTTTGATCTACTCCCGTTCTCAGATGCTCCTGGTAAGTCCTGAGAAGAACTGATTTTTGTACACACGTGCCTACCCCGGGGTTTGAACCTGGGACCACTGATCGCTTTAATGCCACATGCTATTTTCTGTTGTGTTATAATACATAATCGTTTCCGGATAAAAAAACTCCCGCAATGCTGTGTTCTGTTATAAACCGGGTGACCAGTTTCAAAAACGAACATAGCAAGTTTTTTATTTTGAGTACACAAATGATATGTGTAACATAGTTGATGCCTAAGGACTTTCAGACCCGCACCCACCAACCGTTTAATGTTCTGATTTGGCCAACTTTGTTTTTTTGAATTAAATCAGCTGTTTGTAGTAGCACATGTTTTTTTTTATTCAGGTTTGTAACCGGTCACCCGGTATATTACCGTACAAATCCGAAATCCAGACATTTGGGTACACTGCGCACTAGTCCAAATGTAAAGAGCAACATAAAATAAAGTAAGTCTCTGAACAAAATACTAACGTACCTATATAATACGTATGAGTGGTTGTGAATACTTTAGACGAATTTGTAATGAGTGGAGGAGATTTTGTGATTGTAGAACATTTTAATATATTTCTTTTGAAGGAGAGTATGTAAACTAATTAACATTATTGCTGAAAGCGATGGGCAGCGGCTTGCAGGCGTAGAAAAGCTATAGTGTACAACAAGCATAAAAAGCACTTTTCACACTTGTGGGGCTTTATGACACTCACCTACGGCTCGTGGTCAGCAACCTCCCTTACTGTGTAGAAAGTGCTATTTTCAACACTAGTTGTACAATATACTATTTTAGTATAGTTCGAACTAAAATGGTTGTGGTTATAATAAATGCTGTGAAAATACAAGCTGTACGATTTGTCCTCGCAATCCTGTCTCGATCACACGTAACTCATCTATAAAAGTAAAAAAAAAATTAGCGACTACAAGAATTGGTATTTCACAATTTTGAGAGCTCAGACAAGCCAAACACAAGAGCTTAATAAACCGAGGGTACCTGGGGGGAATATGGCAGGCATCGTCCATGCAGAAGCTAGGCAGGGTTACCAGCTTGGAGGTTCTTGTTTATAGGCCATCCTAGCATGTGCAAAGTAGGATAGAACAGACTAGAGAACTGCCTACAGGTTTGTGTTCCACGTCTTGTACAGAACCCAGGAGGGCACATATGCAGATCGTGGCACTAACGAGCCACTGGGAGGTACGAGAAAGGTGTAATATAACAACATTGAAATCTATGTTCAAAACGGAGCGATAGAAACGTACGAAAGTTGGAAGGTGGCCCAGCGTAGGTGATTTCGCAAAAATAATTTAGTATCTCACCAGATATATTCTAGCAATCTCATAGAATTCCTTATGGGTGAGCGACGATTTTTATCATAATTCGGGAATTTTAATCTGTATAAAGAAAAATTCCAAAATCACAGGCGCAACAGCCCGGAACAATCTCACGAAATCATAAAATGGCCTTCGGAAATCAAACCAATGATCTATTTTGAAATTTCAGTAGAATCCCCTAAAGCTCAAAGATTTTCAAAATACCAAAAATGAAAAATGAGGGTAGGCAACGAAACATACAGGCAAGAATTTCCTGAGGTTGCAATTTAATTAATTGTACCTTAAAGAAAAAAATATATGTAACACAGTGTTATGCATTCTAAGTACTATCGCGTTGCTTAAAAAATTAAAGCGAAGCAGGTAAGAAATCCTTGGTTTAGCAATTAATGTTAAAGGATTTAATGCAACAAAGGTGAGACATATAACTTATTATGAATATCAAAAAATATAAATGACTAGAAGAAGTATAAATTACGACGTAATAAACTTGTGGTGGGAATAAAAAATGCGTAAAAGTACTTTGACGATTATTGACAATAATAAAAACAATCCCAATAAATGTGAATTACTCTCAATAAATTGCTAGGTGGTAATAAAGTAATATTAGACGAAAAACAAATGAATTTTGGCAAACAATTCAAAAAAGGAAATTCCATTGAAAATAATTCTATCCATTATTTTATTTTTAATTTGGACGTGGACTGGAAATAAGAATAATAGAACAACTTCAGAATAATATATTTCGAAATCTTAAAATTTGCGAACTTAAATATATTGTTTTTAATCTGAAAAATCTTCTTCGGATGATATTACTATATTTATATTAAAATATATATTAGACACTATCGGATACCCTCTATTACATGATATTAATACATCTTTAGAAAATCGAACATTCCCTAATAAATGAAAACTAAACACTGTAATCCCCATTCCAAAAGTAGAGCAATTTCGATCGATTAATTGACTTCCTACTATAGAAAAAATTATAGAAACAGGAATCTTTTGCCTGCTGCTAGAGACACGCTGGTGGAGGTTAATAAACGTTTCTTATTGTAGAATGCCATTTTCGCTTGTTAGGTTCTGCTTTTATTTCTTGTGTGCTTCTGCCATAGTTTGTAATTTTACTAGCTAGGCAGACGAACTGTGGTCTATCTGTTGCAGGCGTTGTTCGTGTAATTGTATTATTGTGTTACTAAAATTGAATTTTTCATATGCCTTGTTAATTTTCATACTATAATTATTTGTTTTATTTGTCGATCTTTTTGGCAATCACTTAGTTTTCTTATTTCAGTGATGATCCATGGTTTTCGTGCTTTCATTTCAGTTTATTCTAATGTCATGCTTTCTGCTGCTGTTGTGCTATTCTGTATATTTTTCTACTCTACAGATATTTTTTTCCGACATTTCTTTTTCTTATGGTATTGAGCTGACTTTCTCTTGTAGTTTCAATTGATTAATCAGATCTTTGAATTGCGCTAGTTGCCACGTTAAGCATTACCAAATTATGAACGTTATATGTGTCTGCACCTGGATAGCTCCGGCACTCTCTAGCTTGCTTTATGTATATATATTTTACCAAGATATAGCCTATTTGGTGTGTCTCAAGGCATCTTACAGATGTTACTTCTTCTACGGTGCTATTGGAATTGTTTGTACAATATTATTAATTCCATTTTAGTGCAAAATTCCGCTAATCTATTATCCTTTTCGTTTCTATTTCCAAGGCAATATTTTCAATAGTAATATAACAAGGGCGAGACATACGTACCGATAATTCTGCACACGCCTAGAGTCGAGTGCTGGTTCCAATGAAAACTGTCTCCAGGGCTTGCCCGAAGGCAGCTGTCTAATGGCAACCAGCACGATGAATCTTGGCACGGGCAAAATTATATGTAACTGTGTTGCCCGCGTTTATATTTTGAAGATTATTACACAAAACCCGTATACGAATTATGATTTAAACTAGATCTAATTATCTAATAATGCCAAAAACCTCAAATTGCGTTTGCATTACTATTTCTAATTATGACAACATCTACGAGGTCGATAATTAGCACTAGGGAGCTTATCGCTTGATAATCATCCCTAGAGCACTTATCAGCTAATCAGTTCGGGATAGGTCGATTTTCAAAAATGCATGGTTCTCATTGGATGATATCAGGCATGTGACAGTTGTGTGTAATAATGGTATTAATATGTTCTTCCTTTTCAGTTTTGGGACAAAGGGCATCTTGACTTTTCCGTAGGGCCACAACTATTGATGCGTTTGAATTGTCCATCACTTCGTGGCTTTTACCATGTTCGTTTAGCCGTTTTCTTGATTATTTTATACCTTTCCTTACCGATATCTATTTGAATATTAGCCTTCACCATCATCATCCTATAATAACTTTCTGTTGTAAACTTATTGAGTACTGTCACATGCTTAACTATTAGTTTTTGTCTGTGTCATTTCGGGGTCGTCCATCTGGACTTTTTCCATGTCCATTTTCTATTTGGTTTTCTGCAGGAAAAACTATTCATTTAGGATAGATTGTTGTGTAATAAAAAGCTCATATATCGTCGTGGAATGCATCTATTTCCTCATATGAGTAATTTTTTATCGGCGCTTATACCTATATGATCTTAATAGTGTAGTTTGTGTTCAGCCTAAGATTAAGTATGCTACTCTGGTTGAAGTTCTCTTTAACGACCAACGACATCTATTAATCAAGAAACAGATTTCTCCTTCAGATGTATCTCCTTCGCCTATTCCCAGATTTCAATGCTGTGAAGTTTTTACCGCCCATTTTTTGGATCCCATAATATCCCATTTTACATTCTCCAATTCTATTTACATCTTAGTGATCTTCTCTAATGATAGCAATACGCAGCAGTTTTAGTATACGGTGTTTTTAAAGATTTTCTTTCAATTTTATAAGGTTTTTGATCCCTCCTCTGAATCCGTGGGACAGACTGACTTTTCAGTGTGAGATTCCGTATATTTTTCTCTGTCCACATGGAGTAATTGTGCTTTCAAAACTGACATTAACATTTGTCTGTAAGGGGGTATGGCTTGCTATAATACATTTTTAAAGGATCCTTTTCGGTTGTTCGAGGATTATGACATTGTCAATGACATGCCATTCATTAAAATATTACTTCTTCGTAACTTCGGTTCTAATCGATGCAAACAACTTTGAAGGTAGCACCGATAATTTCCAAACAACAAAAATAGAACCAGTTCTACAAGAAATTTTTGTTTGCTTTTCGAAATATTCCACTTTCAGCTCAACAAAAGTATTAATTGAATAAACCAATCGCTAAAGCAAGAAGGAAGGTCATTCTTCTTAAAACACCCGAAAGACCAAGCTTTCGAGGGATTCAAATGCTTTATTTGCATTTGCATATCCATCTTTTAATTAATGAAAGATAACGAAATCCCAAGATGCAAGATTTGGAGTATATAGTGGGTGCTCCAATAATTATAATTTTGGCACCCTTAAATAGCCCTTAGTTTCCTCAGGAGCATGAAAGGATGCATTATCTTGCTTCAGAACTAATTTACTTCGTGGCCAATATTCCCCCACTTTTGAAAAACAAATTGTTGTGTACCAAGCAGCAGACACTTCGAACTCGCCTTACTTTGACAGAATTGGGGTCTGTCGGAAAGACTTATCACCTCTCCCAATATCGTCTACTGCCTTACATTTCTTTTCATTTTACTTTTTTAGTATTTTCTTGCACCGTTCCACACCAAGTTATAAGCCGTTCACGATCTTTTTGGGTCAGGTGAGGCTATGACCATCTAGTAATTTTGTTGGCAGAACCTCTGTTGCAACTAAACTCCCTTATGGAAATTGACACTTTTTGTGTTAGGTTAGGTTGTTTTCAGTTTAAGGTTATATTTTCCGAACAGGTACATTGTTGCCGGATATTCTCTAGTCTCCACATCGACTCGCGTTCTTTTAAATTTGGTCTGTCCTTTTTAAATTGGAAGTAGCATCGTTTAATGGAAATTTTTTGTTGTAACAAAATTATTTTGGGCATTTTGACTTTTCCTTTGACGGAAGTTAAAATTATTTTTACACATTTAATAAATCATTTATTTTCTTACGAATATTAAAATAATAAATCTGGCAATGTGGTGGCAAGAAAATGTCGAACAGACACTGACAGAAAAAAAAAGTTGCATCCGCTACATCATCGAATCAGTTAGTCCAACATAAAATGAAAAAATCATAGCCAACTCTGTCCCAAAAAGGTCGTGAACGGCTTATACCTTTGAACATTGGTTAAATTATGAACTATCCAACGCAATTACCTTACTTTCAGATAATCATGTAAACCAAAGTAAATGGTATAACTCTGTTTCATCAATCCTATCATTTGAAAGGTCAAAAAAGAGCGACGATAAGCGCTGATTGCTTTAACGGACGCATTTGTGCCAGATAGAAAGGGCTCTCAGCTTTTCGAGGGTTTATAGACGGCAGCAGGAGTTGAGCGGCAAGAAGTAGGTCTAAAAGTAAGCATATTTCAACATTCAGTGGATGTCGTTCTAGTGTAGGTTCAAGTCTCAGACAGCCCCAGTCTGGCCTGGCCCCTGAGATAGCATGCGCGTGTCGAGTCTCTGATTATGCTTTTTGCACGTACACTCACTCGATCGAGTTCATATGAAACAAGGCCGCCTCCGGGGAGCATATTTGGAAGTCCGTGTGTATAATTCCTTTGGAAGGGACATTAGGGTTTTGACAGTTAGCCTGTAAAGTTTGGATTTTTTTTCACTGATACTAACTTTTGCGAGTCCCAATGCGAAATATTAAAATCTCGGGATATCGGGATCTGTGTGCGTTTACGTGCGGTGGTCTGCTCTATCATCAAAATCTTCCACGAACCGCCACTGCTCTGAACGCTTTCAAATGGCTAGAATGAATATTTCAAGTCGTAGAAAATCATAGTTCGGAAATATTGTGCTGATATTTTATTCATTTTGAAATTTGAAGCTGCGTTTTGAATTTCTATTTTATATTTGTGTTTACTTTTACATTTTATATTTACTTTATTATTCTATTTATATAAAATAGTATTACATTTAGTTACTGTTCTGTTATTTTTGTTATACAGTATCGTATACTATTAATAGAGCATTGGACTGCGGTGCGGAAATCTGGAGTTCAAATCCCAGTCGCTTTAAATAATTGGGGACCTGCGTTCGAAAGAACAAGGGGTAAGAATGCGGTTGTCTAATGCGTGATGCTCACCACATCACCACGTGTCATGAATTTGACACGCGACAGCCGGGTGTGAGAGCGAGGATACGGAAGCTCTGACCTTCCACCTTGCAGGCCAAGCTCCTTCATGGGGTGTTAGTGCCTCACCATTATTATTATTAAATGAAGATTCTTATCATGCAAAAACTTTAACACTGCGGAGAAAACTGTTGGCAACATATAATGAAATCTAACAGAAACTGTCAAAGTACATAGAGGTGTACATTTTGTTTGGTAATTATTATTTTAATACCTACTTTGCTTAT
Organism: Agriotes lineatus; assembly: GCA_940337035.1. Classification (NCBI taxonomy): domain Eukaryota; kingdom Metazoa; phylum Arthropoda; class Insecta; order Coleoptera; family Elateridae; genus Agriotes; species Agriotes lineatus. Next base: position 133,013,016 of record OW679197.1, on the reverse strand, counting down.
GTTAGTTTGCATGTTTGCAGCAATTGTCGGTGCTACCCTCATATATCGGTGTAAGAAAAATTGATATTGTTAAACAGCAACATTTTTGTAGCTGCTGGCTACAGCTGAAAGCGCAACGGTTACGCTAGCTTCACTTGACATTTTTGTGCTTTTAGTCTATTTTTAGAACAGCAGGGTATAGTACACAATCTTAAACATAAAGTGTAAGCGTTTTATTACGTTAAAGATAAGAAAAACTCTAGTTCGAGCATTTCAAGAAACTAAATAATGTTATTTTCTACAGGTACATGCCTCACCAGCAGCCGCACATAATGGCTTTTCCAGTGTCAGGTGTCCACCTAGCTCTGCAAGGCACTGATTGCGATCGTGTGCATTGCAAGGTGCAGCTGACGAAGCTGACGCGGCACCACAGTGATGGGGCCTATCGCTGCGAGGTGTCCAGCGAAGCGCCCACTTTCAGGCTGGCAGCTGAAACCCACAATATTACAGTCGCCAGTAAGTTGACGCTAAGCTGCGCCATGTGAACGCATTTAATTATATTCAGACGTAGTGTATAATAAACCGCTTGTTGTTTGGGGGTAATTGAAGTTTTCTCCGCAGCTCTGCCGAAGGAAAGGCCCAGAATAGAGGGTTTGGAAGAGTCATATAACGAGGGCGACATTTTGTCTGCGACCTGTACGTCGTCGCCATCTGACCCCGCTGCTATTGTTACGTGGTTTATAAACAACCAGCAGGTGAGATGAACGGTTAAAATTAAAGGCCGCGGGGTTATACCCTGATACACTTAATCCTTTTTAATTAAAAACTTGCTCCCTTACCACCCCTGGCTAGCCTACTTTCTGAAACAACATAGTGAACGTGGAAATGTTTTACAATGCATTCGCCGTAACTTTATAATGAAAGTACAAGGTTGTATACAGTGTGAGTCACAATTCACTTAAAAAATGCAAGAGAATTGAATTTTGAGGGTAAACAGTTTCGTAAATTTTAAACATGCGAAATATAAATACGGTTTCACTGATACACAGGCCAAATCGAATAAACTCAATAAAATATAATCCGCCATATAAATACCCAGACGTAACGATGGGGTTCGATCTTATTCGTTTTTAAGTTTTTACTTAATCTCTTCTTTAATCGCAATATATGAGTGAAAATCAAGTATCAAAATAGAACACGTGTTGCAGAAAAAATTAAAATTAAACAACATATCGAGCGATCAAAACAATGTCTTCTTGAAGTGTGCCTTGGAATTTGAACGTGTGTCTTGACTCGCCTCGCATCATAACCTCAAACTGTTCTCGTGACAGAATCTTGACAATATTATTGAAAGCATTTTGAAATTTTCTTCGCGTTCAATATTTTCTACAAAGTGCAATTTTTTGTTCTACAAAAATCACAGGTACCTTGAGGAGAAATTTTTACGATCACTCTAGATTTTGTTTTTAATGTAATGGAATCAAGATATCCGAACAAACGTACAACGTTGAAACGCATTGGGTTTCTAGAAAAGTTTGGGATTAAAGAAAGCATATTGTTTTTTGTTAATAAATTTAACAAGGTGATTTAGTTCAATACAATTTTCGCATAATTAGTTGAAAACTCCTTCCTTAGTTCTGCTCTTGCTAGATAAGGGTTTGCAGCTATCTGGCAGATACGATTTTGTCGTGTATATTTGATTGAAAATCGTTTTTATTGTGTATAACTAATCAACCAGAGTAAAATACTAGTCTTATGTATTAACTATCTACCCAATAATACGTTGTATTTGCAGAAAAAGCTTAACTTGCTTCGTATATAAGAAATTTAGAAGTCTTACCAGACCGATTAGTATTTGTACACTAACAAGTTATCAAATACATTTTTGTTATATGATCAAAACGATCTTCACGAGTTACGCAAATACGTGATTTTAGGAGTGTGGCATTTTAAGATCACTTTAGAATAGCCATTTATTATGTTTAAAATTATTGTTATCTTTAAGAGGTTAGTTTCTGATAATATAAGGTACTTTCTATTGAGTGGTTGTTAAATTGTTTTGAATTTATAACGCCACTTGTAGTAGAATTGCTATTTCGCGGACGTCTAGTGGTTGAATTTACTCCTGTACGCTTGTTTTACGCTGCAGTGGGGTGTTCAAGCCGGCTAGAATTCATGCCAACGCATGTTAGAACATCGCCAGTTGGGATTTACCATCTAAGTCGGCGTGTTGTACGACACGCTCCCTGGCTCATAGTTCGCATATTATCAGGGGCTGCGCTTTCGGTGATCAACAAAAGCGGACGTATATTGTGTAGAATAGAGAGAATAGTCTTATACCCGTTGAAATCCGTATCGCTTGTTACGAGTATTTTATCTCAGCTACGGTTAAGGCCGAATTGTCGTTTGATTCCCTTACGTATTTTGAAATAGCGGGGTGTCGTTTTGCCATCGTGCATGTACCGTCAATCTTTGTTTCATGTTAAGTCGATTTTGGACTATTCTCGAACTTCGTATCTCTTCATCGCTACCTGCCGAGGCGGTGCTAAATCATCACCGCTTAGCCATCTTCTGAAATTGAGGTAGATATCTTTTTGAAGGGGCGTTCGCTCCATTTTCCTCCAAGTGTGAAGCAAAGAGCTACTTAGAAATGGCTGCCGCCATGGTGTTCACAGCACTGAAAGGCGCAGTAAGGTCGACTTGTAAATTTTATGTGCGTGCAACCGTAGTGCGTGAAGTGAACTTTTCATTTTAGAGTTAGTCAATTTTTATGGTGTACGTTAAATTATACGTAACTAAAATTACGGAACCCTTTTAGGGTACTCGATTGTGAAATAATTTAACGGGCACTCGTTGGTGTATAATAATTCTAAAGTTACACTGTATACAAAGTGACGCTAGTGACCTAAGAAATACGAGATTTTGAATATTCAATAAATGCGTCCTTTCACTGTACGGCAACTGGAAGAAACCTTCACAGTTCTTTTAGAAAACGCAGACATCACACGCAAGTCTCTTTCTGTGGAGCAGCGCTAAACACACCGCCTGAATAGGCTGACAGGATCCGGTTTGTAATTTTGGAACCCACGTTTTAAATACAAGAAATTACGTGGAGCTTTGGAAATTCATTCTGACCTATCATAAACCCACAATTCTATAGTTAGTAAGCCCAATCTTCTCGACTGCTGTGAATCGAAGTACAACTTGTTGCGGAGTTGTTCTTGTGGGTTCCCGCATTATAAAACGTCGCGATCTCCTCAAAATAACCGGCGCTGCAACGCGGAGCAACTGTCTGTTTCGTATAAACGTGGCTATACTATGTTGTTAATGCCGCGGACAAAGTTATGCAACTTACCGTTCAATTCTACTAGTCAACTTGATTATATCTTCTTAAATTTAATTTTATGAATCAAGGGTCTTAACGTAGGTTCAGCTTGACAGTGTCCATTTGACATTACTTTCGTACCCCATAAGTTTATGCGATAATGAATGTCTTTATGCGAGTTTAAGCCTTGAAATAGTCATAAAATATAACTTCGTTTCGTTTTCTTAGTTTATATTTAACATTAAACAAGTTTATGACATTAATCTATCTTTATGACATATTCTTGCCCCCTGGATTGCACTCTTAAAAAAAATTGGTTAATCTATGATTCATTAGAAATAGTATTTTCGGTTGCAAAACTTTCTCCGCGGCATTAAAAAATACAGTGTAACTACTATTTAGCCCTGTAATACGGTTTGGTTTGGTACAGTGTACTGCAGGTCACATTTTCTTGTAGGATGCACATCTACCCACACTATTATAGTATTTGATTGGTAGGGATGTTAAAGGTGATCACGTTTGTTGTGAGATGAACATCTGTCCCTTGTCTCCTCTCCCTTAGTTTTCTTAAGTTCTTGATTTGATGAAATATCATGTTTTTTGATGTTGTAACTTATTTCCAAAAATTTTTATTTGGCGGAGGAGCAATTTTCTTTTCTCGTTTTGCAAGATTGATACTTGAGATGAATTTTTATGCCGTAAGACGAATTTTTAGAGGTTTTTTGGTGCACGTTGTGAGAGCGGATGTTATCCTCTAAAATCGTTCGTTCAGGTTCGGGTTGAGAATTCATGATATGATTTTGAGATTTACTGTAATCTGACTTGCTAAACCAGGATCTTACGGTATTTAAGAAGCAACTAAGCTCTTACGCCACCTTATATCTAAGGAATTCAACCATTTCATTTCTCTTACACGTTGTATGGCGTGCTGTTGAATTTATTTTAGGCCTCTCAGTTACTTGTTCGTTACCATCAATTTACTTCCAGTTATCTTAAGTCACCTACAAGTTATTCTTCAAACTACAGTAACGAGTAACAGTCGAGCGGTTTTAATTAAACCTTTCATAGTGAACCCACCTAAGTACTAGTGGAGCTGTTCTTAACACACTTTTCTGTCCGAACGCACTAAAAGTAGGTAAAAAATATTCGCCAGTGCATTGCGCCGAATCTGCCGGCCTGTAGCCTCTTTGATGGAATCACGTGAGGGGGGGCACTTCAGCCTCCTGGTACACATTAGAGATATTTTCGCTGTACCTCGAGCGTACGTGTAATGGTTGCGAATATTTTCCACGTTCCCTGCTAAAACAGACATTATAGTTTGTAATCTGCATACAATAACCTATGGTTAGCTTAGTTTAGCTTCATTTAATTGGGTTAATTTGATAATGGTTGCCTTTGGCAGTTTTTATTGCGTTTTTTCTTGTTGTCGTTTAGGAATCATCCGTAGAGGCCTTTCCTCGTAACCTGCGGGTTTTGATATATTAATTAATAGATTTGAATGTAAGATTATGCTTGTCTTAAATATAGTAATCAACGCTTTGTTTAACGACGTCCACGCCCTGCGAAATAATTAAATCTTTCGTATGCACCATAAATTTCCGTATGCCATTGAAGTATTAAATCATCTATAATAATCTTTTTTTATGTTTGATAGAATTTTTCATGTCATATATTTTACATATCTTGTTATTCTTGAATTAATAAAGGTTGTCGGTTTGAGCAACTTCTGCTTGTTCTTATTATATTTGGAACTGTATGCAGTTTAGGGTTTATATTCCACCTCTAGATTTTCTGCTTTGGACTGCCTCAAACAAGCGACGCTCCCAAACATACCTCTTACTTAAGAGCCTGTTGGCATATTTGCTGCACTCTTCGGAAATTGTAAGCTACAGTATAAGTAATTTTTGTCTTCAGCTATATGTTTGCCTTTTTATAATAAGCACTGTAAATCAACTTTTAGTCAGTGGCTCTGAAGGAGGGCCTAGTGAGAAAGCGACTTTTTTCGCCGCCTTTTAGTTTTCCTCTCTAAATGAAGAAAATGCCTATTTCCTTCTCTAACAAAGCAATTGGAAAGTTAAATAGTTTTAAGCGTGTTGGAAAAACACATTTTAAAGCTATCTGTAACCACGACGAAAATAATATTTAATTTAGTAACTTTATCAGGATATTTATTATTGACGAGTACATAAAAAATGTAAATACATCCTATGCTAATAAGAAAATTATTCATAGCTGTACAGAAAGGAAAAGGTTTTGTTATTATAGGATGTTTAAAACTCTGATTTAAAGAAAACAATGCTGGAAGCTATCACGTTCGGATATAGCAATCAAGAGCTACTGCATTTACTGTTTGAGAGAAGGTTGAGAGCTTTAAAGTCTCATTTTCAATGCAGTCACCTTTGTAAAATAAACGGCGAAATGGAAAAGGATAAATCTCTCATACAAGATTTAAGATATTAATATTTACCAATAGGGTTCCAGGGTGACGTAGTCTGCACGGGTCTAGTCTGCCGCTGTTATACTTAGGCTTACGTTAATGAAATTGCTTTGCATAGCTGTATATTAAAGATCAAGTGCAGCATGAGATTGAGAATTTAATAACGTTGGAAATATATTTTAGGATGACGTAAAAGAAACTTTTTAGCTGATGCACTTCTAAGATATCAGAAATTAGCTTTTACAAATTAATATCAAATAGTGCATCTTGTTAAAATTCTTTCGGATATTACATTTGTAATAAAAACATTACGTATGTATTTTAATCAGTTACTGCTGTACAATGGCAAACATTGTATATCTTATTTGGAAATTAAATGAAACAGTTCTACCTTGTTATTTAGAAGGGCAGAGCTTTTTGTAAAAGTAATCTCCAGTGGGTGGATTTCATACAGGTTTCGTTGTTAAAGCGAAATGTTGAAAAATGTAACATAAAACCTCCTGCTTTTTATGTACATACCATGTGTTAAAAAAGAAATTACATAACGGCCTTGGCAACTCAATCAAAATTCGTGGTAAAACGTTAAATTTCAGTGTCTTGGTATACAAATAACTATTTCCTGGATCTATCTCCCACTTAGTTGTAATTAGATGATTCTTGTACTCGCTGTAGTTGACTAAAACATATATTACTGCTAAAACTACTTACAGCACACATAAGTAAAACACTAATTAAAAGTTTAGAACCATTGCGAAATCGTCCAACGCACTTGTAACTTATCACTTCACTGAAAGAAAGCTGATAGATCACGTAAGTCCACTAAAATTTGGTTTTCATATATGGAATGGGTGCTACAGCTATATTCACCATATAATTTGATTATAGTGCGCATAGAGGTCGGTACCCCACCTATTCTAGACAAATTATTCTATGTACTTACTAATTATTTGGATAAGTTTCTAAATTATAATGAATAAGTAGACGTTCCACAATGACACCGCATTGCAGCAGTACAATGTGTACCATTGCAATTAGATGGTAGTGTAGGGAGCAAGCCTGTAGAGATCATATATGTACTAAGAGTTGCGCGATTGGATCCAGCGATCAACGACCATGTGATTGTGCAAAAAGTTTAAAATCGGCAAAACTTAGGTACTCCTTGGTTTGTTGATTCGAAACAAGGCATCTACATGTCCCAACTCTTGCATATACAGGGACTCTACAAGCCCGTATATAGTTTACTAAGAGTTGAGCAAACAGCGTGATACATTTTGATTGGTTTGGATCATTTTGTACAAGACATGTATTATAAAAGTGATTGTTTGCATACTTTGTAATACGTTACGACCGATGGTTCTACACATGCAAATCTAACTTCTAATTAGGTTGTTGTATATTTCTAATAGTAGGTTCTAGATCTCCTAAGAATAGTCAGTGCTCTGAAAACTCGCCCAACAACAGCAAGGTAGCAAAATTGAATTTCAGAACTTCATTGTTCGACATATGTCAAACGTCTAATTTGGAACCAAAACTTAAGTCAAATCAGGCTGTTTGCCCAACTCTTAGTAAACTACATACAGGGTCTCTACAATCCCTTAGAGTTCCTGTATATGAATAAGATAAGAGTTGGTGTATGTGGATCCAATGTCAAAAACCACTTCATTTCAGTTTCTTCGCTTCTTAACCTTCAATTTTGTTTGATTTGACACATGATGCGTACGTGACAAGAGGCATGTCAATAAATTCTTCGATTTGACGTTAATATTATTTTTAACTTTTACTATTTACTAATGCAAACATATTACATATTAGCTATGAAGAAACTTTAATTGCTTCCAGCGCTTGTAAATGCCAGCTTACATAAACATTAAAGCGCGAGTGCTAATCACAGTATGATTCGGAAGAATAATCTGTCCAACAAATTTATGAGAAGATACGCAAGATATCTATGCACTCTTTCAAATTCATTTCGTCTAGGGTAATTATAGGTACATTTGCGGCCAATAAACAATGGGACAACTCTTATAACAGATCTTTTTCTAATTCTAGCTGCTTGAACTTGTTTTATTAATATGTCATATTGCAACATTGAATATTTGACATCTGACAAAAAATACCAAATTAGAAATAATACGACAAAGTATTTATGCCGCATATTAATGCAGTGACAAAAGGTGGAATATCGCGAAAATAGACGTAACTGTCTCATTTTTTTTCGGCCGCAACTGTTCCGACTTTCTTTTTAATACATTATACAGGGACTCTACAACCCGACAAGGTCCGTAAACACAGCAAGCTTGGAAATACAGGTCATCTCAATAGTCTGACAATAAATTCCTGGCAAAGCCGCCGCGATTAGACTGAGAAATATCATATCTTGTCAGTTACATGGTTGAGGTTAGATGATTTCAGAATGCCTAGGCGTACATCTTTGAATTGTACTAACCATTCAAGAAGTGGCTTTTGTTTACTTGGTGTGGGCGCTGGCAAGAGAAAGAGAGACTCTTGGGTTCAAAGTTCGGGTCATCTACTAATACACTTTAAAGTTTAAATTTCCCGACATTTGACGCCAATTTCGTGCCCTTGGTTTAGTGGATATACATGAGATGACTTACATTTCCAAACTTGCTATATATGCGGACTTTGCAAACCCGATCGGAGACGAAGTATAGAATACATCAATTAATTAAGGCTTTATATTTCACAACAAAAACGTATATCACTTTGACGTATATTCTCATTTTAAAAGCTTTGACATTTAACTTATGTCAAGCTGAAATTACTTATAACCACGAGTAAGCGTGTTGAAGCAATGAAACTACTTTTTCATCAGCTGAATGGATGTGTTAATGTTAACTATCTCACTTATATGAACTACCCAATATTACACACCTATAGTAAGCAATATAATATAATATATTTAATTTTAGTAAGTAATCAATTCAGGTACCTTAAAAAATATTTCTCTTTAAACATTTAAACAACTTGACGAAATTAATCTTGTTTGATGTAATGTGTACAGTCGTGTTCAAATAAATCTGGGTTAATGTTGTTTTCATATGCAGGTTGAGTTAAAATTGAAGAATATCTCCATGGATTTCAAAATTGAAGAATATCTCCATGGATTTCCTGCTATCAGAAAGAGTTACAGATTTCATAACCTGTTAAAGTTTAATATAACTCTTTCTGAGAACAGGAAATCCATCGAGATAGTCTTCAATTTTAACTCAACTTGCATATGAAAAAAACATTGTCCCACATTTATTTGAACACGACTGTACATACTAAACTACAATTGACCTTCATAATAAATTGTAATGACTTGATCCAAAATACTTTGACAATTCTATTTTATAATTATTTTTAACCTAAATAAAAGGGCAGGCTCCTTCCACCCCATGAAGTGCCTCACCATTATTAAATAACCAAAAGATCATTTCCAAATATAAGTACCTAAAATAACGAAATGTTTGGCTTAAATTTGAATTTAGCCAATAAACTCAATTAATTATTATATAAAACGCTACTAAATAATTACACAGTATTTTATAGTTACACCAATCAAACTTGGTTAGATAACCCACATTGAAAGTTTAATCAAATATTCACTGACCCTTCGTTGTCTTTTTGAGTGGTAGAGTCATTTTCATATTTTATGGAGAAAATAAAACACTGTTGAATGTCACAGTGTCAATATTATCAGTGTCAATATTTCCAAAGACGTTCGTTAATTACCATCATTATTTCCACTTGAAACGTTTATGAGAAAGTTGACACTTGTAGACACTAAGAAGTAGGGTTTGTAACATTCAACAGTGTTTTATTTTCGCCATCAAATATGAAAATGCATCTACCTGATTTTCACACTCGATCGCGCTTGCTGAACACCACCTGGTTGTACCAAATGCAAAAGCTCGTAGAACATATATCTTATTTATAATAGAAAACCAATCAATTGGCACAAGACACAATCACTCACGCACTGAAGCTACGCTAAATGATTGTTAATGTATTGCATCCACAATAGAACAATCTAATTCAAGATTATACTTAATATTGACTTTTATTACAGAATTATTATTAAATCAAATTATACTGTAGCAAAAGCAAGGATTATTTACTTATTCACAATTGAAAGAAATTGAACCCCTCAACGTATTTTTTAACAATTTTCAAGTCAAGATTATTTTTTATACAGGGTGTTATGGAAATGAGTGCAAATATTTTAACCAGTGATATAGCTCACCAAAATGAACAACTTTTCTTTTTATCGTTTTTCATTTAATCGCATATTTTTTCAACATTTAACTCCCCTAAATTTAACGAGCCGCTTGGTAAGTAAATCTAAGTTAAAAGGTGAACGACACAAGTATATTAAAACTGAAAAGTTCTTGCACAAAAAACATGCTGTCAATAACTTACCTACATCAATTGATAAAGTACGTTGGTGACCAGATGGGAACTGAAGATGTAATCAGTACCTATGCAGTTTTTGTTGGTTTGCATATCAAAGAAATGTTTTTTGTATTTTGCGCCATTAAATTAAAATATTGTTCCATAGGCGGGTATGCATTTTTAGAGTAAAATTATTTTGAATTTTAACTCAGTTTTGAGGACGTTTTCGAAAAAATTATAAATGGAGAAATTATTCAGTTTAGCCAGTTCTATTGCGAGTTAAAATATTTGCACTCATTTCCATAACACCCTGTGTTATCATTCCTAGTAGCCCTGTTACTATCTCAACTACCACCAACCATTCATACGATTGTTCTTGCAATAATTCTGAACTGACTCGATTAAAAATAAAAATTAATAATGCATGCGCTTGCAGGTTGAATTGCAGGGTACATTAATTTGCAAAGGGATAAAATATCGCAGTAGGTAAGATTTGAACCTGCACTTCCAGAGGTAATCGATATCTGGTTAGACTCCTTAACTGCTCGATCAGAATGGTTACTTAACACACACGCTTTTTGTTTTATTATGAAGGGGAGCGCCACTTAACTAAGCAAATCCGATAGTTGACGAAGCAAGTAGATGAGTGATTTGCTTTTATATACGGGTTGTCTCTCAATTCTCACTAAAGCTTCAGGTAACAGGCTTCGATATGGCATGAGAACACTAAACTTATCAACACAAACTCTCTACAGAGTCTAGTTTCCCGATACGGAGCTTTAAAAGAAAATGAAATTTGATAACACTGTTAGGTTAGGTTTGTTTAATGAATGCCCATAACAAGAAGGCCGTTTGGAAGTGACACATTTAAATGCCCTAATAACTGCTATTAAATTTAGGCAGAAAAATAATGCACAAACTACAATTTCTATTTACAAAATAAAAAAATACGCAAAATTAATTTTCAATCAATTGTTAGGCTCAAAAAACATTACATTATTGTAAAACGTTTTTAAAGTGCCCTTCATTAGCCTCGCAGCACTTGCGTGCACGCACAATAAATGCATCTTGAACCACATTCTGGGGTCACTGGTCCATCACCATTAACCAAGGAATGGGGTTCTTCACGAATTTGATCGGTGAGGTCTTCTAGAGTTTGGACAGGTGTAACATAAATCAAATCCTTCACGTGCCACCACAGGAAAAAGTTTGGTCAGGGTAATGGTGGTTATACCATTGCCGAACCACACCTGTATAATGTGGTGGTACACCATCGAGCTGCACTTACATAATATCGTGCCAAAAGTTTAAAAGGAATTTTACACACTGTCGTAGATAAAGGTAATTTTTTCACGTTTTTCTGAATTAACTCAAAAACCGCAACTTCTAGCGAAAAAGTGTCCGTGAAAAAAATTAAACTACATGAAATTTTTTACATAAAAGATTCTATTAATTTTTTCTCTAGGAAGAATAGTTTTGCGAGATGCAGGGGATGGAAAAATCGTGGATTATTAAAATTAGTATTTTAATGGTACTTATACAATTAATGTGTAATGTTAAATGAACTTAGAACTAGCAAAAAAACTACATTATTTATTAAAAGCAATGTTCTTAACACAGGCCAAGTGGCCATTCCAATCACCACGGCGCTCAGAATCTATGAACTTCTTCATCAATGAAACCATGTTAAAATACTACACACACAAAGCAGCGGTAGGTCCGTTCTCTTAGACACGATACAGCTCATTCTTGAATTTTAAAAAAATTGATGCCAGCCAAGCATCGCCCTCAATCTTTTGTAGAGTAAGATCTTCCATATTGCTTAAAATGCTGATAATCTCCTTCTTTTCTTCTTCTCAGACGTTGGCTTCTTCCAAAATGATTCGATCTAAAACAGCTTCAACGAGTAAATGTCCTCGAACGGCTCTGCTATAAGCATGCCCAGTTAAGAACTTGCCAACTTAATTTGCAGCATAAACTAGGCATAACACTTCTTTCAGCCCAGACTCTGCCATTGTGTGACCAATGCAACCCATGAAGGACATGATTGTATGAAATCCTCCCAATCTCACGGAAATTGTCCCAGACTGGATTTCTCAAGCCTTTATGTACAACGGTTGGTCGAAAGTAACAAAACAAGTTGCGGCACCTTGCTGCTGGCTATCGTTGGCAGCGTATTGTAAAGCCGTGTACACCGTGTTGTAGTCACTTGGTAGTGAATTAATGAATGGCAGGAAATTGGCTGCACTTCCTTCAATACTAATGGCAGCAATAAGGGCATGGAATATAGATGTCAGCTTCTTTTCAATTTAGTGTTTTGCCCTTTTTTGCTGAAATGCAGTCCATGAAGACACGGAGTATACGAGGTACCAATTCCTCAGCCCCGTTACACAATTTGTCACAAGGTGGAAAAACAGAATTGTCATACGCCATTGACTCAATATCTTCCAAGATTATTGCGGCAGCTGCTTTTACGATTCTCTCCCGTTCTGCTTGTTCGCCGTTGCACCTCGAAGAATACCACATATTATTCAACACTTATTCACCTGCACTACGAAAGCACACAACAGTTTTTATTGTGCGAATTGTGTTGAAAACAATGTGGTCTCCATATTTTTCTCTCATTCTCTCCTTGATTGTCTTTATATGAGGTATTGTTCCTGCAACTTGTTCCAACAACTAGTCCAAGGAAAACTGGCAGCCTTCATTTCCTTCTATGTAATTGAATACTTCCTCCATTGATGCAGAAATGTCTTCATCTTCAGGGCATCCAGACGTGTTGCCGTTGTGGAAGTAGGGATGGTATAATGGGAGGGGGGACGTACAAAGGAGGAAGGTGCTTGACCTCATTCCAACCGGCCACCTACCTTCCCTCACGCATCTATATGTTCAGACATTTAATATTTCATCTGAAACCACTTTATTTAACATTAAACATTCATTCTATACTATTACAACACCATTTTTACTAATCCACGACTCTTCCATCCCATCCTTGCATCTCTCAAACTATTTCTCACAGAGAAAAAATGAATAGAACCTTTTTTTGTAGGAAATTTCATGTAGTTTAATTTTGTACATGACCACTTTTTTGCTAGAAGCTGCGGTTATCGAGTTATTCAAGAAAAACGTGAAATAATTACATTTAAAACCTCCCGATTGAAGTCACTTTAATAAGTGACTTAGAGATAGATGGTTGTGCTGACAGGGAGGACCAGATAAGCATGCTTAGTATTTGGTAATCTCTTGTTGATGATTCGGGACGGGATGATCTTTGTGAATAGGGAAGTCAGACCAAACTTTCCGTTTACGATCTTTGTATCATACGTCAACTCAGAAGAAATGAACACAGCTCTGCATGTTTAATTCAGCGTCAGCTAGTAACGTATATCACAACCTAAGCTGTTGAAAGTATATCGCTAAACAACAAATGATATTACAATATTTAATTACCTGTGGTACATTCTGTATTCGCTAAATAATAAAAAAAGTATGTTTTAAGAAAAGTTTAAACACTACTTCTACATAAATTATGTTGCAATATCAGTATACATAATATCCACACCTATTCAATGAGGAGTGAAAAACACAGGGTGATTCTGAAAGTTGTAGTATAATTTCAGCTGGAGTATCTACTATAAACAAAATATTGATTTAGTCAGTTGTGCCTACGAGTATCTACCAAATTGCTTCCCCAAACAGATACAACCCTTTAGAGAGACTGAGGACAAACTGCTTTTCGATGTACGTATATTAAGAATGAATTAACTTAGAAACTTCAAATGTGGTGCATGGACGTCGCTAACTACCCGAATTATTCTCTCGTAATTTGGTCGAAATGGCTATATAATTACGGCGTTGCAACAACGCAACATAGCGTTTTATGTGGGGTATTTTGTATTAAATTTCACGTATAATACCATGAGTAGTCAAAGATATGTCGAATATTTTTGCGGTTGGTGTCACGAATGTCCATTGCGCTTTGGTAATCCCAAGCGCAATGGACATGAGTAGTGATAACACTGCAAAAAGAATCTACTTAACTTTGACTAAGAATGATATTGGAGGGATTATTTAATGAACCAAACCACTTTTTCAAATTAGTTTTCAGTAAATCTAGCAACAAACTACGCAATTTCTATAGTAACAGAACACTAATATTGACTTTTTTTTCTAACAAAAATCACATTTGTTTAAAATAGTCACTTGAATACCTTCTAGGAAGATATATCCACTGATATTTTTTTGACTGGTCAAGAAACGCCAGAATTCTAGATTTTCATTGGTAACTTTTTGACAGATAACAGGTGAATTGAATAGTCAGGTTTATTGTATCTTATTAGTATAAAAACCCTTTCCATTTTAAATATCAGTGTTGGCGTTTTCAGTATTTTTGAAACTATTTAAATGAAAAAGTATGTTGGGGCACAGTGGATGCTTCAGCCGAAATTATCTACGCCACCTAGAACTACCTGTACCTCTTAGAAAAAGCCACATACCTGCATATAAAAGAATGCTTATTCTCAACATAAAAACTAGTAATAATAATTAGGTACTAAGCTCAATTTAATTATTTTTTAGCAATAAAAAAAGTCTTTTCGTACACATATTTTATATAAATTAATAATTTAAAGGTTAAACGGTGGTTTATTTTCTTTTCAAAAAAGATTAGATGTAGGATGCACTGACGCCCTGTAAAGCAGATGAGAGTTAGTGTAGGACAATTTATTACTTTTCACCGCTTCGGCGGCGATTTCCTATAGAGCACATGAAAGTAGAGATTTGTAAAAAATGTAGTAGAAGTGAATAGACATCTTATCCGTGAGAGGAATATTTTAGACGAAGCCGAGTGAGTTACTTTCCCCGAAAATATCAATTTAAGACAGTATTATAAAATGCTTGTAGAATAAATTATTTATTAAATATGCTCTATATTCAACAAAACAATTACTGCAAACTTTAGGGAAGGTGAGGAATTGTTCCTTATTTCAGTTCCATGAGCATAGTTTAGGTCAAAGTGGCAGTTCACCCTCTCAACAGTTAAAAAACCAGCTAATAATCCAAAACGCCATAGTACTTTACATGCTGTGCACATACATAAGCAAAATCTCTAAATTATTGAGAATTTAATCCGAAGCCCTCCTATGGTTCTTCATTATATCTATAATAATTATACTCTCATCTAATACAGTTATTATCTTTGGCGGAAGTCCAAACCCTCTTTTAGTCCTTAGCTCCCAAATGTATGGTGGTTCGAGATTAAAATGCGAAGCAGACAGACTGGGGTTCCAGATTCATTATAACCAAAGGAAGAATTCTCCTACCAGAGGCAACAAATACTGTAGTCATTTTTTCCACTGGCGAACCGACATACTGGTCGACTTATGACAATAAAATACCGGATTTTCTAGACTTTATACCTTCTTTATACCTCATGGCGTAATACCTAATTACACGAAACTTGAATCCAAACTTGCATATAAAGACAACTAATCACTCACATGCTTACTTCTAACAAAGCAGGCTGGGAAAATTTTTGTGCATACATAGCACAGACAATTTTTTAAGCATAAGGATTAATGAGTCTGATAAGAGATGACGTAACACAGGACCTTACAACACTAATACAGGGTGCTGCTTGACACTGCAGTTTTCATACCAAGAGCGAAGTGAAACAACCAATATTTCACATCATATACGAGAACTGATAACCGAAAACAAAGAACTAAAAGCAGATGGCAAAGATCACGTAGCAATTATGATCAACTTGCATATAATAGGCTTATGTGGAATTACACAGGATTCTGGAAAATGCAATAAATAGAACGCTGGAATATTACATCACTAGGCTCTCTATGCATCACCCTTCACACGCTTTCAACCTGCTATAAGTAATAGAGACAAAGAGGTTAACAAATTCTTAGGTATAACTTGTCACAGTTTGAGAGAAGTACGTCAAGAAATGAGGTAAGTCCATTAGCACAAGGCGCCTGGTTATTTGCAAATAAAAGCAATAATTTGCAACAGCATGCTAAAATTGTAGTAGTATCCTTTAATTTGGAAACTCACCCACATCAAATTTGGTGAACTAATCAATAAGGTATTTTCCTACCGTCCATTAAGTCTGTTACCCAATTCATCATAATTATTACCTACTACTTAAATCATACAGATGCTCCAACAGATGCTACCAAGACCAAAGTGACTTCGGGAGTACCACAAGGAAGGGCGCTGTGTCCGGTGTTATATCTTTTTTCCACTTCGCACTTGCCAAAAACAGACAACACTGCTATCGCCAGATACGCAGGCGACAGGACTCTTTTATCAGCTTGTGAGAATCCTAGAACTGAATCGCAACCACTATATCTCCACACGCAGTTTTTCGAGAGGTGTTTATCAAAGTGGGAAGTAAAAATGAATCGACATAACTTTCAGCACAAAATGCACTGTCTGTCCGTTGGGTCTGTAAGTAAAGACAAAGCTTCAACAGTTAAATTTGAAATTATGAAGATTGAGCCGAAGCTCTCATCTATAGAAAATAAATTCTTATTTACAAATGCTCAATTGAACCAATATGGACGTACGGCATCCATCTTTCGGGGTGTATGAACCCGTTAAGTTCAAAGATAATCCAATGCTTTCAAGCAAATATTTTGTGTGTAATATAAAACGTTCCCTTGGATGTCCCATCAAACGCTCCATGCAGACTTACGGGTTCCTTCTATTTCTGAACGAATTCTAAAGTTGTTGAAACATCAAATTAATAATAAATGGTGCACTCAACATTCACCGTACGATAATATTGACTGATGAAAACGTAGCCTTTCTCTTTGCAACTGATTCAGAAGTCCCCTTTACACTACAGTGCGGCTTTCTTTCTGCTCTGAAGTAAGAAGTACACGTCTTCTCACCCAGCGAGTAAGTACTTTTTTATATAGAAGAATCATCGTAAATATTTTTGCGATACAATCGCCAGTCTAACCATCATTGCGGTCAGCTCAAAGATTCATTGACAAAAAAACTTCGTTTATGTAACATGAGGATGAACTGGTTGTGCTAACATATTGACAGTTATTAAATAAACGCGCCGAGCTCAAACACTTACTATATACTTCGAAAAACATACCAGAGGGGTAATATGTGTTTACTGTAATTATCTTAGATTTTACATCTAAACTCTAGTACATATCTAATCTATCGTTATATTGCTGTGGCTAGATTGCTCTTACTTGTCATTGCTTGCGTATGGACGTTTCATACTAAATAAACCATATGTGCTATCTGGCGCGGGCAAACTTTTAGCAGATTACGATTTGCGGCCGTGCTCGTGCTTTTAGCAGTTGCAGTGCAACTGCACTTAGCCACCGCTGCAATTTCTACCTTCACACAAGTGCGCCGTTAACTCATAAATTCCTGGAACTCTGACATTGTGGTGACAACTACTTGATATCGCTCTAAATTACACGCCATTTGCTTGTCGATTTGGCTGATAATACTGACTCAGATCGGAGTGCACAGCTGTGGAATGATGATATCATAAGGCAATTAGGACAGATAATTCAGTAACAATGGACCAACCCGCTGAAAATGAACCCTCTGACGCACATACATTTTAAGGTGGAAGTTATTGCTTTCGTTAGTTTTATATATATATGCTATATTTTAATTTATTATCAGTGGCTTATTGTTATTTAGAAGTATGAAGTCGGTTAGACATTCATACAGAATGATATTCTAAATTAATTTCATAGACAGATACCTATCTCAGTTTTGTACTTCTGTTCTTTCAGTGAATTATCCAGTACTATCATCCATCCCAAATATAACCATTCAAAGACATTAATAGAGCAAACTTAATAATAATTGAAATATGAAATTGTGAATATATCTTACTATTCTTACTTGAACTGATCGTTACATATAGTTTTTCTAATAAAATTTTAGTATCTCATGATTAGATTGTTATGCAGCAGCGTTATCATTTATTTTCAATATTATGACACAGCAGATGTTTTTGTTAATTTTAGGTTATGTTACGTTTACGCATCCCCTCATGGAAATGTTCGAAACCTAATATAATTTCAATGCGCCGTATTTGAACAAGTCGACAACATACTTAGACGTTAAATACGAGTATAAATATTACAAAATTACTGGTAAGCTAATGTATCTGACATTGAAATACCATATTATGTAAGACATTTTATCATTGATTAAATAAGTAGAAGAAGATACGCAGCTTTACGGAGCTGATTGTGCTGTAGAAATGTAGCGACCTACAGATGGCGCGTGTCTCGCCGTTTCTACCGAAACTTTTTCAGTTTACCGGCAACAGCTGTCGTGTGAACATCTAGCTTTGGTTGGATCGTGCTCTGTGTTTCAAAGAATTGATTTAATTAATTAGCAATGCCTAAGCCATTGGTTTGTCATACCTGTGTGTATATTAACTGTAATAATTCTATAAAGAATCAGCGCAACCTAACTTATTTTAAATTCCCCGTCAATATTGTTAAAAGATGCGAGGAATGGAAAAAAAATTGTGGTAACATAATTATAGCAGAAATGGACAATGAAGACTTATATCAGAAATTAATTTGTGAGGAACACTTTGCAACTAAAGATATTTAATGCAGTTCTGTGAGAAAAGTTTTACAAAAATGTGCAATACCGAAACAATTTGTTGTTGACGTTGATGAAATCGTGGACCTTATCCCTGTACATAAAGTTGTGGAAGGTAAGCCGTGTTACAGTTTTTCATAAATTAGTCCAGGAAAGGCAGCCGAATTTCCCTACATTCATTAGTTAATATGGTCGGAGGGAAAGTTATCAGGGCCGGTTTTAGGTAGGTAAAAGAATGTTATGCTTTTTTATATGATTCATGTATATCCTAAAGGAAACTTTGAATTACAAATAAATTATTAATGGGTAGGTACGTAGTTTGTTTAAAATTGATAAAAATTATGTTGTAAACATAACAGAGTATAATAATTTATTTTATCTACGACCACTACTAAAAGTAGGCCTTTTAGCGCTAGCTTGTTTCACTAAAAGTGACGTTTTATAGTTTACCGTGTTTAAAGAAATCAGCTGTTTACTTTTAGCACATGTGCTAAATGTGAAGCGAGGTTCAAAACTACAATTTCGAACTGTAAGTGAAGTTGTAAAGCTATTCTATACCTTTTCAACTTCAAATTGGGACTAATCAATTTCAAAATGGGAATAAACAATTTCAAAATGAAATAAACAATTTCAATTTGAGAATAAACAACTTCAAATTGGGACTAATCAACTTCAAATTGAGAAAAGCTTTTTGTTGACGGTAGTCTTTGGAAAGGGACAATTACATGGTTTTGACAGGATGGAACTAATTATTGTTAGTTGTTGCTGGTGTTTCGTCCTGTCACAACCATGTAATTGTCATTTTCCAAAGACTACGTTAACAAAAAGCTTTTCTCAAGTTGAAGTTGATTAGTCCCAATTTGAAGTTGTTTATTCTCAAATTGAAATTGTTTATTTCATTTTGAAATTGTTTATTCCCATTTTGAAATTGATTAGTCCCAATTTGAAGTTGAAAAGGTATAGTTGCTTTTTGCGTTACAGGTAAAGCTATTTCTTTAAAGCCCATGATTCTAGTATGTGACCAAGGAACCAATAATAGGGGCGCTTTGTCAAAATTGGGCGCTACCAAAGAAAATCCAGTGATATACGTCGACAACATGAAAATCTATACTTGTTTCGATCCTCCTCATCTCCTAAAAAGCCTGCGAAATAACTTCATAAATCACAAGTTACAGATCTACATTCGTAAGAAGCGTATTTCGTGGAATGACATTGTGCAAACGTACGAAATAGATAAAAGCAGTAACACCTCTCGCGCGTTAACAAAAATCACGCCGATTCATATTAATCCAAATACGTTCCAGAAGATGAGAGTCAAATTGGCTGCACAAATTTTCAGCCATTCAGTAGCTTCAGTAAAAACTGTTTCAAAATCAAAAGAGCTCCAATCTTCAACGGGCGAAAACACTGCAAACTTCGTGGAGACTATTAACAAAATTTTCGATTCCTTAAATAGCAGAATTTTGAAAGACCCCAACCCGCATAGAAGACCACTATCTGTATTTGCAAATACTTCTGTAAAAAATTTAGAAGACGGATTAGAGTACTTTAAAGATATTGAAGAATACAGTGATGGGAAAACGCGCAATAATATTTATTGCATCGACGGATTCCTATGGAGTATTCGTGCAATATTCTTATTATGGGATGATTTAAAAAATTAAGACGTTAAATATTTATTAACGGGGTTCATCAATCAGGATGCTCTGGAAAATTTTAATTCCGTAATTCGAAACCGGGGTGGATATAATCCGACACCTTCTGTTCTACAATTTCGAATATCTATACAGCAGAATATGTTCATACGGCTTCAAGCAGGCGTAGATTCTTCAAATTGTGAAAACGACGATGCTGAAGCATTAGAATTAAATGATGAACCTGAACTGTTAGAGCCACAAATAGATGCTGAAAATGAAGTTAATACATCAGACCCAATGACTTCTAAAATCGATCCACAACTGGATGCTGACAGGATTATTGCACCTGACCCTCAACCAAGTACTTCTACAACCAGCATAGATTTGGAATCCTGCAGTACGGTTTATCTTGCTGGCTATCTAGCATTTAAGCTTTTAAATAAATACAACTGCGAAATATGCCAGAATAAAATTGTTAGGGCTGAAGAAGGTTTGTATTCTGGCAATGAATTTTATTTACTGTGTAAGGATTATGGTGCAGAAAACATTAAATATTTGAAGAGGCCGTAAGACTGCTTTATAATTTTTATTTCTAAGTTATTGTCGCTCTTTAATGTGTCATTCACTGATTTTAAATGTGCCAAAAATGTTGCTAAAAATATCACGAACTATTTAACTACAGAAACCGCACAATTGTGTGAACAAATTTGTAAGAACCACATGAAGGACACTATTAACTTATTAATTAAGGTAAAAATTTATAAAAACCTTAAAAATGAAACTGAACGTATCGACTCAATGCGAATAGCTTCTAGTAAAATGAAAAAGGAACATAGAAAAGTCAAAATATTGTCTTAAATTTACATGTAGTAATAGAGTTTATTTAATTTAAGATTTTAAAGAAAATTTTGAAATGAAATGTATATATACTTATTTGTATGATTGAAACCTATTGAGTTCAGAGCCGTAACTAGGGCGTGGCAAAGGTGGCGCCCGCCACAGGCGCAACTGCGTTGAGGGCGCAAAATTACTGCAATTTTTATTAAAATAAAAAAATAATAATAATGCTCCATTAAAAATTGCCAATTTGCATTCAAACTCGGATCAAGTTAAAGCTTACTTTCAATTTTAACACGTTTGACCTTGAAATTTCTCAATTTTTTAAAATTTTATTTGCATGTTTGGATGAAGGGGGCGCAAGTTATAAAATTGCCACAAGCGCTTAATACTCTCGTTACGGCTCTGATCGAGTTTATGATCTATTTTAAGGAAATTAACGTTTGGAATAAATTAATATTGTGTTTTTATCGTATTTGTTTACACTTGTCTCTTTTTTAAACTTTGACGTTTTTATACTATTGGAGAAATTACTTTCTAAATATTCGTATTGTGAACAATTAACCTGGATTTTTCCAATAAAAATACGAACTCAAGTAAATGAACAGGGGAATCCAAATAAAAATAAAATCTTTTGGAAACTGATAGTGAATCTAGTTTTCCCATATTTCGTCGTTAAAATACAAATACCTACGAAACAAATATTAACATATGTATCGTTGGCAACGGGTGCCGTATACTTAAAGAACGTTGGCGATAGGGTCAAAGCATTGAAAGTTACATTTCTAAATGGCTTAGCGTCGTAATCTTCGTTATTTGTTTATATATGTTCACTGCCTAACTGATAACACAAAGTGCAACTCAGTAAAAGATAAAAACACCGTGGCCAAAGAAAGGAAGTTGAGATATTTCACGCTAGCGACGCCACGATCTTGCGAATCAGTTGCTGGAAGCGGGGGCCGCGGGTAGCAGGGAGATGCAGTACAGATTTTAACGTTGCGTTGCATATCTTTATAGTTATTAATCAATGGTTTTATAAACGTCACTTTAGTCAAGAGTCGCGAGTCTGTTGAATGTGTTGTATACTATACTTTTTCCACGACCATAAATTTAGACAATACAATATCATGCTATTTCATTAAAATTTTGAAATTTACGTTAGGTTGAATTATGATTGACAAACGTCAAAGTTGAGTGTTGAAAACTAACTTGGTTTCGATTTCAGTTTTGGATGTGGCTAATAAAACAAATACTGCCTAAACCTAACTTCACCACGTGACTAAAATGTCGTGACCAACTTCAGCCCCTAACGGAGAAACTCTTTGGCCACAGGTTATGATGACGTGATTAAAACGTCACTTAGCGACGTGTATGTTATGTGTCATTTTAGTAACAGAAGTAGAAGGAAAGTCAAACAAACGTGAATATCAATATCAAATGTCATTGAGGAATGAGAACCTTAACTTTGGCAACCCAATGCATTTCAAAAATACCTATTTTTATTAGATGCGTTTTTTGGTCTTTAAGTAATTACCGTAAATCTTGCTAGGCTATAGAGGAACCACGTGTTTCCGAGGACTTAAATTATCATTGCGGAACTTATTATTCTTCCGCAGAGCACTATGCGAAACCTCGTGCTTTCGCAGGATCTATACCTTTGATTATCACGTAATCGACCAGCAAAAACAAGAACCTCTGACGTCTACAGGATGCTGTAATTTCCTAAAAGCTACCAAACATCATTCAACTGACTACGATAGTACGTACATGCTACTAGTCTTCTTATGGTGCGTCTCGTAACGAATATTTGCTACCATCAAGACTATCTCGACTTTAGATACTGCTGCCCGGAACAAGGATCTTGTGCTTTTATTAAACCATACACGAAGAATTTTGAGCCAGGATATTCTCCGTCTTCCCGCAGTGTTCTTACCCTGTACCTTACCCTGAATAATTAGTTGTAACAATTGGTATTGGTACATGCTACTCTAGCTAATCTAATTCACTACCTATGTATACGCATGGCCGCTTTCGCAGCTTCGCCTCTCATTATTGTAACTCGACACATTATAAATAGTTATTGGTTCTCATGCTCGGAGGGTCGCTTGTGCCAGGAGCTTACTACGCAAAACGGCGCACTTTCTCGAATCACGTCTAGCCCTTATCACAGCACCGAACGTTCTCCCATTCCGAATCCCACATCTAACCCAGCACCCTTCGATGCGAATTCTTTTCCTGGTCAAACATGAATTCCACGACATGGTGCATTGCTCGCACGTGCGGTCTGGATTTTTCAAAGCCGGAGTCTCGACCCAAGGTCTAATACATATATCAAGATTATATTACATTTCAGGGCTTAAAATATTCCAGAAATGGCAAACGTAGTAATTAAAACTTACAAATTATGCATCCCCAAAAACCATCCAATAGTTTATCACTAACATTTGAACGACGAAATTACGCATTTTGAGAAATTTTGTGTTGTTATTATAGTAATACGGTTATCACGTCAGAAATCAGGTAATACTGAAATTTCCTTACAAATATGCGAAAACATACAACTGAAATCAAAACGTTGCAGGCGAAAAATATTTAATGCATTAAAAATGTCTTTTAAAATAAACTACAAAAATTATACAGTGTGATAAAGAAACCTCCATCAATAACTTACTACTTACTAGTATACATACCACGACAGTAATGAAACGCTTTCCACCTCGGTATCTAATATACTATTTCTCGTCAAACTTGCTCTTTCTGGGTCGGCACTTACCTAAATTCATAGAAATGCTTGATTCTTTGTCTGGAAAAAAGACTGTCTGTTTCTAGCTCCACAGGCACTAAATAATACCTCAAATAGAGAATCAAAATTTAAAAAATTTAATAATTGTAACGCGAAGTTATTCAACTCAAGTCACAAAGATCTTTAGAACAAATGCGTTGCAGGTGCACTTAGGTGCATTACAATCTAACCTGGTTGGTGACGTACAAGACGAAGGAATTTAACTTGCGTGTGATGACGCAATCTACAATGTTCAATTTTCAGTTGGGCAAGATGGGCAACGAATAAAATAATGCAAAACAACATGATACATTAACTTCGCAGTAATATACTAATAAGTAATTTGGTTGGCCACAATTCAAAACAGTGAGTTACATATAGCATAAGAAGCGAGTCAAGTAGCAGCAGAGTCCATCTGGCTATGCGAAAAAGAAGAGATACTACTCAAGTGTCGATTTTATGACAGTAGGAAGTATTTCGAAGGTGAAGTGCCTCGCAGGTTCATCTCAAGGGACGCAAAAGTTAAAAATACTTCAAGTATGGCCGTTCTGTTAATCCCACAATGTCGAAATGACCAATTGCTGGTAATTTGGAGTCTGATACAAGGGGCTTGCCCAAAGCTCTGACTCCAGTTACTGATGATAGTTTTGAATGACATTTCACTTCTGCTAAAGTATAAGAGAAAGAAATTAACCTTGTTAAAGTTGAATTGTTATACTCGAAGTGAAGGGATTTATTAACCAGTTGTAAGTCTTCTGCTTCACCTCGTAACCATCTAGTTCTGAAGTAAACATCTTTTATTTCGTGACATTCTTCTATCTTGTGCTCTCTGCAGTTAAATCTCGCCTGCTGCATTTATTGGCAGATACTCACCTTTTGCCTAATCTTACTGGCACTTCCTTTTACGATAAAGGAGGTATTGGATTCACCCCAAAAATTCGAAATTGAGTTTTCAACGGATCTTCAGGTTTTAGAGTCTTCTGAACCCAAAAAAAAATGTTTTTGTTTATTCGTCTGTCTGTCTGTGTGTCTGTGAACAGAATATCTCAAAAACGAGATGTATGACGTTGAAACTTCCTATATAAGTTTTGTGTACTATCTAGATGCGACCGCAAGCTTTTGAAGAAAATCGCATAACCTGAAGTATGGTGTAATTTTTCGATTTTTTCAAAAACGGCTCTAACGTTTGTACCATTTCTAATGTGTATTGATATGAGTTAGGTGATTTTTCAGTTGAATACCTCTAAAATGGGTTTATTTTGTTTTCTCCTATTTTTTTAGTAACTCCTATTTTAAATAGAACACCCGGTATATTCTTACATTTTTGAATTCAGCTTAAAATTTTAGAGAAATTTTGTCTCTTCAACTAACACTCTATTTTGTACGGTTTCTGTAGAATTTGTATTTCTTTAACATTTTTAGCAAATGCTTAAAAATTAAAAATTGAATTTTGTGCTAATTCTAAGATCACTGCAAAAGGAAGTTGTGTGCGTGTATCACGCCAGATTTTTATCTACTCCGGTCTCAATTTTACAATGTTGATGATCACTTTTTTTTATCTTATCAAGCTAGGTGCCCAGCTTATTTTCGCTTCATTTAAATGCTTCCCTACATTTTATCGATAATTTTTGTTAACTTTCTTATCTCCTTGTTCCTTACATGACATATTTGAATTCCAGCTGTTTCCGTCGATTGATCCTCGATACATCCTTAACTTTCTAATACTGCTATTAATCATTTCGTTTGTAATTGGTCATTTAGGGAACCCCGTCGTTGGGAGTCAAATTGCATGAGGTAGTTTTTTTCCTCACCCTTTTATAAATTATTTTTGTCCTCTCTTATTACCACATAAAAAGCCACTTTTTACATACAAAGCAACAACAAATCGCTATATTTCCTGTAACAGGCAAAGCTAGTTCCTAATAGACCTAACTGCTAAACCGCAAGCGCTTCTACATCGCATTCATTTGAACAATAATGTCGATTCACGTCTAAAGAGTTGTTTGTACTACGCATTTATAACAACAAAAGTTAAACCATACATCCGACAGCCAAAAACTACTGAGCTCCTGCTAAAATGGCCTCCTGCAAATAACTTAATTTTACACGAATCACCCACCATAGGTGATTAGTGATGAATTATCATCTGCATCTGGCTTTTCCAGCTTGCCCCGGCAATGCTCCTACCATTGCATCACTCAATGTCGCGGCCACTTCCTTTTTTGGCTTCATGGCCCCAAATCGCCAAGCTGCAATGCTTTCAAGAATTCGACGCGAATTCGATAGTCTTCATTGTAATGTTCCTCGGATCTCATACAATTCCAGAACATACACGAATGCTCGCCTTCAACTCGCGCTAAAAGGCACCTTCAAATCTTCCACGTCCGGTGTTCACCTTTGTCCCCGAAGCAAGCCAATCTTGGAGCGGAATCCACAAACACATTGGCGCGCATTTAAAACTTCTAATGGCGCTCTTAAAACTAATGACATTTAATTATAAATACCCTTACTTACAAATAATTTTAAAAAGACACGCACAAATCGGCCATATATAGAAATGCTATTCTAAACACACTCAGACTAAGCAGGTCGAATTGTTCCCGTTTCAAGATCATTGTCATATAACAAATTTTTGTCATTGGGTTGGCCGTTATTTAAGGACAGGTTTGGATAATTGGTTATTTTTGGAACAAACTAGTCAATCTTTTGCTAGTGAAATAATTATGGCCTCGTACCATCTGTGGCAATTTATAACTTGTGCTGCACCAATATTTATTGATGGGCTCACGATGTGTTCCTGTTGCTTACAACGATCCTAAATTACAATACAGTACACTGGCATTACTGTTTTCTTCTACCAATTTGCCGTTACATTACCTTTGTGCAGTCGTTTTGGACCAATGGTTAATTTACAACGTTTATTAATTGTTACAGCACAAAATTTATATTTGATACATTTTATTTGACAATTTAATATATCCTGGATCTATGTGTACCTTTATGCGTTATGCCCTAATTTATTTATTGGCTAAGTCATAGTAATCTCCGCATTTCCTTTAATGTAAAGTGCTAATCTGAGAACTTGCTATAACTAGTATTGAGCTGATGTTTCAGAACTTCGTTTAATTTGCCGGCTGTCCATGACAGTTTATTGATTCCAGCTGTTTTTCTTTCTCTAGCATTGCTATTGGATTTTTCATGCATGAAGTGAATATTTGTTATTTCACAATTCGTATAAAAATTGGTCGTTTCTGAGTTCTCAGAGAACGCGCTGTCTACAATTTATCCTTACAGTTTGTTGTATACAAAAATATGAACGTTAGTTATAATGCTCTTGGTTTATCAAATGGTTTTAAGGGCTACCTTTAGTAATTTTGTAATTAATATCTGCTGTATTTTTACTGTACCTATCAACTTCGGGATTAACGTTTGTTAAGACGTTTTTAGTTTTAAAACATAAAGTGCCAATTCAAGGAACACAAAATACTTATATTTATATTGTATATTCAACGATTTTCCCTTAATGAAACGCCAACTACCGGAACTAGCACATAGGCTGCATTGCGTGCTTGTTTAGGCAATGAAATCACTTCAAAGCGTTGTTTGTATCTAACCGAATCAGATTTAACAATCGTTTGGCATTTTATGCCTCATTACGCACGTTTACGTGTGCGGTAAACTTCGGGGTAATTACAATATGCATAAGCCAGTCAATTCGAATGGATTTTAGGAATTGGAGGCAATAGGCAGTTGAGGCTGTACACATTAAACGAGTATAAATTGTGCAAGCACGGGAATTACTGATAGTGTGGAGTTTAAGACCCATTATGGAAATAGCTGTTAAATAAACCACAATGAATAGTTAACAACCTGAATAATGCGCGATTTGTTGTAAACAAATACGCCGGCCGCGAAATGAATAGTAATATTCTCGAAAGCTAGTTTTCGGAGTTTTTGTTTACCTGTGCTTCATTAATGCAAAGCAACACAATGGATCCACGATTTATATTTCAACAGTTCATTTTCTATTCTGTTATTACATCATTTCTCACCCTCGCAACCGGAAAGTAACTTACAGCAACTAACTTAAACATTGTTTGAACTCCAGTTTCATTTGCCGTAGTATTTTAAATACGCACTGCATTTGCGAACCAGTGCTGGCAAACAAGTTAAAAGCCTGCACCGTAATCGGTATAATTTAATTGTTATAATGTTTTATTTATGTATCGGTTATTAGACAAATTAAGTATTTGGATTACGTGGGACATGGGAAGTTTCTCATAATGAAAACGCTTTGAAACAACAATTTCAAAAATGATAATTAAAAACCGAACAGCAAAGATGATGCAGCAATGGTGATAGGATTACATTCCAGAGATAGTGATACAAAATCATCATTAAGTATTTGCGA
This sequence comes from Agriotes lineatus, assembly GCA_940337035.1. NCBI lineage: Eukaryota > Metazoa > Arthropoda > Insecta > Coleoptera > Elateridae > Agriotes > Agriotes lineatus. Next base: position 132,984,594 of record OW679197.1, on the reverse strand, counting down.
CCACTGTATATTCCAATGCAATTTAGGTCAAATGCAGCTTTGGTAGTTGCGCACGCACCATATAGCGCCCTTCAGCAAAAGGCGTACACAACCCTGACTAGCTCAAACTCTCGGCGATCGTTGTCATGGGCAAGATAGGGCAATGATCCTTAAGGTTACTAAATGAAATAAAATGAAGACAAATAGAAAAGGGCGCGAGTAGTTAACCACAACAAAACCAGTGGAAGTCACAATCTAAATAAAACTCACCGGGTACGATTAGCTTACATTAACCTATACTCTAGAAAACTAGTACCGGTTGGGTCATATAAAACATAATATACCAGTAGTAGAGGATGATAATGAGGCTTTAATAATTTCACTGTTTAAATTTAATATAGTTAAACAAAATAGCAATATCAACATCTTCTACGCAAAAAGGTTATACCAGGCTCGACGATTCAAAAGAACCTTAAATGTTAGAATTCAAAATAAAATGCGTACATAGGTTAAACTGTAGGGAACGTGGGGCTGACTGGCAAAGTGTTGGCGTTTGCAGTTGGCAGATAATGGGTTCGAGCCCTACATTTGGACATTAGTAACACTAAACGTCTCCGGCAATCATACGAATGCGTTTGGTGGCCGTAACCCCTGGAAAGAACATTCTTCGTAGTAATTCAACGGGGTAGGCTAGTCATCTTTCCGGGCCGCGGCCGAGGAAGATTTATTAAACACACTTCTTGCAGTAATAGTGGACTATCAGCCTATATTCAGAGGAAGCAGAACAAGAAAAATGTTAAACTGGGTCGCTAAGTGAAAAACGACTCAGAGGTTACACGTTAATAAAGTAAACAACAGCCGTCAAAGCAATAACGTGATCAGAATTAAATCTGAAAGAAAATGACCGAAATTGCGCTGAAAAGGGAATTGCGCATTTACTAGTATCAAGGTTTACAATCGTCAAACAGTTATTAAAATAGCGCAAGCCTAAGTAAAAACCAATCCTTTCTGGCGTACAACTTATGAGGTACTGCTAAAAAGGCTAATGTCTAACTTGATAAATATAACGCAAGTCGATAGGCCTTCAAAAAGCATGACTATAATGCACAGCATTTACCATCAACATAATATTTAAATACCTTTCGCTGGCTGCCTTAGGCGCTAAAAAGGTTACTTTCTTTGGTACTATTTTACCCACACCTTTTAATGAAATATAAAAAAGTGTAAAACAGAGCCAATGCCCTAGCACAGCCATGACCATGGTTTCCGGGCAGTACGGCGTTGCCAAACGAAAAAAGGACCTCAGAATTTTCCAGCTATAAAAAACGGGAGCGGTGCAGTTGGCAAAATATTTGCATGACGGCGTCACACGAATGCATAGAAACGGCTTAGCTGTTCACAGCATTTCCTAACGGGCATATAACGCGGATCGCCTAATTAGCAACACTAAACCAAAAGGAACAAAAGCTTACCTGAGATAGAGGGCGGCAACAATTACTTGCAGTAAAAAAATTAAATTTGCACGGTCGGCATGTATGTGGAAATAACTGCGCCGCTGCTTCAGAAAGCTGCGAATGTCTCTTAACACTCGATGATCTAGGGCTCGGGGTCTGATCTCTATCGGGCCCTATAAAACGGAACTGTATACTTGACCTGCCGAGAAACAAGGAAGAAGTGCCGGCCGCTCCGAAAGTTCGGCTTTGTTTCGCTTTTGAAAACTTCACAGTTAAATTAGCTATGTTTCCCAAAATTCCATTAAGCTAGTAATGGATAGTAAAAAAAAATAGGTAGGCATGCACTCACAAGGCGAATCTAAGCCGCCAACGCCAAAATCGTGGGTTCATTCCTGTACTGTACTTAGATTTCAGTTTTCTAGATCTAATAATAAGGTAAATGGGGCATCCTCTAGAATGTCTTCTTCTTTTTCTCTCTTCTATAGTAGGCCAATGGCATGTTCCATCTCGGTTTGCCTCATCTTGGGTTTAAGTTATCACTCCATATTTTCCTGCGGCGTCCTATACTTCACTTTCCACTAGGAGATTTATCTCTGGTAATTCGTACCAATCTGTTATTCGTCATTCGACTTATTTGTTCGTTCTATTGTTTTTTTTCCGTTAGAGTACATTGTCCTCTAATATTTTCACTACGTTCCCTATCCAACAGAGTGTTCCCTGAGATTCGACGGAGTATTTTCATTCCTGTCGTTTCTAGGAGTTGCTTTGTGATTGATGTGCCCGGTCTTGTCTCTGATGTATATGTCATAATTGGTCTGAGTGTTGTTTTGTAGATTCGTGCTTTTGTGTCTTGTCTGACGTATTTATGTCTCTACCTCTAGACTGTAATAGATAAAAACATGGGTTTATGGTTTTGGAACAAACCAAATCGAGTGCTGAAGCTTAACGTTAAGGAACGCGTACAGTCAAATTTGAGTTGTTCGCTAGAGTAACAGTTGATGACCTACTTGGCAACCAATTATCTTGATTCCGTATTTTGTGGTTTTGCATAGTAGTTAATAAGTTATACCTCCAAATTCACTTTTGAGGTTGCAAATTAATCACTGATGTTCACCTTATTTGATACTAAAGGGAGATAGAAATATAAACTAAAGGACCAGTGGAAGTGAAAACACAATGCAATCCTTTTCTAGATACATACCTTCTTTTCAAGCTTTTACGTTTCTCTTATCACTGTATCTGGCAGGTATTTTCTTTCTTTTAGTTGCGACTTTAATGGTTTTCCGGGTGACATTTGCTTTCTAAACTGATACGGTGTACAGCCCAACTCCATTTTGGCTTTGCTGCATGTTGCCCCACATCCACAAACATTATTTCTTTTCGTATTTTTTTATTTTAAATTGAACCTAAAGTTAGTCTAATACGTCTTTTTATCTCGGGTTCTTGATTTTCCTTTCGCATTATTGTGGTATAACTGAGACATACGTAATATGTTACCCACTTCAGTTCTAGGTCTCTACTACAAGTGTGATTGGAATTGATCGTGGTTTTCAGCATATTCATTTTCAGACCGATATTCTTGGTATCCCCATTGAGCTTTTCCATGTGTCTGGCGGCTAATGGGTGGTAAAGACTCACAATTAAAAATGAACATCTCATCAAAAGTGTGAGGAACATATTAATGGAGGATAGCTTACACCAAAAGAAGAGAACAAAATTATATAAACATAGATCAGGAGGCGGTATACGATTATAAAATTAAAAATACAATTAGCTGTTAAAAAGTGTCAGTTCTCAGCATTCTTACGAAACATTGGAATGAGTGAGCATTGTTCAATAAGAACTTTATTTGCAGCACATGCTTATTACACTTAGATTGTCTTCTTTTCACATCAAGGGATTATCGAAAACTATAGAAAAACATGCATACATCGCTCACTACCAAAGTATTAGTTGTCAGATTCGTCTACTTGGTAAATACAAATAAATAGGCTTGCAAATATTGGTTTGCTTGCACCATGAACGGAATTAAATAATAAATATGGATATGCAAGCGGTTTGGGGGCAAAACCGCAACTCAAAATTTCCTGATTAAATACAGAGCTGCATTTGAACAAGCTCGAAGGACTAAACTGCAACTGTATAGACACAATTAACAGTAATTGGAACTCAAACAGGGCTGCACAATACACGATACACATTGGAGCTTTACTGGACTTATTTTGCGAAACACTGTTAGAGCGCAGGCTGCATTTACAAAGGTGAACCTTTGTTAAAGGCCAGAGAGGTGTAACTGGCCGTCTAAATTACAAGTATCGAAATAAAAATTGTGGTGGTTTTAAAGTAATATGGTCAGTTGTGGATTTAAGCAAATTATGGACAATACTGACATAGCTTTAAAACTCCTTTCTAAAAAGATTTTTCGGGATTAACTATTTTTAAGATAATCAATATGATCTTCTTAGGATATCTGAAAAAAATTGGTGTCACCATAGTTTTTAACCCATCGCATTGTATGCTGCACGACAGCAGGTCGTTTCTATGAGATATAATATTATTTACTGCAGATTATTCTTCCCTGTGCAATATTGGCAAAGAACATAGTTATCAGTTGTTGGGATATTATCAGTATTAGTGGGTGTAGATCAATAATTGTCATAGGTTGTTGAACTTATATGTGTGCAGCCCTCTTATCCATGAACTTTGTTACCCGTAAATTTTCGGTTACGTCTTGTAATATGTTTACAGGTTTGCGGCTACCCAGTTGGAGGGAGGGAGGCCTAGATTTAAATAAAAGAGACTCGCCTGTTGTAGGCGAAGTAATTGTACCTGTAAAGGTATAGCGATACATTCTTGTTATTTTAGGGCATCCCTTGTTGAGCTGGATGGGATGGGAAATATGGGTACAACGTTCAGATCGGACATTTGAAGCTTAGCTTGTTGCGAGATTCCTGAAATAGCTGATTTGACGAAACATCCGTGAAAATGCACTTGGAAAATGGAATTATACACTAATTTGAGATAATTTTTTAAGCGTACTAGCATTGCAGCTGCGACCGTAGCAAAAAAGGGTAATCAAAAGTAGTCCCAAGGATTCATCCTGCTGAAGTCGGAAGTTCGCCAAGACGAAACATTTTTTTTCGGTGCGCCAATGCAATGGTAGCTGGAAATTTCAAATGGACCTAACAGTTTCAAGCAACTTTCAGCTGAACTCAAGCAGGTACAAGAAGCTATCGAGAAACTAGGACATTGTAAATATCCCTCATATTCGACAAAAAAAAAGCAAAAAGGACTACCCTATTTTAACAACATTAACGTCGAACCACTCCCCAAAGTAAATAATAAAGAAATTTGTATAATGCAACTTGGTTACTAAACGGTCTATTCAAAATAGAACCCCCCCATCTAAAGAGTGAAATTCCGCAATGCCTAAAATACCAGCAATATGGGTAGTAGTGGAATTAGTAGTATTTGTTGGGGGAGACTGATGTCAAGCAGGCCTTCATAGGCCCCTTTTTCAACCCCGTGGACAAGATCTAGGCATGCAGAGTACCAGGTAGCCTACATTAGTCCTAATTTTGCCGAGACTAAGGAATTCCTACCCTAGCAGCGGATATTTTTACATGTTACACATCGCAGTAACATGGGACCCATCACTTCCGATGGCATTCTGTAGAGGTTTTTGTCCGCATTTTTAAAGTTTTTAAAAACTTCACCGGGATCGGGGATCGACCCTTAGATCAATAGCCAGAATGCTTAACCACTGAGATATGGAGCTCGGAAGCAATATGGCTACACCTAAAAATACTATTATCACAACCTTCTGTGTAAAATGCACAGAGAACCATGATACATTTCAGTGCCCTAGGAAACGGTGTATTAAGGATGCAAGTTGTGTAAATTGTGGTGACAATTACGCTGAAAACTACAGAGGCTGCACCAATTATAAAAAGCTACAAGAAAATGCTCTACCCGCCAGTGTAGGAGCGACAATTTGGCTCACTGCAGTACAATAACAAAAATAGCTCTTTATATCAATCTGAATTATCCTACTTACAAAAAGCTAACGGAGCAACAGCAGACAAACAACACTTCGGTGATAACTATGACAAAGGTGTTGGGGAACATGAATAAAATGATGAATTTAGTAACCTGTCTGCTCTCAAAAATGCTATAGTTTCTGGCACTGTTTAGAATACTAATGGCTTAATAAGATATGTTCACAAATACGAACCTTTAACATATCGTTAAATCGAGATATTCTACTAATTTCTGCAGCTCACATGACAGACGCAAGTTATATAAAAATACCTTATTATCCAGTCTATCATATCCATCAGCCACATTGTCAGTTATATTCAACCAAGGGCGATTGATAATCACGCAATAATTTTGTTTATAATTATTCCCGAAAGTGTATTGCTTAGTAACTTTCCGACGCCATTAGGGCAGAGGGCACAAAGCAATGCGCTTGACGGGATTATTAACAAAATTATAAAGATTTATCATCGCCTGAGGTACATCCGGCAAGATAAGTTCTTAAGTAAATAATAATTAATCTTTAGTTTTACTTTATCTATTAAAAGTACAATTTGCAAGGGAACAATGTTTTAGAATTTCAGTTGTAAACCTTCTGGTATGACCTCTGTTAAAATAAAAAGTCTCCGTTGGCTAATGTGTCAAAACCAATACATAAAGTGACTACTTGGATACAATTGCCGGTTGACCAGCTAGTTTCGGAGACGGTGTGTTCAGTTTCTCTAAATTTTCAAACAGAGCGCCACCTAATTTTTTTATCAAATAACGACAAGTATATCCATGCATTCAAACGAGAATACGTAAACTCAGGTAGCACATTAAATCTGAAAGAGAAGCTCAACTCAAGTATAGGTTGCAGTAACAAATAAAACCAGAATGCAAATATCACAGTATAATTTCTAAGAATTCAGAAAGACAGTACTTACATACAAATATCACAATATAAATCCACCATTAGAATCGTAGGTTGCTACAATATTACTTGCTACGACTAATTATATTTAGCAAATATTACAAATAATACTCACAGTTTTTAACACACCAATAAAATAATAGCCGTAATGCACACATTATGATAGATGTATGGCCAACCAAAGACTACAGCGGCGAATCCGGTGAGTGCTTCGTTTCGGAGGAAACGCAAATGCGATTCCAGGTGCGAACTCACGGCCGAATAATCTCACAATTTTCGGAATCGTTTGGCCCCAAATTCGGGCGGCCAGAAGCTGGTGGCTCAGAGGGGACTTCACCGTGTGATGTTGGTACAAATCAGACCTGTAGGTAAGCCTCCTTGTCGGATCCTCTCCTGCGCTCAAACAGCATCTGCAGCAGGGGTCAAAGCGGGTCCAGAGATCCCGAAAAATACCAGCGCATGAAACTTCCCCATGTGCAAGTGAAAACCAGCTGTAACTGAAGCCGCAAATCGGCCCTCTGGCACGAGCTAATATAAGGAAGGGAGAAATCCACGATAGCATACAAGAACAACAGAATATTTCGGAGCGAACTCTTTACTTACCCCGAAGAAAATTTCAGGCAACTGCCGAAACACGTGGCAGCATGAAAATGCCGCAAACGGCGTGGGAATCAAACTTTCCTCATATCGAAATTCGGGGACTAGGAAACTCCATTCCAAGAGTGTAGACTCACATAAACATCATCACAACTAACGGTAGCCCAAAATTAATCCTCCGAAATTCTAACTGCTATCTCGGCATCTTGTTTGGCCAGCGAAGTTGGAAAAGAACGCTTCTCGAAACACATGCCAACTCTTAGAACTTATCTACGCGAGGCCAAAAAAGGAAGCGTGGCCTAACGCGGGAAATACAAAGGCGTACTCACAGACATCAGCGCGAGGAGATGCGTAACAATGTGATATGAATACTACAGAACGTAAAATTGGAAGGAGGTGCAAATGAATCGTAACACCTAAATTCATAAATCTATTACGTATTTTGTTGTGTTCATTTGCATGTTCGACAAATCAAAAATTAATTTCATAGGTTGTTATTAGTGTAATTTCAAAAAATCGCTCTATTTTTGAGGATTATTATCGATTCAAAGTGATGCTTACGTTCTAAGTTCTGTTTCTTTTAATGGTTACAATGACACATCTGATTAAAAATTTAGTTTTTTTTAGGTATAATCTAAATGTAAGAACTTAAAATCAAAGTTAAAGTAAAACACTATGTCAGAAAAATGCAGTCCAATCAACATAGCAGAGACTTTAGCAGTAATGGAAAATAGTTGTGGCCTGCTAGTAATTTCAGCAGTATACTGTCCCGTTAGTCATTAATCAAGCTATAAATAAAGATCAATTCAAAGCTTTCTTCAAATCTCTTGGAAATTACTTGGTTGCATGTGGAGGCTTCAGCTCGAAGCACACGGGGTTTGAGACTCATAACACCACGAGGTCGCTATGAAAAGTAGTAGTTTGATACACTTAAAACAGGGAAAACAACTCATTGACCCACAGGTCAAGAGATACTCCACGATTTACGCGAATTCGGTATTATAAAAAGCATTTATTTTAATTACCTGACTGTTGAATCATGTTTTAATCTACTTTCTGGCTATACTCCAATTTTCGTAAATTTGCACAGGAGTGTATTCCGAAACATAATTTCCAATGAGATATATTTAGATCAAGAAGACTGTACTAAGAAGAAATAACTCGCGTTTCGAAGCGGAACGCTAAAGGTTGACAAATATGGCAGTCATCATGTACTGTTATCCATACACAAAACTCGTGAACTGTCAATGTCAAATATTTGCTGAGTGTAACTGGAAATTCGGACCATGTTTTAACAATTAATAACACACTTGAAATACACTCTATTTGATTAACAACCGTAAACTGACTTTTAACCGCGATTACAGGTTAATTATAAAAAATAAAACGAATGAAAATGACCGAAGATAGTACACGCTGTCGACAGCGCCGCGACGGCTATCCCCGGCGTTGGGGCCGCTTTTATATACAGCCGTCATAGCAAGTTACATCTTCTTAGTACAGTCCTCTTGATTTAGACATATCACTAAAAACGATGATAAGATCGAACAAGCCACAGAAAAGTTCACCAAATGAATACAAAGACTGCACGGCCTGTCACAGCTGAAACGCAAAAACCGGATAAGCCAAGTCATTGCCCTAATTTTATCAAAAACTAATTAGAAGAAAAAAACTAAGAAACTGATGCTAAATAACCCGTATACCTGGTGATAAATATAACTTTAGTCGAGCAGCAACAGAACTGAAGCAAATAATAAAGAAATAGAAAAACCAAAGCGACAAAACTTTGATTGAAAACGTCATTGCATCTCAAGCTACCCATTATTTATTGTGAAAAATCACGAAGGTCAAATATACCCGCAGCAGTAACGATAAATTCGTGATTTCGAGAAAGCTACAACATTTACCGGAGATCTTGGCAATGTATTTCAACCTTTTCTTAAAGATATATTACAAAAGGAGAAACAAAATTTTACAACTGCTTGATACATCATATCAATTACGTATACGTATCAATAAGTTTATCATGACACAGATGAAATCACAGATGGTGTCAGAAAACTGAACCGAAAGAAGGCACTAGGCTTCGACCTAGTAATAAGAAATGTTTTTAAAGAATCGCCACTAGAAGGGTTCGAAATGATTTAATGCCGTAATGAGAACTGGGTCTAGTTTAAGGTTGCCGAAATAATACTGAAAGCAAACGCGGACGCAGATCTAATACCAAATTTTAGATTCGTAAGCGAATTCTCTCAAAATCAAGTGACTACGTGAATACAATTGCCGGCCGGCTACCTCAGTGAAGACGGGATACAGTAACTTAGAAAATACTGGAGCTAATTAAATAAAACGGGACGGGCGCCAACGAATTTTTTAATTACGACAAATGTATCCAGGTTATTACATCGAATTCAAAAACTCAAAAGTAGTCCAAAACACAATACTCTGAAAAACAGCACACAAAAGTAGGTAGCGGTAACATAAATAAGACGATAACGATAATAACAGATAATAGATTCCTAACAAAGCTAGCATAGTGTACATGATTATTCAATACATATACCTAAATATCAAGTGTACCTCAAAACACATAAACTCAACTGTTATAACTAGCAAGTTTACACTTATAGTATTCTAAAATGAATAAAGACCGAATACGTTAATGAGAAGCAACAAACAAAATAAAGTGTTGCGGAGAATAACAACGGCTCTGAAGATGAAAATCATTGACCGTAATAGTTTAAGCAATCAAATGGGCCCTGAGGGGTACCTATGGAGATCGTTAAGGACCTTCTGGCAACACAGTGCAGCAAGATCAATTTGCGACATTACTAAATAGGCACAGGGAACCGCAGCTAAGCCTGACAAGGCGGCAAAGCGGCAAAGCGTACAGAAGCGCTGTACCAAAATTGAAATAGTTTTAAAATGGAAAACAACGTACAATACATCCTCCATTGAGGTCGCCGGCACCAATTAGCTCTAGAACGTCGAACGTATAGCACGGTAGAAGGACGAAGACCAGGCTAAGGCAAACAATTCGACACCAGAATGCTGCAGTAGAGGGCTTAGCCCTAGGATGCTGCAGAAATTGGAGCACCTGCAGGTTCGCATCCGAATAGTACGCGGTACGATGGAAACTTAACTGAATCTACCCCAGCCATGGGTCACGTGCGAAACAAATTCCAACAGCTCGTTAACCAATATGCTCCGCCAAAAATTGACGTAAGAAGAAGTTCTCTTTAAAATCGACTTGAGAAGCATAATTCGCTGCATAACTTTCCAAGGAGCCTGCTGATCTCTGGATGACCAAAATGGAAGTTGAACTACTATAAATCGTAGCATAAAATGAAAGAGAGGGGGAAATTTCACTTGTCACTTCGGATAGTCAGAAAAGTCAAAAATTACCTTGATTGTAGAAGAGACGGTTCAGCCACCTTTATACGCGGGGTGTGATATTGACGATTGATACATAAAATTATAAGTAACTTGCCACATCCATACTGCAAAGTATTAGTGTCGTATTTAGCAAACAAACACTTGTTGGTGAAATACGGGGAAGCATACCCATCTTCTGTTCCCATCGAATCTGGTGTACCACAGGCAATTATTCTTGGACCAGTCATCTACCTACGATACATATACAGCGAATCTACCAACATCCATGTTTACGTAAATCGCTACTCTTGCAGATGGCATTGCTTTAATAGCATCCCACCAGGATCTTAATCTAGAATCTCAATATCTGCAAAATCACCGTACCAAATATTATTCTTTGCTAAAGAAGTGGAAAACTAAAGCAAATGGTTTAAGATCAATGTGACCTTCACTCTTTCTAAAGGTAATTCCCCGCCGGTGTCGTTGTGTAATGCTCCTCTACCGCAAATGGAAGGCTTAAATATTTGGAACTTCACCTACATACAAAGCTAACAAGGAACAGTCATATATGAAACCAACGCTTTAATTAGATCTTCAGCATCAGAAGGTGGGTCGCAATTCACACCCTAGCAATGGAGAACCAGCTTTTTCTATATATAGCAATATTGAAACCGATATGGCAGGCAACCCTGGGGCTCCACGAGTAATAGCAATATTAATCAACTTCAAAGATTTCAAGAAAAAATATTCCGTGAGACCACCTTGCAATGTATCTTGGTATGTGCCAAACCAAGTAATCTATCGGAACTTGAAAATACCTTTTATCAAAAAAGAAATGTCTTCCCTTAGCGCAAGGTACCAGTCCATCCAAACATCTTAGTCACGGACTTACTTATCGCTCCCTGAGTAAGAAGACTGAAAAGATTCGACCCCCTAGACCTTCCACCGGAAATTAATCAACCTACTCAAATATATTACAAGTAGCATAAAGATTCCACTATAATATTACTTCATATGCCAAACATATTGTTTATAGTTGTATTAAATCATCGATGCTAAAAACAATCAAACAAAACTGCAACGAGTTAAGTATAACTGAAAAAAACTCATTGCTAGTTAGTTACACACTAACATAAAATTTCTATCGATATGGCTGTTAGCTGCTTCATTTAGGTTCGTTACCAATAATTTAAGTATACGTAGGTTTACTAGTGTTATTGTTTGATGTCATCTTTTGTTTTGTTTTTTTTAGTTATTACTAGAATTTTACTGCATTTATATATTGTCTGGAATTTAATCTTTCTTGTGTTCCTAACGTGTATAAATGGAAAAGAGCGAATTGAAATGGGTGAACACTTAAATTTAATCGTTACCTGCTTAATTCATAAAATAAAATCACCCAATCGTGAAAGGAAATTAATCGTAGTCGAGCATTCGCTACATTAAAATAATCGATTGGCGCATCCAGTACAATTGTTTACTTTGCTGTTACAATTATGTATGACTACTTTTTGAAGCATCGGATGTATCGCCAGGTGATCTAATTGTGATAGCATTTAATCGTTTCCTAGGATTGAATACAATTTGTGTTGGTTATCCTTGAAATTTACGGTTTAAGCAAACACCAAGTTTTGTTACCTCGCCTGGAATTCCTGCCCAATAAGCATGTTCTCTGCTCTTTACTGGAATCTAAGTTTAGGGGTCAAATAGCAGGGCGAAGGCTAGCAGTTCTATGCCTTAAATATTTCCCCAATAGTACACCTGCGTTACTCGGGATTTGAATTCAGTTACACAGCGCGGCTTTATCTGCGAAGCGACTCTATCTGAAATCGGTTCTCCCACGGCTTTGACTTTTAGCTAGAGTGCACTACTTTTAAAAGACGTATCCCTTTCTTTCGACCCGGATCATATAGCAAGTAAAATATACTCGCTTTTGAACTGCCACTATAAGGGTTGAGCATACCAGGCGCTACTGAAAACGCTTCTTCGGGGCAAAATCTTGAACTCAATTCGAAAAAAATTATTTTGATATGACAATTTTACTAGTAGTATCAACATAGGTACTTGTGTTGCCTCGTTAATATTTGGAGATATGAACTGATGGCAACTAATATGGAAAGAGGCGGCAAGGAAGCGTTGGAAATTTTGAACTTGATAAAACAACCTGGAACAAAGTCTACAAAACCTGATTACTCTCAAAGGTAGTAGGTTCGCGGTTGGCTTCGTTCATTAAGTCGGTATGTATCTACAGTAAACAAACATGTCTTAATGTACACGGAAGCTGCGATACATGATATATTCTGGCCTCTGGCAACCTAGTTTTCAATTATCGCCGTACGGCCTGAATATATTTACAGTTGCGTTGCTAGCACAAAATTCTCTACACTTTCACTTTAGCTATTAAGTTGTAAAGGTAGTTATGGAATTAATGGCAGTTTCGATAGCTATGTTCATTTATTGTTCATTGAAATGTTAAACAGTGTTTAACATGATCGCGTCCTCGAATGTTAAGATACATTTAACATGCATCCACTCATTTAACATGCATCCACTCGCGTCCTCGAATGTTAAAATACATTTAACATGCATTCACTCATTTAACATGCATTCACTATAGCAACATTACACATATTCATAGTAGTCCGATTTCGATTTAGCAGTTTTTAGTAATTATTATTGGTTCAAAATTATTGACTCAATGAACAATAAACTAATGCACGCATTTTGAGGGGAAATCGTCTGAACATTTCTCACATAAATTACTACTCTTGCTTCGCTGCGCTCGCTCGAGTGGTAAAAATATGCTCGAATGTTAAGACTGGGTTACCCCTCTTAATACGTTAATTACTCTTACATACTACTAAAGTGTGATGTTTTGTTTTGTAACGTGGCATTACCAAAGAGCATGTTATATGTTCTTTGGTATTACATAATTATTTGACCTAGCCGTAACTCTATGGTTCACATCCCTTAAGTCTATTGAATAACCCATGTTATGAGATATATTATATATTGTTATGATACAAGCTTAAATGTGTATTGGAATCAAATTTGTTAAAATTGGGAAATTACAGTGAATTGGAAATGGTTTGGATTTATTCGGGGATAAGGCAGATATTTGTTTGGAACATAGAGCGATTTGAAAAGAACAGGTGGATTTAAAAATAATATAAAATTAATAAAATATAGTTTAGAAATGAATGACGAATGCTAATTTTGAGATAATATAAAATGTTACTAGGTTTAACTCAAATAATTAAGCCTAGAAGACATAAATAGGGAAAATGAGGTACTTAAGGAATTTGTTTCGATTATTAGAAAATAACAAACTTAAAAATGTAGAAACCGAATTTTGGTCTAATGAAAAATATGGAATATAACCCTGTTTTATTAATGTAATATTTGGATAAGAAAAATAGGGTAAAAAGAAAAAATCTACGAGGCGAAATAAGATGTAATTTAAAATAAATAGCCAGAAGAAGTGACGAATTTAATTAATGAAGATTATTGGTATATGGTAGACAAGACTAATGGATAGAATAATTGTTATATACAATTGAATTATTAAAGAAACATACTGGGTCAGTTTTATTTTGGAGATTACATTTGACATGTACCATAAACAAAATGAGATTACGTCAAGTTATTTGTTGTTGAGTGGAGCTTCCAAAAGGGTGTCTTCGGAGAGATGAGGTGCATTCCAGGAGGTAGTTTGCTGTAGCAGGTGGATGTCCAGGTTTTCTCTTGCGGATAGCTGTCAAGAATTTGGAGTTTGGTGATATTGGACGATTGAGGCGTGATCTGTCTGTGAGCAGTACATTGTAGCAAGGTGCTTAAAAAGGGTCAAGTTCCAGATCAAAAATAGGTTGCTGTCTTGAACGTTGTGTAAGAAAAAATACCACGTGGGTGATTTCTTATCAAATCCTAACTAGCAAGTAATTAAAGACAATAAGATGGTGAAATTAATTAAGAAATAATTACTTACTGTGTTTTTTTAATATTATTGTGTACCATTCAAAAGATTGGGCATTTGGGATTAGTATTTTGAAACTGTTTTAACATTTGGTTGGCATAAGTTGTGACCTATGATGCAAATGAAATTTGAAATATTAGAAAATACATTTTTCAGAAACAAGTAACTAGATAAAAGAATCCACCCTTGTTGAGTTTTCAGGAGCTATTTTATTATTGACATTATAATACAAAATAGGGCAATTTGTAATTAAAAAAACTGATCAATGTTAAAACTTGAAGACTCAATTCTTAGTTAAGGATACAGTACATATTTATGGCGCCGACAACGTGTGGCTCCTTGTAATTGTGATTGTTCGCCAGTTTCCAGGCCATATTTATGGCGTCCCAAGCATGAGGCTTGTAAAAGTCAAAAATAAACCACGTTTTTTTTTCGACAACATAGTTCACATTATTTATGACGCAGACAAACGTAGGCCTTGAGTAGGACTTGTTAGGAGTACAATCATAATTAAGCTTGTCATATTTGATTTCTGTTGAAATTAATAAAAACACAATAAGACACGACGCATTAAAAATTCAATAAAGCTGATAATAAGGTTAATTGCCAATAATTGTTGAACAAAATAGATAGATTTATATTTCAATAAAAGATTTTAATAAAAGTAAATACATATTGAGAATTTAAACCAAAAATGGCTGATAAAAGGATTACACGGAAAAGTAAAAGGACTGAAGAGAAAAAAGGAGAGGAACAGGAAGAAATTGAACTAGTAGAGAGTGGTGCAGAGGTAGAAATGGAGCAAGAACAGCAGGTAGGTGTATAAGGAGATTAGGTAGGAATTCAAGAGGAACAAACAATAAAACAAGGCAAGATGGAGAAGTTAATGGAAATAATGTTAGGAATGGGGAAAGAAGCTGAGGAAAGAGAAAGCAGATTAGAAATATCAATCCAGAGAAATTTAAGTGATACTGCGGAGAAGTTGATGCAGGAAAATAGGAGAGATGCTAAGGAGAGGGAAAGCAGATTGCAGGCAGCCATTCTAAATACTGCAGAGAAGTTGCAAGATCAAAAAGTTTATGCAGAAAAGATGGGAGAATCAATGAATCAGTTAAAAGAAGAATTTTATAAAGTTCAAATTGAAAATAATCAAAAATTGCAATTACAAATCAATAATATTTGTTTGAAATTAGAAAATTATAAAGAAGAAGTTAAGAATGATGTGAGAATGGAAAGGCAGGAAGAAACTAAACAAATAGAGGAAAATTTGAAACAAACAATGGGAGAAAAGTTAAATAACAATAAAGAAGAGTTGAAAGGAAAACTAGAGGGGATGATGTCAACACTAGAAAAACGTATAAGAACACAGAAAGGGTGTATCGATGAAAGAGTTGATTTAATGGAAAGGAAGGCAGAGGAAAACAGAGTGGTAATGCAGGGAGAAAATTTTAAGAATGAAAGGAATATTAATTTGTTAACAGACAAAAATTCAACAAAATTTAAGGAGGTAGAAGAGAGGTTGAGCAGAATACAAGATGGTACGGAAAATGTTAATGGTAACCAAAGAATTAATTATATGGGAGTTCAAGCAGATATGTTATCTATTTTCGAGGGTAGAATAGGAGAACAACCCATTACATAGGTATTTAGTAAAATTAGATGACATAATGAAGACAGTTCATGATGAAAATATGAGGTTACAAATAATTAATATGACTTTAAAAAGTAATGCAGATGTCTGGCATAGCATCATAAAATAAAAATATAACAATTATGAAGAATTTAGGAAATTGTTTATGGACCAATATTGGAGTAGCACACAGCAAGCTCAAGTAAGAACACAATTGGCAACAGGAAGGTATTTAGGGACTGTCACACAACGCCCACTGGTCACAAACCCCAACTCAGAATTTGGTCATAACGCCCAACTTCGATTCTGGTCACAACGCCCAACTTGGTCACAACGCCCAATTTTTATTTTGGTCACAACGCCCAACTTGGTCATAACGCCCAAAAACGCTATTGGTCACAACGCCCAACTTGGTCACAAGGCCCACCGACGCCTGTTATAGGAGAGAGCTATCGACGCCACTGAAACTAAATTTTTGGTCATAACGGCCCACTAGGTCACAACGCCCAATTTCGATTTTGGACCGAACTCCCAACTTGATCACAACGCCTAATTTCGATTTTGGTCACAACGCCCAACTTTGATTCTTGTCACAACGCCCAACTTGGTCACAACGCCCACTTTTGATTCTGGTCACAACGCCCAACTTGGTCATAACGCGGAAGTTTGATTTTGATCACAACGTCCAACTTTGATTTTGGTCATAACGCCCAACTTTTTTTGAAGCACATTTTCATAGAAACTTATGGCTAGATTGAAGTTCATAGCTGAAGACGTGAAGGCAGCCAAGTAAGTGTGCAGACCTTATACTTCCATATATGTATGTGGTAATTGAATACTGTTGAATTTTAATTATTTTTATTGCAACATGATTGACGTGGTCGGGTTACAAGTCAATAAAAATATTAGGCAAATATACATTTTGAAAAATATATTATCGACGAAAGTGTTGAAATTGTTGCAAAAGGCGCGGCTTTTTTGAAACGTTTGTCCAGTAATATTCTTATAAGCTCGGTCGGCAGCGGAGTGATGCCTACATTTGTTTTCTACGACCACCACTAAAAGTAAGCCTTTTAGCGCTAGTTTTTTTCACTAAAAGTGACGTTTTATAATTTAGCGTGTTTAAAATGAGATTATCTGTTACTTTTAGCGCATGTGCTATAAAGTGAAGTGAGGTTATAAAACTACAATTTCGAACTGGAAGTGAGGTTGTAAAATTATTCTAGTTACTTCTTGCGTTAGAGGTAAAGTGTTTTTTAAATAATTAAATCGTTATCTAATGAATAAAGTCAGATGTGTACTATTATAATTACCTTTGATAACTGACTTTGACAGTACTGGCTTCACAAACATTCACCTGCGCGTCAAGACCAGATCTTTATTATGACATACATTATAACTGTCATAAATGCAAAGATTTGTTAAATCGACATTTATGGATTAATAACAGATAATTTAAGGTCGTACACAAAATATTGTATGCAAACTCGTGCTAAAAGTGTTATTGTACTCGACATGTTGTGAAACTCAGCTTTCGGCTTCGTTTCATAATTTTCATGTCTCGTGCATAAACATCAACTTTTAGCACTTGTTGCATAAATAGCTATTATCCATTCGGGGAAATTATCTCACTCGGCTGTCTCGTGAGCTAATGTTTTGCCCTTATGGATAAAATGCCTCTTTATTCAATTGGACCATACATAACTACTTGCCAACACCTACCTATAAAGTTGTAAGTGCTTTATCCACTAAAGCCACGTTGCTAGAGTAACACTTTAATGATAATAGTGGATAAAATTTACTTTATCTACGACAGTGTAAAATTGACTTTTAGTTGGCAATTTTAAGTTTGTAAAATGACTCTTTATTAACATGTTTTCATTAGCTTACGTCGTCAGCAGCAACGTGTTTAAAAGATTTCATTCGGCACGTCGTCAGTAGCAACGGTTTTAAAATTTTTAACCAGGCAAAATTACGACCGTTTGCAATTTACATTTAAATATTTTTCTTATATTTACCGTGTTTTTTAGATTCTATCGTAGATAAAATATTTTTTCTACTCCCGCATGTATATATTCTGTTTTCTTCACAATCTACAGAATGGATATGTAGGCAATTGTAGTTAACTGAACGTATATGATTTCATATCCACACAAGGGTGGATATGAAATACACCAATCACAAACCACGTTAGTCGTGATTACCTAGGCAACTTTCATTAATTGTTTGTTTTGCAATGGGCACGCCCTGCTGTGCCCTGTTTGTGGCAAATGTGATTTTGTTGTAAGATATCTTATTAATTAGCGTTGAATAAATTTTCTTTTAATTTTCCATTCTTTTCCATTGATAGGTCGTAGAAAAAATACACTGTACAACTCGAGTGGAATGTCCATATCGCCCTCGGATAATTGAGCACTCCGCCTACGGCGTCGTGCTCAAACTTTATCCTCGTGCGATATGGACATCATATCCACTCTCGTTGTACAAACTACTAGTACGATACACATGCGTAAAGCATCTTTAGTCACTCGCGGGACTTAATACGCTCGCTCACTCGGGTTTTAACTCTGCCCCACTCGTGTATATAAAGACTAGCTTTACGCACTTGTATGGTAAATTACTATTAATCACGACCGAATAAATTATTGTGGCTTTTGTAAATAAAAAAAAAAACATAGGAAATAACACAGTGTGCTTTGATAACTAAAGATATCATTGTGTCAAGCTGTCAAGTGTCAAGTTTTTGGGATATATTAAGTTCAAATTTTAATTAGGAAAAACCTCAATAATTGCATGGTTTGGAAAAGGCTATTTTTGTATTAAGTGCGCGAAATTAATGATTTTAGAACGTGAGAATGTTACTTCTTTTGACGAGGCGATAGCCGGGTCTAAGAGATATTGAGGAATTTGTGAAAACACATTTACCTCTTTTTACCCCCTTAGGGGTAACTTTTTCAAAATTTACCCCGAACACATATTTGCACCTTTAGGGGTCGATTAGGGAAAAATCCTGAAATACGTTTCTAAGCATTTGCATTGAAAATCTTTGCTAGTAAACACCGTTTGTAAGAGACATGAAGGAATTCGTAAAAACCCATTTTACTTCTTTTCGCTCTCTTAGGGGTTGAATTTCAAAAAATTCCTTCTTAGCACTACCTTACGTAACAAATTGAACCTTCCACCCAAATTTATAAAGTTCCTAATGCATACAAAGTCCATACACTGTATTCTAGCACATTTGATTACTTATGTTCACATTTTCTGCCACCAATCTGTATATAGATAACTAGAAATTTAACCAGTTCTGTCATATCAACACAACGTGCATTCCACGAGAGAACATTAGAGGCATTAGAGTTCCGACGGAAAACTCAATGGGTGGAAATTCAGAATACGTCATAGACATTACAAGACGTAGCAAATTCTTAACATTCCGATACCTACAATAGCTAATTATCGTTTCTTTTACTAAGCGGGTTCAAATTTATTTTCCTGAACAAACGCGGTCGCTATCGCAGAGTGTACAGGTTGGGGAAATTTCAATGTTTTCATAGTGAATCTCGATAAGTATACGAGATATGGAAAAATGGACCCACATCCTCGATATTTTTTCGAGAAAAACTTAATGGTGGAAACCAAAATGGGCTACCGTCTTCCATATCTCGCTTATTTATAAAAATAGATAAAAGTAATTTGACGTTCTTCTGGCACTTTTTCGATACGAATGCAGTGGGTAGTCAGTTATTCAAAAAAAGTTCTGATATTCGAGTTATACCATAAAGTTGTATTTTTGTATATGGAACCCATAGTTGTATGTGGTATCATGAGTAAGAGGATTTTTTCCCATTCCAGTTATATATATCATAATATACAGAATGTATGCGTTATCCATAAACAGACCTACATGCGATTAACATCTAGCATCCGCAGAATCAAAAGGTTTTGTATTTAGAAAACACTGAGTTCTAGGATACTAGATTTTAAATAATATATGTCTACTTCTGTCTAACGCATACAAAGCCCATAAACTGTATTCTAGCTCAATGGACTGCCTATGTTCGCATTATCCACCATCAACCTGTATAATATATCATATACCGCCCCTCATAAATTTGTAACAGATGGATTTTTTTATCATCCATTTATCAGAAAGTTTGATTCCTGATACAAGTTTCTACATCTCAAACTAAAAATGCACTTGCCAAAATGTAAATATAATCTTTCGTATATGGGGGAGGTTCAAAAATATGAAAATGGTTCAAGAACAAAGTACCCTTATTTTTCAAAATAGACAAAATGTTATTTGAAGAAGAATTAAAAGTAGGTGTCAAATATAAAGTCACAGTTACTTGCTTCGATTTTTTCTGGTTTCTCCTATTTTTTCTTACCACCCTGTGTATTACCAAATGAAATACTTCAAAGTTAACTTATAAGCGGATACGATAAACGTGTACTGTCAAACCTGAGTTTGCCGTCACTTAGCAACCAGGATATTACGTGATTCGAAATGAGTGCTAATAAATTTTATTTTTGTGAGAAATTTTTCAATAATTTAATAACAAACGGACCAAATAACAATTTAAAATCAATGGTAATTTTTAATAGATATCTTATAACAAATACTTCCAATTAGGTGTATTTTGAAAAATAAGGGTATTTATTTTTCAATCATATTCATATTTTCGAAGCTCCCTGGTATATGAAGTAGGATATTTAAATTTTTGCAAATGCATTTTTAATTTGAGAAGCTGCAGAGGTTTTGTTGGACAATAAAATGTTCTGATAAATGGATGCATGGTGGACAATATAATATTATAAGCAACAATAACACGTGATTAATTCTGTCAATCAAACGGTGGTATTGTAACAACACAAAAATTTTGTTTAATCAGGTATATTCTAAATGGAACAAGCATTCAACTAGAAAACTACGAAATATTAAAAATTGTGAATTGTTACTATAAAGTAGTGAAAATGAATAAATCGATTCCATGCGACATATTTCACTGAAATGGGAAAAAAATCCTGTTTCTCATAATGCCACAGCTAACTATGTGTTCCATATAAAAAATACAACTTTATGTTATAATCCGAATTTAGAAACTCTTTTGGACGACACACTACGCCACTGAATTATTATCAAAAATAAATAATATTAATACTACTTACAGGAACTTGGCAATTTTGCTACGTCACCCTAAAAGTTTAATTTATTATTATTCATTTTAGCTATACATTTTTCTTACTTTCTGTGGCGCCTGGGCGATATGACCAAAATCAAAGTTCTTCGTTGTAATCAAAATCATACTTGGGCGTTATGACCAAGTTGGGCGTTGTGACCAAGTTGGGCGTTGTGACCAGAATCGAAATTGTGCGTTGTGACCAAGTTGGGCGTTCTGACCAAAATCGACATTGGGCGTTGTGACCAAGTTGGGCGTTCTGACCAAAATCGAAATTGGGCGTTGTGACACAAATCGAAGTTGGGCGTTATGACTAAAAAGGTGGTTTCAGTGGCGTCGATCGCTCTCTCCTATAACATGCGTCGGTGGCTTACTGTACTCTCAACAAGGATGCACTCAAAACTTATGTGCGCATAACCGGTAAATTCTTGACTATTTCACCATATCCATCGCTTTACTTAATATAACAGATTCAAAATTGGCAGTAATTCGAAACATGCATTACTTAATTAATAAGGGCGCAATTTAGCTCGATACAGTAATTAACTGGCGGAAAATGGATGCAACAGCATAAGTAAGCTGTTTAAAATATTCACCAGGGGCCAAAATGAATTTCCACTGCACCGCAATGAGAAATGTAGTTTCACATTGGTAAGATGTGGTTTGGGAATTATGAAGTCCGACGACGTGGAAATTGTCTCGAACTTCGGCGAATTGCCAACCCCTTTCCACGTGCAGGAAAATGTAGTGGCTTCAATCTATACCCTGATTCTATTTCCATAGGCAGGTCTAGCTTAGCTCCTTTCTTTGTGTTAGGAGACGTTCCACCTTGTGACTGTATGTTCTTCACACATACAATTAAACCATGGTTACCAACATGATATCCTTATAGAAACAGATATTACCTTGGTGGACGAATATACATGTTGTGTTTCCAATGTTTATGGTATTAGGATAATTATGACAAGGGAATCTTCATATATTGGTGGAAGAGCAGAAAGCAACGATCGGTTATTCTTCTTTCTCATTCTTCCCACATGAGCAAAAGCACTTTAAAACATTAGTATGCAGTAACACAGACCTTTACATTTCAATTTCAACCATCACATTGATCATATTCTGAAATGGCTAATTACAAAATAAATTGATAACGCCCGAGAGATGACAGCATTCAAAATATAATATTGAAAATCATATATCCTATTTCATTCATTGAAATAAATGAAGGTAAATGTAATTTTTTCTTTGTATTTTATTTGAATAATATACGGTAATTTCTTCAGTGATTTTAACCCTGTTATCGAAAGCCTGCCAACGGAAAGCTATCATTCCATTTATTGATGTTTGCATTGTGTTTCCAAAATTGACTCTTTGAATTATTTATTCACCATTGTAGTTTTCAGTCTTCTTGTTGTTAGGAAGTAAGCAAATAAAGTCTCAGAATCTTAATATTGGGGTAAATATTGCTAGAACTCGAATTTTAAAATATTTTACTACACCTATTGTTAAACACGTACGGCTGAATGTAATGTGAGATTCTATATGCATTTCTATAGTGAATGCCCGCAGGACAAAATGTTCTGAATGAATTTCTAAAACAAACTCTGATTACACTGTCAAATAAAGAAGCATAATTAATTTTCACGAGTTTCAGGTAGACAAAGCGATATTAGTTTCTTGCTTGTAAAGCGGCGCTTAAGCCAATTACCGCAAATTATATTACTTTTCTGTAATTTTTGTTTGTAACTTGTAAATATTTTGCAATTGCAGAGAAATTTTCAGTAATAGTAGTATTAACGCTTACAATACGAAAACTTCCGAAGACGAGACGATTTTCAATAGTAATATCCCTAGTGCATGCCAAATTGTAGATAATTTTGTCGAGTGCACATTAGAATCAATTTGGTATGCAAGAGGGGTATTTTGCAGACTATTTCTCCAACAAAAGTTAAAAGGGTCTTCTTTCCTCGCTAATTTGGCTAATTATGCAGTTGTTTCGCTAGATAGTAGGTAGGGACAGTCGGAATATCGTTAATCCGCCCATGCGCGTTTCTAATGAGATGACGAGGCAATTTGCACTAATGCAAATTATCGATAATTTGCACTAGTGCAAAATTATCGCATAATTGGGATTTGAGTGGATGAATCTCAGAAATTTAAAAGATTTTATTGGGTTAAAGTGTGTGAGGGAAATAGTCAGAGAAATACAGGGTGGCCAAGGTAAAAGAGGTCCCGTGTCCTGTACCATATAAAGCGCTCGTGCGGCGTCACGTGATGTCCATCGGCAATTTTGTGTTAACTGTGTATTGCTCAGTGTTGCGTTGTCACTTGTTAATCACAGTTGTGAATACCTTGGCCACTCTGTACCTTAAAAGCATTAGTTACGTCACGTATTCTCAGCAATGACAATTTCGTACTTATGTATTTCGAAAGTTTCTTTTTCTTTTATTTGCGCCATTTGCTCAGATTTAGAAACCAACTGAAAACGTAAACTATTGAAAGGATATTTATCGGCTCATAAGTTTTTCAAATAATTTTTTGTTTAAACAAATTAAGTGCTGGAAAGCAAGTACATTCATCGACCTATAATTGAGCCAAATTAAAGTACAAATCAACTAAGAGAGCTTTTATGTATAGCTCGGATTCGCTTTTGTTCAATATGTTTTTGTTAGATATTAATTTTCAGATGGCCTGTCAAGAATTCACAATGAATGGCAATAAACTGATGGACGCATTGACCTTTCGAGATCGAAACATTTTTATATTCGACGGGCAGCGATGTTTTTTCTTTCCTTTTTTCGGCTTAGCTGACTCTATCCGCTACATATACCAGACCACCACTATATTTCCTTCGAGCCCATAAAGAACTGATAACGTTACATATAAATTCGGGAATTTACAAAAATTCGTTTCTGGCGAAACCTTACATTTTTTAGAAGTCATAAGTTACTTTTTATTATCCCAATTTCGGATCATAAAAATATATGAATTTCGTCAGCTCAAGAATATAGAAATTACGGCGCGCGTGGAGCTATCCAATAAATGTCAACACGTAATATTTGCTGGTCTGTGGCGCTCTGCATTATTTAATTGAAATCCCGCTGCAATTTGCGATTTGAGATCGGCGATTAATTTTATGGTAATCCCGCGATACAGATTTATTGAGCAATCTCTTCAGTAATTACACTTTTCCATCCCCGCTCGCGCTCTGTACGCATGAAGTGTCTTTACGTTTTCAGTTATTTATTAAGCACAAAGCAACTGTTCGACTTACGCACGAGTACATCTTTAATAGGTATCTCATTACTGCGTCTCACGTCACCAAGAGTTTCTGTTTCAGCTCATCTGCAGCATTTCGCTACCTAATTGCACCCTAAGCATAACGAAACAAATTATTAAAGAGGAACACGATTATCTTTCCATTTTATTCGTGACAAAATCCGTCTTTCCGGTTGTAAATATAAATACGCAGCCCTAGGTTTTTATTCAGAATTTGGTGTTTGTGTACTGAGTTAACATAGTTTAAACAGATATGCGGATGGCCCAGCGAGCATATGCTCGACTCTCAAGCGGCCGGCCAGGGTTCGATTTCCGGTGGAATTTAGACGGATTTTAAAAATCGTACGCTCCCCGGCTACCACGTTAACACCTGTGGTAGTCGTTAACCCCTAACACGGGAAAAACGCCACTGGCCTAATATAAGGAGAAGAAGAAGTACTGAGTCACGAAAGCTAGGCCATGCTTCGTAGGTCCCTTCAAAAACTGGAATTTTGAGAGCAGGTAACACTATATTCGCATGGCTGTTTTTCTTGACACTTTGAACCACTTCATCCTGGATGTGCTGGTACAGGAGCACAATTATTTCGTTGACCATCTTCTTGGTCTCGTGGAACTCCTTGTCGTCGTAGCTACCGTGGGATAATATCTCCTCGTTTAGAGCTCTGATGTCATCCCAATCATCCTTGATGTTCTTAATGTTGTATTCGTAATACCTTTTACTGCATTCCTCATTCAACCTATTACAGACTTCCTGAATGTCGCTTTGGAGTGAATTTACCTTGATCTGTAGCCTTCTTATTCGGCTCTGTCCCTCCTTGTCAGCACGTGCGGTCGTGTCCTCTTTTGGTCCAGCTGGCTACTGTGAGCTTTCTCCTAATGTGGCTAGATTTTCTTTGTACTTGTCGAGAAGAGCAACCCCTTCGTTGTAAACGTCTTTGGTTTGCTGAAAAAACTTGTTTTTAAAATAAGGGTGTTCTTCCTCGACTTCCTTCGCCAGGACTGAGTGGTTGGTCTCAAATTCTTCCCAAAGTTGTTGTAGGGTGGATTTTCGGGCGATGATGTATGCTGCATTTTTTCTTGATGGGCCGTTTTTCTTCGCATTAATAATCTGCCTGCGAATGGATTCTGCTAACTCTTCTTGGGTTTTGAAAATCTCCCGTCGCTGCGCCATGGTAACTGTCTTGATCGTAGAGGGCTGGCACGTTTTAAGGGATTAATGGACCAAATGCTAGGGGCTGGATCGCTTAAAGGCTTGAAGGATCAAATGTTAGGGGCTGGAACGTTTAAAGGATCGAAGGACCAAAATGTTAGGGGCTGGAACGTTTAAAGGATCGAAGGACCAAAATGTTCAGGGTGGAGCTGGTAATGGACTGTATGAATTTATTTTGGACAAATTACAGGAATTGTCTTAGGGGTGCAGGAATTAAAAAGGGTGCAAACCAACGGTCTCGTGCGGTCCCACACGAGATGATGTAGCAAAAGACCTGGGGTCCGTTGGGCAGCGTGAACACAGTGAAACAAGATTTCAAGCTGTATTAATTTAATGACTAGTTCTTTCCTATTTATATACATAAGAATACTGACTTAGCTTACAAAGTTGAATATTTTCCCTAGTTCAACTCCTATTTCTACGTGCGTGTCTAATTTCATAATAAACAAACTTGCAGAGTGTAGAATTGCAGGCTGTTCACCGCGTCATTCGAGCACTGATTACATTACTGCTGACGCTTTGTTAAGCATTTTCCGTATGCAATATATGTTTGTGAAATACACGCCTAATTAAATTAAAAGGATTAAAATTTATGTTTGGTTCCTAAACACATTGTTTAAACAAATAGGCATAATCATAATTACGTCACTATTTTTCTAGTCGTTTTAGTTCGTCGCGGAACAAAATATTGATTTGTGGACTTACAGTTTAATACGAGAACAGTTCAGATCAAAAGCGGATGTAATATTTATTGAGACAACACTTTTTGTGTCATAATAGTTATTTATTTATTAACGGCGTAATCAATAGAATATAGTACGGGGGAATGTATAAAGCGCGACACGAAACGGAGACTTCTAAATTTCCCGAAGGCTATAATCACGATTATGCACTTGGTACATGCAATGTCTTATTTTTTTGGTTATCAAAATGGACACAATTCCAGGATATACAATTTTGACTACAGATTACTACGTCATGGTTGTGCAAGCGCTGCTAGTGTGCTGTGGTTTCCATGCAGATTGTCGGTGTTGGTGTACTACATTGTTGGTGTTTGTTATACCGATTAGCAACCGATAATTCCTCCGGCCATAAAAGCCACATTACACCCACTATCGAGGGGTAATAAATAAGACTATGGTTCCCAAATAAAAGGAGGCTTTACCTTCCAGCAGACATCGTTTTTGGTTTTTCATATTGTAGATTATTCGTGCTTACATTACATACTTTGTTAGTTTACTCGGGAATATATGATGCACCTACGATTCCCCGCACGTTATGTTAAAGTACCTACTTTCTGTTGAATATACAATACGTGTAAGTACAAATGACAGAAAATAAACTGTATTTAATCTATTACCGACTCTATAGTCAGAAATTTGTAATGCAAAATTTAACCATAAGACAATACAGAAGTAAGAAGTCATGAATTATGGCAAGAGGGTATAGATAAAAGTGCAAACACAGTAATAGATGTAAGAACGTCTAGAGGGCGACTACTAACACTAGCCATTATTTCTTTGTTGGAAAAATTACACAGAGAGCATGTATATAAGTGAGAGTAAAGGAAAGAACTTGGGGCAGACAACTTGCTTAATCAACAAATAGATAAAAAAACTCAAATACAGCAAACAAAATGAAGGAAAGCGAATAATTGGTTTGTAAAACTAATTAAAGGAAAATAAGAATGAGATGGTGAAATACAAAAAGCAAAGGAGGCAACGAAGCCTTTAATTGGAAAAAGAATAAAACAGTAATGATCTGCAACTGAAGAGAAGTCATGAAAAAATTGAATAAAAGAACAGAAACAAGAGGAATAACACATTTTCCTTCTAAAAAAAATACTAGAGTAAGAACGAAGACAAGTAAAAAAGGAATGAAGAATGTAGGAGGTATTATTGAAAGTGATGAAGAAAAGATCAAGGAAATATGGAAGTAACATTTTCAAAAATTATCAAATATAGCAACCGAGAATGAAACTAAGGAAGAAAATTACTAACCATCACAAGATGAGAGAATTACCAACCAACGTATGAAAAAATTTCTTGCAGAGAATAATACAAAAAATAGAAAAAATCCAAGAAGTAATGAAATATGCACAAAGCTGATTAAAATAAGAGGTGAAAGAATATACTGATGGGGCCACAATTATACCGGGTGTCCGTTCTCAAAGTCGAACATAGACGATTAACATTGTATTGAAAGTTTTTGCCGATTCCTGCTCGCCAATTCAACTTACAGGGAAGGTAATGGTATCAATGGAAAGATAAAATTATTACGCATCAAATGATACCACTAACTATATTCAAGATGCGATTTTTATTTTAAAATATTAATTTAAAACTTGGGAAATTCTAAATATGACATGCCTTGCTTTTCAAGTTCGATAGCATTTGTCAAAAAAATTGGTAATTAGTTGGCGTAAATCAGGTATTTTCTGTCAACGTCTGTTAAAATTATCTACAGAAAAATGAATTACTTCAATGAAGAACGAGGCAGTTACCATTAGTCCATTCACTCGTTCTTCATTGAAATAATTCATTTTTCTATAGATAATTTTAACAGACGTTGACAGAAAATACCTGATTTACGCCAACTAATTACCAATTTTTTTGACAAATGCTATCTAACTTGAAAAACAAGGCATGGCATATTTAAAAATTCCCAAGATTTAAATTAGTATTTTAAAATAAAAATCGCATCTTGAATATTATTATTCATATCACTTGATGCGTAATAATTTTATCTTTCCATTGATACCATTACCTTCCTTGTGAGTTGAATTGGCGAGCAGGAATCGGCAAAAACGTTCAATACAATGTCAATCGCCTATGTTCGACTTTGAGAACGGACACCCGGTATAATTGTGGTCCCATCGGTATAACAATTCATAAGTTGACGAAGACAATGGATGGTATGCATAAAACGTAGTACATGCTAATGCTTCAAGTATCTACTTCGCATGTGGAGTGTCTACTACACCAACGAAGCATTTACTGCCCTCAAGTTGTATTTACTTCTATGCACGGTATACATAGAAGAAGGTACTTCGCTCCAAAAATATCTACTTAATTATTTCATAGCATTTCTAAAAAAACAAATGGGATGATTAGTAGTATTTACTTTAGTTTAAGTGAGGTTGGTGTATAAGGAACTTCAGGGACCGAAAATTACGAATTAAAATTCGAAGAAATACAAATACTCCTGCAACAGTTTCATCTGACTGCCAAGAAATATAATATGGAAATATCAGTAGACAAAACAAAGAGCCTAGTAATTGCCAAACAGCCAACAAGATGCAAATTAGAAATAAACAACAAAATAATTGAGCAAGTAAGTAAATTTCAATATTTGGGAGTGCAAATATCGGCTTATGGAGATACAAAACAAGAAACACGTATCCAGTGCATAAAAACTCAACAAATATCTGGTTGTCTCAGAGATATTATCTGGAACAACAAATACTTGAATATCGAGAATAAAGTAAAAATATATAAAACAGTGGTACGCCCAGTAATGACATACGCAATAGAAACGCGAGCAGAAACGAAAAAGACCAAACATATAACAAGAGCAACAGAGATGAAAACATTGAGATCCATTCTTGGAGTAACATTACACGATAGGATACGAAGCACAGAAATAAGAAACAGATGCGGTATAGAAGATGTGGTGAAATGGGCAAGAGCGAGACGCAGAGGGTGGAACGAACACATTACACGAATGGAAGATACAAGAATAGTTAAGATCTGCAGAGACAATAAGCCACTAGGAAGAAGACAACCGGGCCGGCCGCAACAAAGATGGATCCAAAGTTGGGTATCATCCTCAATAGAATCACCACCTAATCCTTGAAAATAAAAACAGGACTTCGTCCTATAAATAAAGAAGAAGAAGAAGAAGAAGAAGAAAAATTTCCATGGCCCGATTCAAGTTAGCTGTTAATTTTTTCAGAGCTTCTTTTTCTTTTTTGATTTTGGGGGTCATCGTCTTATCAAACAAAATTTTATAGTCCTCTAGAAGGACAACAAAGCACAATTGCTCATTTTTCCCTCGCCTATTTCTTGCACCGATTCGGAAACAGAAGAATCACTCATACTTATCGCGTTTGGCACTGAAGGTATACGTAATAGTACTAGTATAACGAGATACAATCAGGCTGTCTCCGTCATCTGTCAGTGCCACGGAACGTTCTACACTGTTTGATAACGTTCCAGAACGCACTAGGAAGGCCATGACTAAAAGTGACATAGTTATGATGAGATAAAGGTAAAGGTTCAGGGTCATTTCAATTCTCCCAACTGGGAGCGGGCTGCTATAGGGGCCTTGCGTCCCTCTTCAGCCAAGAATGGGAATTTCAGAATGGGCGAGAGAAAGGAGGGGTGGAGAAGGTACTCTGTTGGCTCAGGAAAACCACTTAAAAATCTTAGTCAGAGCATACGGTTACGAGAAACGAACCCACGACCTCCCGAATGCTAAGCAGACGTGGTACCCACTACTCCACAGAGCTCGGTAGAATGATGAAAAAAATTTGGACCATATATAAGGCGGTGCGGCAGATAGTAAGGAAGATACCTACAGTGGAGGGTTTTTGGACCTAACACCAACGACCAGAAGCCGCATTCTTTGCGTGGAGCACCTGTTGGACTACAGAAGCGACCGAGATCACTAGTCAGAGAAGGGAGAAGTGGTAAAGCGGTAGTAGATACTTCGATTTAACAGTAGATACTTCTGTTTAGCTATTCATTGTAGTATCTTCTTCTTAAGTAGAGTAAGTACTTGTATATGAAAGAAAATGCTAGGTAGTAGAATAATTACCCTGACGATAGGTGAGTATGGAACTATAACCAAAATGATTTAGAATATTTTCTAGTGCGATGAACGGCAATAAATTTAGATTCAAGCCCCAAACAAACGAGGTTCGAAAAAAAACTTGCTGCAAATCGTGCCATATAAACATTTAGGCTACGTGGCAGCATCAGATATTCGACCAGCTACACTGAAGATGGCGTGCAATTCTGTTCTACATTAAAAAATGGTGCTTAAAATTACCATAGGGCGCCAAAGGCTCTTTCAATGCAACCGATATGGTCGTAAATGTACGAGAACTCTTATTAAACTGATTCAAATGTTATAGCCGAACTAGCTACCGTTTGAAATAAACTCATAAGGGTTTGCCATACCTAAAACAAAGCATAATATAAAAACGATTCTATTAAGCTCACGGCTCACAGCCAGGCAGAAATAGAAATTCGTAATAAAGTACGGTGGATAGTCAACTCCTATAATATTTGTTAAAGTATCCCAATTTAAAGATCCCCTATTACGCGAGTGGATTCAGGGAATTATTACGCTAACACAGCCAATGTTAATAACCCCAAATTAGGGCAAAAGGGCACAGCAAGATTCTACTGGCGATAGATATCAGAGACGCTAGCTCAAGAGGAGGCGTATTTAAAAAACCACCCCGTGCACGCCTGCCAACAGCTACAGACAAAAGAATAGCAAAACGACATCGTGACCACTTACCGCTTGAAGACGAATCGATAATTCGCTTTGTAAGAACTGAAGGTCGTCAAGTGAATACAGCGAACTCATAATATAAACAAAAGAGGCTCTGAAACTGAGTCAACCAGAATTGCGCGGGACGAACGGTAAAAATAAAACAGCATCAAAGTGTAGCGCTTTTCGACCGTAAGACTAGTTTTTATGGAAATCAGATGTAAACACACTTTTAGATCATTTCCGTGATTGTTTTCTACGGCCACAACGTCAGGGAAAAGATTCCTAGCACCAACTGTATATAAACGTTTCAAGTCCAAAAAAACATCCTTTCTAGAAAACATCGTTTTCAGTGTTTGAATGTAGAGGTTTGGTTGTGCTTTCGTTGCATCCTTTATCAGTTTGTCTCGGAAATAAAGCGGTTCAACTAAGATGCGTCCTTGGACTTGAAAACAATTTAGTTTACCCCTTCTCTTTGAAACCTACGCAAAACGTCAAGATGACATTTCTCTTCTGGAATAATGAGATGTGGAACTCAAGGAGCACCTATAATTCTAGTAGGTATTAGAGTAATGATTTCCACACAACCGATACTTATTCCAATAGATTAAGATAATACTTTTTTAATATTCGTGTCACTTTCAGAAGATGGTGCTCCTCTTGAATGCAATACATTTTTCTGTATTTGGCAGGGAATCTTACACACATAAAGCTTGACTTACATTTCAGCCGATTTTACGTTGTCATTGACAAGCGACTTGATTATAATTCCTTGTGCAATGAAAGGAGGAACTATTTGTTCTGACATATTGACAATTATTAAACAAAAGTAACAAGGCAAAAATATTTTAGGTAACTACTACCAAGTCATAATAAATGATTGTTAAGTCCAGAGTACGTTGAAGTTTCTCGTCGTTTTGATTTTGCCGCTTTATTTATGTGTGTATGATATTAGTAAAAGCAAATTAGGAACATGAAACCCCGTTTTAAGCAAATAATGGACTTAAATGGTGATGTACACTTATGTTTATGCAGTATGCACTCCATACACACAGAACTGTGAAAGCTTAAATAACACGCTTGCATAGCAAGTCAATATTTTAGCGCTATAAAAGTGAATTATTCAGTAAGGAACTATATTCTTGTAATTCAGTAACATAACATAGACGAAATGTTCAAATGGCTGACAGCAATAGCAAAATAATTACCAGCGCCAAATGATTTTATTTGTCAAATGCAATATCGACCTAAAACACTCTCCAGTTGCTCTAAAAATAATTTTTAAATTTTAAAGGCAAATTCAGGTATAAAG
Source organism: Agriotes lineatus (assembly GCA_940337035.1). Lineage (NCBI taxonomy): Eukaryota > Metazoa > Arthropoda > Insecta > Coleoptera > Elateridae > Agriotes > Agriotes lineatus. The sequence continues at coordinate 132,952,152 of OW679197.1, read as the reverse complement.
AGATAAAACCATGTATGAAACATTAATCAATTCTTTTGCTAAGAATATATGAGTAAAAATCTGGTGTGATACACTCACACAACTTCCTTTTACAGTGATCTTATAATTAGTCAAAAATTTCATTTTTAATTTTTAAAAATTTGTCAAAAATTTTCAAAAATTACAAATTCTACAAAAACGGTACAAAATAGAGCGTTAGTTGAAGAGACAAATTTTCTCTAGAATTTTAAGGTGAATTCGAAAATGTAATAATATACCGGGTGTTTTATTTAAAATAGGAGTTAATAAAAAAAATAGAAAAAAAAACAAAAGAAACCCAGTTTAGAAGTATTCAACTGGAAAATCACATATCTCACATCAATACACATTAAAAATTTAATCAAAATATAAAGTTTAAAAAAAATCGTTAGAGCCGTTTTTGAAAAAATCGAAAAAAACCGAAAAATCACAAGAGTAAACAGCTACTTCCGGTTATGCGATTTTCTTCAAAAGCTTGCTGTCTCATCTACATAGTACACAAAACTTATATATGAAGTTTCAACGCCATACCTCTTTTCGTTTTTGAGATATTCTGTTCACAGACACACACACAGACACACACACAGACCAATGAAAAAAAATATGTTTTTTGGGATCAGGGGACTCTGAAACGTGAAGATCTGTTGAAAACTCAATTTCGAATTTTTGGGGTGAATCCAATACTTCCTTTATCGTAAAAGGAAGTAAAAAGTAACAAGCAAAAAACCTTTTAATAAATTGCTAAAACGATGGCTGAAACAAAAGTAGGAATCAGTTTAACATGAAAATTTTAAACTATAAAGTAAATTTTCTACTATAGTTGTGTGAATCCATTACTTAGACAATATAAGCGAAAAGACTACCTTACAACGTCCTGAAGATACCATAATAAATGAGTCCATTTCCATTTTCGTTTATGGCCCACTTCTAAAATATTATAGCGCTGTCTGGTGTTTTTTATTGTTGATACTTGTTCATCCTTTGCATACTTCAGTGTCACATTTCCTTTGAACGCGTGTTCAGAACATAAAAACGTCATAGGGCTTACTTTGTTGCTGGCATTTTTTAACGCTATACGTAAACTTAATGTGGCTATGGACGATTACCTTTTAAAACGCCCTACACTATAGTTTGAATTGACTATCATTAACAAATTATGGAAATTGTGAATGAAACTATTAATGCTTACTTATTTATTCCATTTAAAGTATTTTACATACTAGCTTAGCTTTTGAATGTGTTAAATATTCGGTGACCCCTTTTTATATATAGTAATGTTTTTTGAGTTTGACGTTTTTTAAGTTTTCAAGAACAAAGTTGCTTATAAAAGGTTGAGTACACGATTTGAATAACACATTATTTTTTCTATCACTTCCGCTGTTTGATAACTAATTTTTTCTCAAGTCAAAAAAACGTTTATCTACATATTATCATTTTTATGGAAAACCTATATTTGGAGTATAACTGTCTCTTAGTACGAAACTTGTAGAACTGATATTAGGGTTACGGCGAAGTCGATATAGCAAAGACATGCGTGAGACACCAAATAAAGCTTTAGTAATAGGAAATTGATAGATAGCTGAGAAATGTAAAAATAAAATCTTTATATTATTGTGTGTTTATTGAGTTTATTCGAGTATATATGATATTGATATTATTATTATTTAAGTAAATTACTTTATCATCTTAAATGGTTGGACTTTTACATCGTAGCAAATATGATTGAATGCATAATTATAGGCAATACATTTGCAATTAAGATAATTATCGTAGTTTTTATGATTTTTAAAAATAATCGCTTTAGCGACCGGTTGTTTATCCAATGGGCCCGCTACACAATTAGATATTTCAACTGATCGGAACAACTTTACAACCATGGCGCTCCAACCTCACAATTTTTAAAACAACTTGGCTTCGTATTAATAAATACATCAATGATTACCTGCGTTGCTTAAGTGATTTAACAACCGTGACTAAATAGACGCCACAACAAAATACTCACGCCGCACTTCTTCCGGAAATGTGCAAAAACCAACGCCACCGTGAAAATTGTATCAAATTCTATTTTAGGATAACCTTATGACTTTGTTTGGTTTCCCTGATGCAAAGTAGGACACCAGACGTCCCCACTGCAAGTTCCACGACGGACAGGGGCTCCTCTTGCTCTCCGTTGGCTTGCTGTAACAAGCCCGATACATTTTCGAATGCCGTCAGCAGCCTGCACCACTCAAACGCTGCTTGAAACTTTGTCTTTTCCCAGTTCCCAGGGTTTCGCCCTGCTCAGCACGAATGTGGCTGCCTCCCACACGCTTCAAGGGCTATGCTAACCTCGAAATTGCTCCAGATCTTGCCACAGGAACACCAGCTACTACTTGACGTACTACTTAACACTTTTGAAAACTCTCGTAGTGGTGCAACGAATAATAGCAACCCTCTACAGCCTACTCAAAAGACATTAATGATAAAACACTGAATTGGGAAAAATGGGTATTTATTCGCTTTTAAATGGATTATTTGTGGGGAAGCTAAAATAACACACCTCACAGGTTGGCTCCACTTCCCCCTTCTTTTGTTTTACATTCATCATCATTTTTATTCATTATTTCTAAGCCTGATTTGATTGCATTTTGTTTCAATCAAGGCTAGTACTATTTTTAATACAGTTTTTTACAAATTATTAACTCAAAGTCTATGTTATTCATACACTGTGCAAAACTTAAACTATCACATTTGTAGAATATTTTGTAAAATAGTATTTAAATGGTTGACATGTTATTAACTGCTATCATAATTTTAGAGGCTTTAAAAGTGTTCATTGCACAATATTTTCTCCACAAAAACTATTATTAAAATAAAGTGTTGCTTTAACTAATTTTGAGGGAGAGCTATGCTTTTCACCTCTCATTTAATATTCAACTGGCTAAATACGCATTCTGAAAATGCTGAATTGTTGAGTACACTCGGGAACGAGAAATCTTTTGAGGATGTTTCAAAGGTCAAAATAAGAAAAATAAGCGAATATGTTTAAGTTCAATTTTTAAACCTCAAGTAGATATTAGAAAGGGGTTAATTAGGCTCTTGCCATTTTACTGAATACTAGTAACGAATACAAAAGTAAAAACTGGCGGTTATCATATAGTTGCGGTATTATATATAAGCTTTCTTATTGTTTCTTGAATATATTAGTGGAGTCCTAAACAAATAATAAGTACGTCTTCATTGAGTTAGTTTTGTAATATTTTAGACCAAATACTTCCATGTATAGGTATGGTAAAGCATTTGTTTTAGCTATATGACAAAATAATCTTTAAAAGACAGCAACATTCCAACTATAGCTAGTAAAATTGACAACCATATATTGGATCAGTCTGGTATAAATTCCTTAAATAGTATCTCACAGAATTTATTAAAGAGTTTAGCATGTTTCAAACAAGTATGTGACTCTAACAATGGACCTTCAAAATATTATTTTAATTTCAAAACTTAACATATGTATACAGAATTTTTGGCTTCCAAACTTTGTATTTGTCTGTACTAAACAACATTTGTTTATTAATTTTTTACAGCTTGAAACCGCGGCTACAGGAATTTCATCACGTTGTTAAAAAAATATACCATTTTAATTTCTGTACCATGCTAAATTGGATAACTTTGCAAAACTGAGGCAAACATTTCCCCAACGTATCTTTCACATGTTTTCAACCAAAATGTGTTAGGTCTTCAATTTAAGATAACAGTCCATTGCACTATAAAACTAGCGCATCCTTCTTTTTGAACAATTTTGTAAATGGAGGACTGCACCCAGCAGCAGTACTATATTGCCGATAATTAACAGTGTACAATAAGTGTTGGTATTTCGTTGTTAGTAACAAACATTTTAGGTGAACACAGAGCACAATAGCAGGACATTTTCATATACAACCAGTAATGGTAAATCAACCTTGACGTTCCAAGTTTCTGGTGGAGCTGCCATCGCTCACACTCCTTCACTCAAATAAGTATTTTTTAATATCTGGAACAAAATAAATGAAAGACATACCAATATCAATCTAACATATATAAGAAAACAAACCAATAAGGTACGTTGCACTCACTGCTGCTTTGGTACTGCTAGTTTGAGGTTACGAAAAATGCTCAATCGCAGAATTAGGGGCGTGGTCAATTTCAAACTGCGTAGAATTCCAAAAATACAGATTCTGTAACCAGGAGAAGTAGCACATTGAAACTATACTAAATATGTATTAATGGAAACTATGGTCAAATATGGAACCGGGGAGAGAAGAGAGGAGATCAGATAATTGACACTAAAACATGACTGTGTGCTCAAGACGACAGAAGAGAAGATGAGAGAACTATTGCAAATTGACAATTCTGGCTTTAATAGGGAAAAATAGATACATTGTGAAATACCTATGAGTACCTAACAAATCAAACATCTTATGTAAAACTATATACAGAATGAAATAGGTAATGGTACCATCTGCCCGTTTATTTACACTCTTTTATATATACATAGAAAACGTCTGTATAATAATTAAAGTGAATTGAATCGAGTACACTTACGGTTGCAAACCCTATCTGGTAGATGATCTTTTAATAAGCTGTCTTTTGATAACGGGTGTCCGCCGGCAAATTTCATTTTTAAACTTGAAATAAAATTTTTATTTCTTAAAATATGTTATTGAAAAAAAATACAAAATAAACCTTAATCTTTGGGAAATTATTTGTGAAACAGCACATCCGCCAAATGACGCCCCTCACGTCGTATCACTTCTTCCAAACGAACTTGAAAATTTTGCATCACACGCGTAAGCATAGCAGGTGTAATCGCACGAATTTCTCGGGTGCGGTGTTCTGCTTTAACACATCCAAAGTGGGTGGTGCATTCTCGTAGGAAATTTGCCACTGGACACCCACTTTTTTTGTGGGGATATCTCAAATCAAAAGTCTACGAGAATGCACCACCACTTTGGATGTGAAGAACATCACCAAAGAAATTCGCGCGATTACACCTGCTATACTTACGCGTGTGATGCAAAATTTTCAAGTTCGTTTGGAAGAAGTGATACGACGTGAGGGGCGTCATTTGACGGATGTACTGTTTTACAAATAATTTCCCAAAGATTAAGGTTTATTTTGTATTTTTTTCAATAACATATTTCAAGAAATAAAAATTTTATTTCAAGTTTAAAAATGAAATTTGCCGGCGGACACCCGTTATGTTACTTCATACCCCTAAATTCAACTGTTGTTCAATACAAAATAACAAGCCCTGTAAGATGCTTCATTTAATGGGTTAACAAAGAAATGCAGCGAAATTGCTTAAAAGAACTTAAATTCCGCTATTCTGAGTTGTTGATACAGATCAAATGGGTCGATTATTAAATTTAACCTGGAATAAATCACGAACTGAGCGTAAACTGGCGCCACTGTAACATGTTTTGATAATAAATTACATTATTATTATTCATTGTATTTAGTTAAATACGTGAATTGATAACTGACAGAAAATAATATTTATTTTGGCATACAAAAATTTGATCAAGACTGGTATGTTGTTTGTGAATACAATGGAAAATATTTATTACAGTTTTTAAGCTATTTCTATCTTAAACAAGCAGCAAATTCAAATAAAATAGTATCAAATTAAACATTTTTTTTTCTCTTTCGATTGATACCACTATCAGTCCTATCAATTCAAGCGGCAAGCAGGAATTTGCATTTACATATACGATTTCCCATGCTATTTCCCTATATTCACACCTTAAGTGAAACAAGCGGTGTACACGATATTCATGTCACTCTTATAGTTTTGGAAATAGTAGGGTTAGGTTTTAGTGCCTATTCAAAGTGTAGTAAATTTGTAACGAAATAGAAGCGTTTTTCCTTGCTATATAAATTTTTTTTTTCACATTCACAGTAAGAAAAACAACCTAAAATTCCTGTTCGATGATTTAGCTGCCCATTTGAAGTATTCCCAGCTATTCTATTGCCCTTTTGCACAGTTTTAGTAGCCTACACATCCGCCTCCTACTTTTGCTATTTGTATTTTAGAAGCAACTAGAGTCGATGGGACCTTAGTAGCTGTAGATTGTGTAGATTATCCGGCATCAACTTGCTGAATAAATAGTGTTCTTTTGTGGTCGAGCCATACCTTACATACAGTTATTTCGCATCCTGAGGGAATATTGAATTGTTTATTTTATGTAATTTTCATTTTTTAATTTATTTGGCTCTAATGTAATACGTATCAGAACAAATAACTGATATGATCTGCTTTTAATGCAAAAAATCGGTTTAATATGTAACTTATCATTACTGCTTATTCACACAAAAAACTTTTTTTTTTTTTACATTTGATCTGTATTTAGAGCAGTTTTTTGTGTTTATTTAACTCTTGTGTGAGCTGACAGGTCGGTACGATAATAAATATGCACTATGCTTGAGTTATTGCTTGTTATTAAGGGCAAACTGTGATGTTTAACCCAAAAAGACTAACAACTAGAGAGAAGCTACACAATATTAAGGAATCTTCGCTCGTTACCAGATGCCTTGAAATAACAAAAGCCCTTCGTGGCTTGTAATCCCAATTGTAAAAGAGATTATGGGATTGTATATCGTAAATATAATAAACGCCTTATCGGAATAAAGAATCTAGAAAGCTCTCCACCGTTGTTTCTCCCCTTACAAGGTTTATTAGCCTCCCTTAACTAAATTCCGCAAAACCGAAAGTTGTTACAATTTTTTTGAGAAACGCGTTGTATTTCCCAACTGCCTCGCGAGTTCCCCAACACGACTCGCACTGCTCTTGTAGTCTTCGCCCGCCCTTCCATGGTAACTTTGTCAGTTCTAATAAATTTATGGATCTATTTCTATACATTTTTCCGACATTTGGCTTTCTCTCTTATACCGCTTTGAATGCCACACCACCATCTTGCTTGTTATGCAGACAATGTACACAGAAACGCTGCTGACCCAGCGTTCTGTTTCTCCCAACGCTTATGCTGGCGAAATATGAATTATTGGTGTTAGGAGGAATGTTCGCTAATCGATTTAATGTGAATTTATCTGTTCTTAATTATCGAACGCAGTGCCAGATCTACTTTTGTTTTATTAGTTGCGATTACTTCCTCTTTTCCACAAGATTGTAAATCTAAATAGCGACGAGAAACAGAAACTGTAAAAAGTTACTTATATCAGATTTGCTGTTACTACTGCTTGTTTCGTGCTGCAGTTCTATTTTTCTGAAATAAAGCATAGAGGTATCACTTTCATATGTGTGATAGATACACACAGATAAGTTTTATACACGATTATTTTATATTGTCACCACATTTAAATCTCCGCTTATGATAAATAACAAGTTTAACGGGTGAACAGTAGCTCAGTACTATGGGGGCAGGGGCGTCGTAGACTGATATAAGGGGTTCACTCGCAATATTTGAAATAATTCTACGTTGGAAGATAAGAGATGAATTCGTGTTATTTTGGGGCCCCAATATAGTGTCTTCGATTATTGTGGTGAAATGGAGTTGTGTTTGAATTTCTTAGAAGGATTACTTGGTTTAAAAATGCACGAAACTGAATTGCGCTTTGCAAAAGAAAATTATACATACCATGTTATAGATATTAACGATACAAGTTTGATTATGAGCATCTTAACGACACGAGTTTGATTGCCAAAAACGAGTTTTGCGGCAATCAAACGAGTCTCGTTAAGTGCCATAAGCAAACGTGTATTGTTCAATATTTTATCTTCATCAATAAATTCTGGTTTAATGTATTTCTTTATACAAAAAGAGTGCGGTAATATCTATCCATTACCGCACTCAGTGCTCTCATGAAGTTCTTAACGATACTAAAATTAATTTGATTAAGAGCCCATAACAACACCGATGAAGATAAAAGAGTTTTAAGGAACATTTATAACATCAGATTTAAACGGGCCAGCCTTGCAGTTGTAACTGCAACAAAAAATGGCAACCAAGACAATTCCTAAGAATTTTACCTGCTCGTTATCAGCAGACACAGAAGAAAGCAATATTGATGCACAGTGGTGAAGGCGTTACTGCACTACGAACGAGAATGTGCCTCAAAGCGTATTTTAGAACATGCAAGTTATTTACTAAAGGACATGTCAAAATTGACAACAATAAACACGTATCTACTAAATCTTCCGAGTAAAGCTTTGACCAATGTACAAAATCTTGTATATCTTAAATAAGTTGAGTCGCACCGAAGTTCACCTAATATTTTCTTCTTTGAATGTAGTTAGATTTCACCTGTTAAATATTTCCATATAGCTGTTCTTACAGTTGTTTATTGTTGTTTAAGCTTTTAATAGATGCAATTCGATACGACTCGTACTTGTCACTACAGGAGTATTATGAATAAACCTATGTGGATAAAATAGTAGCCCCACAGACGCTCATCAAAAGTTGGGAATCAACGTTATATTATGTTTCAAATGGCCACAAAGAAGGAAGATAAGAAAATATGTTAAGGCGGCTTTGGAGAGCTCATAGATTTCCATAGCGGGTAAGGTAAATTTTCTTTTGCGCCTTGAATTTCATGTCTAGGCAACTTTAGATACACCCCTTTGCCTTCAATGGAAATGTCGAAAGCGGATTATATCGCTAAGTACCTTATCTGTTAATCCACTACCTGTGAGGAACCTTCTATTTAAAACCAAGTTAGCCCAATACATCCTTACATTTGTTTTCGAATCACCAAATTAAATAATTTTAACTGAAATCTTTTGATGCAATTGATATGTTGTAATCAATAAGTTGGGGACTAATATAATTAACTATTTATAGATAGAATTCTTATGCTTTTCGCATAGGTAACTAGTAGACGAATTTGAAAACATCAATTACTATTATAAATGAGAGATGACTGCTACGCTAATGATCCTTATCTGTATTTAGTATCAGCTACGGAATTTCGCCCTTTGTTTGTACAGGTATGTATGCCAATTTAACCTGGTTATGACCAAGCAAGTAAACGGTATAAGGCGATCTTACATTTTGAAATAACGATGACCCTAAAGTTTCCAGAATCAACTATTGTAATTTATTTCGCAAAGTGGAAAATGGAGCATATATATCTTTCGCATAAATAATTTTTAACAAAATATGTTCAAAGCATGAAAGCTTACATAGCTATATTTTTATAGTTTAAGTTCTATCAATTTATCCAAAACAAACTGCAAATACATTGATATACTTGACGTTTTTATATGATGATTTATAGTGACACCAGATATATTAAAAAAAATAAAAGTGATTGATAGTAGTAATCAAATTACAGGAAAAAAGATAAACTTTTCGTTAAAGAATTCCTACGAATGTAGATGTAAAGCTGCAGCTATATTTTATAATACTAAAGGCAATTTTTTATGTCAAATTGAAACATCTACAGTCAGCGAAGCTCCTGGATATTTTACTAAACAACTTTTTACGCCACGTCAAAAACAATATACTGCAAAATTGAACAGCAAACGTTAAGTACCTATAATGGATTATATGAGTAGTAAATGTACAGTTAAAAAACCTCAAATAATTATGTATTTTAGGGAAATCTTTTAAAAGGCGAACTTTTGCTACAGTTGATGAAAACTACAGATTAGAAGTAGAAAATAAAGTAGAAGACATGGATTCTGAAACTTATGAAAAAAATTTGTAAAAGGCTTTACCCAGAACTTACCTCATTGACATTGTGACACTAAATAATTTGAAAAATCAAATTAAGTTAGTAGTAAAAATTAGGGATGTCGTACCCGGTCTAAAATGAAACCCGGGTAAACCCGGGTACCCGAAATATATAACAAAAAAGTTAGTGTGTATCTGAACATCTGAGGTAACTACTATTTCATTCTTGTACGGCGCGAGTTTTAAGGTGTACTAAATTAAAATAGTACCTACTCACCAATTCAAATTGCAAGTCGTCTGTTATTCGTAAATATTTTCACACTTCCAAGTGCTATCAAATTCAAGTAGTACGTGACTTTTTGTGCGAAATTGGTAGCAGCATCAACATCACACAGAGGATGTTTTTTTTGCTTTACCCATACTGACGCGAATTAATGGTAGGTACTATTGACGGGTTGAATATTTCCGTGAAGCGAATTTACTGCCTTATATGAAACAAGAAACCACATTATGTGGTATGGATGGGGTGATTCTTGTTATTACTGCATGGTTATGTTTTTCCACAACTTATTCCTATTGTTTTTAAGTTTTAATATAAATAAATCCTGCAGCAGAGCGGAGCATTTGTCGCCGTGGGTTATGGTGTGACAGCTGCTGCTGTGGTCTGTGCTATTAGCTCGGGTGTTATATACAGAATTTGAACGACACCTTCGATTTTTTTTAGCATTTCCTTCCACCACTTGACGTGTGCCGACATACGGATCTGATAATAGTAATTTTTGTATTAAGTGCGCGAAATGAGTGTTTTTTTATGGCGCGTGAGAATGTCAATTTTCAAAACACGAATTTTGCCGCGAAATACAAACAACGTTTTTTCTACAGCCGTCAGAATAACAGATTCTCTGCAACAAAATCATACTTATATAGCAAATAAGTAGAGTAATATTATTATGTACGTAACGTTTTATATGTGTTGTAACTAAGGAAATGGTGTTTGTAATAATAAATTTAAAATCTAGTGCGTAATAGTTATTTACTATACAAGTGGGATAACAGCATTATTAATATACGTGTGTGTAAGTTACAAAATTTTATCTATTCTAGTGGGATAAGTAACTCATTACGTCACTCATTTGACACTATTTCAGTTACGTAATGAAGCTCATTACACAACTCAGTTGCGTAATGGTTTCATTACGCAGCTGAGTTGTGTTATGGCTTCATTACGTAACTGAAATAGTGTCAAATGAGTGACATAATGACATTTGCCTACTAAAATATTTTTGAAAATGACATCTGACATTTCTCTTAATGCACTTTTCTCAATTTTAGGCAGTTGTAGATAAAATTTTGTACAATACATGTGTGATAATGCATCATTAATATACTTGTGTGCTTACATACACGTATATTAATGATGCTGTTATCCCACTTGTATAGTAAATAACTATTATTTCCGATCTAGTGTGTGAAACGCAATTTCACGCATACTTATTGAAACGTTAATGTCACTTTTATGTATCAGTTGTAGAAAAAATCATTTCACGCACAGCATCGATATTTTTTGCGATAACAGAGGTGGATGAACGACCTTCGCGAACATAGTCATCAAACGTTGGTCTTCCACGCTTGAATTCTGCGAACCATTTGTAAACCGTAGTTTTGGATGGTGTTTCATCCCCAAATAACGAACTAAGTTTTTCTACACATTACTGCTGTGTTAAACCGTATCGACATTCATAAAAGATTATCACTCGAAGATCAAGATTCGAAATTTCCATTTTTCACACAATTAGTATTCTGTCAAATTCTGTTGAAACGAAACTGCTCGGTTTGAAATCGAACTGTCAACTGAATTATAGATTAATAACGTCAAATTTTACGAATATGACAATTGCAGGATGCTGGCAATGCAAGGAGTACTCGATTCCGCGAACTTTAGCAGTGTACCTCGTATAGTAGTGTAAAAAATAATATATGAACCACTGTTGAGAAGACTATTATATCCTTGCACTTGTTTTGGTTAATTGGATTTTGATCATCATTGAATATCTTGGAGGTGCAACTCTTCTAGGATAAGCTCTAAACAGTTAGAACAAACTACATGTAAATCTATAATTTAATTATTGTTTTAATGAATTGAGAATTGGAAGCTGAGTAGTTATTTAAAAATAACTAATGTATTGCTTTTTATTGGTAATTTCACTAAGTCAACACCCTTTGTTGCAATTTTGAAAACATAAGCCATTCACAAAAACAAAAAAAGATTAATTCTGTCTTAGCTGACAATTTCCGTAAATTTCTAATTTCTATACAGGTAGCCGACTTCTACTAATAAAATAATAAGTTTCTGGTCAACAAATGTATTACAATGTTGTTTAAAAATAAAATAAAAGTTTTCGATACACTATTACAGAAGATAATTAATTTTGTCATTGTAATTATACGGAACTGTTACTCAAATTATTTTTGCATAAACTAATCCCGCTCAGTTGTATATCAGGTAAAGTTAATGACCTGTCAATCACTTATAATCCTCAGGTAGTCAAGTTAGAGATTGTCATTTGGGTTGCCTGAATTTCGAATATATCCTCGAAACCTCCTCCATGTGAAATACTGAATCGACGATTTTGTAGTTTTTTCACGATTCTAACTGTAAATAATTATTTAATAAAAATCCCTCTGGACAAGTTATTTTAAATTGCATTAATATTTTTACTTCGAGACAAAATTTTCAACTTGTTGGCGTAATTTTGTTATATCAACAAAACGTTATAAAGTAATTAATCTAAATATACGGTTATCTAATAACTATAAGAAAAAAATTATCTGGAAGTACCAATTATATTGCAATTACCAACATACTAAAGCAAACAGAAATTTTCTAAATTAATTCCTATTCTTGTAATCGTGAGCAATAGTTTATCAATTTTGTGCTCTGATTCTCACAGTTCGCCGCGTCTATCCTAAGAAGCCTTAATGTTCATATCGTAGCGCTTTTGATGTTCGCAGTATTTTTGAAAAAAAAAATAGAAAGGTACTAAGGAGTATCAACAAAACCAGCATACGTTCTTTTATAAATCAAAACTCTTCTTCAAAGTACTTTACTCGTCACTCAATGCACTTGTTCCAATATCTTCTCCGCTGGATATAACTGTTTTTGAACTCTTCAGCGTCAATGTAGTTCAAGAATTTTAGCCTTTATTGCTTCACCGTGCCGAAATTACCAAAACGTTCCCATTTGATGGCACGAGTATGCGCGGCAAGAAAAAACTCGCATTATGCAAGGTCGATCCCGTACGTTGTGTGGAACAACCACAATTTCGTTTCTGGCCAAACACGTTTTGGAAACTCAACGCAAGGGCGTGTTGTCGTCGTGAAGGATCGAATCGCCGTTGCTCTCCAGTTATCTTCTCGGTATATGCGAAAAACTGTTGATTTACATTTTTTCAAGAAGTCCTCACATCGGATGGAATCTGCCGGGTCTTTATAAATATGGTGAATTTTATTGACTTGATTCTTGTTTAACTTTTTGGTCGTAACCGTAGCACCAATGAGCATCTCCCGTCACGTATTTAGAAAGAAACTGTGGATCTTTAAAAACATTTTCTTTTTCTTTCTTTCAACAAAAAATGTGTTTTTTCACTTGCGATGACGATGTACAGGACTGCTTCCATCGCTTGGGTGATCGTCGGGCTGTTGGTATAACGTCTCTCTTCCACCTCTGTTGTTCTAAAGATTGGCTTTGTCCTTACTGTGTCTCCTCTCGTTTCTGTCACGTATGACATTATCGAGCTGATTTTTGTGCTTCTATTCTGAAAGTCTTGACGCTTCATTTGTTTTAGTCCTTAATTCTTTAACTAGATATTGATTAGCTGTGAGTTCCACACCCGCATACGTAAACGACATAGCTTGTCCTATGGTTGTGTTGTTCACTGTCAGTTTACATCTTAACGTTTCTTCGGTGATAATTAGTGAATGGTAAAAGGCATTTGCCACCAATCTCGGATACAATTATTTTACTACGAATGGCATACAATTTTAGACTCAAGCCACAAACTACCTAGATTCAATTACTTTAACCGGCTTCAAATCGTACTATTCAGGCTACATGAAGATATTGGAGAGTCCACCAAGTACAATGAAGACGGAATACAGTTCTTATCTATAATTAAAAAACTATATTCAAATTATCAGGGGCGTCCAAAAATCTTTTATAACCGATAAGTCTAGTTTCTTACGAGAACTTTTAAACTTACTAAGGTACTATGCCTAGTCAAATTTGCTACGGCTAGAAACAGGGAGTTCGACACATAAATTACTTGCATCAGCCATACATAAAATCAAAGTCAATATGAACAGGTTTCTAGTAATAACAGTGATTCTAGTACGAACAATATATTACAAGCACTCGCACTAATTACGGGTGCGGGTTACGCTACAGGTGAAAGCCACAAGCAGCCAAGTCTATTGTTGCCATTAATTATAGGAGTTTAGCTAACACATAAGAGAGTTCAATATTTAAATAGGTAACAGGTCTCTGGGCAGATTGAATTACCGTTTAAGTTAGGATTTTTCATAAATGCGCAAATAATGACTGACGAAACTCGAAGGTGATGCAACACTAGCTGGTGAATTCAGGCTTACAGTGCGCTTAATGTACAGATTTGTTTTTATCTTGCACAATTAATACAAGATTGTATTTTAATATTCCCAGTAATGATGAGAAATGGCACCGGAAACAAACAGCAACAATCACCCTCCAGGAAAAATTCTCGAATACAGGCCGGGGCTCAGGAAGTGCCTCGACAAACAACTGGAAATCTGCGAAGCTATCGATTAATAAGAAGAACTCAGCAATGGTTCAAAAACCCGGCTGACATACTAGTAGCACACACTAGAAGTCCATAATTTTACGACTTCAAGGTTCACTCTAAAATGCAAGTGCCGAATTACGAAAGAAAACGGGAAAGTACGAATGCTTACTGCGTTAATATATAAATCTCAACGCCAGACAAATGCTCAACTAAATGCCATGGGTAAATAGGACTCAGATATCTTCAATAAATCAGCCAAACATACCCGCGGTACGATTAACTCGAAATAAACGCGTGCGATCATGTTAAGAGTCGTCGGCCAAAGAGAGCGAGACACCACACATAACTCCCCAGGTGTGCAAAAACATGTGCAACCTTGTTCTAGTTACGCCTAACAACGGATGGATAATCCATCTCGCTCAAGTAAAAACCGTCAGAGTGACTTCAGTGACCTCAAAGATCTGTAAAATGCCGTGGCGATGGCGCTAGCACGAAGTTCTCCAAAAGACATACAAACGGACGGTACAATATGAGCCATTAAAGCGTAACACTGTTTATCTCTAATAAATTCTTTGTAAATTATCACCACCCTCTGCAATTATGACTGCGTTGTCTGCGTAACAAATGACCTTTGTTTCACCTCTGTTGGATCTGAATCTCTTTCCAGTGTTTTTGACGTTTTCTATTATTTTGATTGTTACTAATTTGCAAAGTTGAGAGCTAGTATTGTTGACCTCTATGTTTGTTAGTATGTTAGAGTTCATTTTCTTAATCACTACTATTTTTGAACTTGGTCCGAGATCATGCAAAAATTCAAGCGATTGTTCGATTGTTGATTTTATCCTCTGCCAGAAAACGGGTTAGGAATTTTTCAGAAACCTTTTCACTTTGAAATCCTCAGTTAATATTCGTTGACATAAGCTTCAAAACAAACCAGTTTCTACTGATATATCATACATGGTCAGACGCTAATTTTCATTAGTTGCATTCAAGGTTTTCATAATCTCGGATTTTTGAATATAAACTGGCCTGGTCTCTATTTTATATCGTTTCAAACTCGAATACCATTCGCACACGTGAGTTATACCTACAGCTTCTTCCTTAAAAGTTTTCAAACAGTTTCAACGGCCATTTACCCTAAAAGAAAACAAAACTTCAAATATGGTCTTTGCTCTATATAAGCAGTCGTCGTAAAAATTGTCAAAGTTGCTTGCAGGTAATTGACGAAAAAAAAACCACAGAAAACAAACCAGTCAACTCAGAACCATGCCACGCGGCACACGAGCCAGAATAGTATTAACACTCGACACTTCCCATTCATGCGCTACATTCGAATTTCGGTTTTCTATACGCTCTCGTACTCTAGTAGAGAGTGGAGAAATAAGCTTGTAATGGATAGTCTCATAAACTAAAATAGGGTTGGAATAAATTCTATGCTAGACATAGCATTCTTTAAGTGTTTGGTACAAGATTGCTGCATATTATGAAGTAGGGTTATAGCTGATTGGGAAAACTGTTATTCAGGGATACAGCTCGTTTTAGAGAGATTGAGTACGCGAGTATCACAATTTGCATCGTGGGCATATAAATTCCTACGAACATCTTTAATGATAACAGCAGTCAGTTCATGAAAACCTGTGGATTATTTGTAATCAATCGACTTTATCAGGATAATTATTTAAAAACAATGTGGAGCATGGTTGAGCTATTTTCGTTAAAGACAAGTCGATTAATTAAGGGCACCGACGTGGTCAATGCATAATGGTGCAACTATTTATGGTTCTGTTGTTAACCATAAACAAATCAGAGATAGATATTTTTAAAGGCGTAAGTAAATGTTTGCAGTGGAAATAATGCCTTAATTTTGATATTGAAATTAAGATAAGCTAATGGAATTAATTGTTTTAATTTTGAATATAAATACAGCTGCAGGTCACAGAAGAATAAAGGTTCAGATATATGCTTAAATAAAACATTTTATATTTTAATAAATGTTCTTTTCTATAATATAATGTTGTCTGCCTTTTGTTTATTCAAACTTGATGTAGACAATAATACAAACAATTACATACAGCTACACCGCGTTGCTTATAACAACACCACATTGCTTTCAGAGTTGAAAGTGTTATTAAAGGCATGGAATAACATCATAATCTCATCGAATATATACTACGCCCTTCCACACCCCCAACATTACAGATTTTATCTTCCACTTAAGAGAGTGTGAGAACGAAGTAATGATGGATAGTCGCATACTGAAGCCTTCGATTTAGAAGTTCTTTATTTGGCGCCGACTTCGATTCCCTACACTGCAGTTAGTTCACCTTTCCTTAAATGGCAGTAACCGTAATTCTGTCACCATCGTAGCAGACGTATTTGCGGCACTACTTAACCAAAATTGGAAGCAGTTTATTATAATATAAAACCATAACAATTGAAATGTTTAAAGAAGCACTTTGAGTACCTCAACGTTACATAGGGTTGCCACCTTTCGTATTCACCAAAACTTTCGCATTCCGAAAGTAATAAAAATGATCTACATATACGATATGAAGGAAATTTATATAATTATGTAATAATGAACATTGAACCTCTCTTCCCCTTATGATGATTTTGATTTATGAGATTACTCCAAGCCAAATTCCAAAACTAAACAATTACCTAACACATCGAAGTCAGAAAAGTAGAACCTAATGACTATGCTATAACATAAACGCAATCCATTGCAGCTGCAGTAAGCAGATTAGATAATCCACTGAGTGCCTTCGTTAGTGTTTAGTGGTGTGCATGTGAGTAATTTATCGCCAGTATTGCACAAGTAAACATATAAATAACCGTTACAGCTGGTTGTGAAATAAATGCATTGTCACCGCATAGAGCTTCGCTAGCTATGCGAATTCTGTTTTCTTAAAGGAAATATTATATATACCATAACGGAGCTATTTTTGAAATGGTTTACAGAAGAGGTGTTGCGTCGCGGTAATTTGGTTTGAATTAAAGCTAAATAATTTTTTTAACCAAATTGCCGAGACACGACACAATAATTATTTAGTTAATTTTCTTGAGTGCGTGTCACTTCTTAATCAACCGTGAAGTAATCTTCAACGTCTACTTGCTAATATTGATGAAATTTGCTGCTGGTGCAATGTTATGTAGTGTGCTATGGTACATCTGGCAGTGCAGCTCTTAAAATATAGCGTCTGTTTATAAAAGCAATGTTGGTCACAAAAGATAAACAATATAACTACCTACATTCAACGACCTTTTATATAAAACTCAAGCTCTTAAAAACAAATAATTTTAACAGTACTATAATTTAACATTTTGGTTCCATGAATCCATTACCATTTTTTCTACATCTATTAAAACAGCGCAGTCAACTAAAGAAAGTTTAAAATTAAGAATTAGAGAGGTTGAAGTTCAATGTGGAACCATGAAATTGTAACGGGTACTTTAAACAGACAATTTATGGTAGGCACAACTCTGCCGGAGCTTTAAAGCGGAGCTCAAATTTTCTTTGTTACTTTGAAGTAAACATACATTTAAAGTAACAATATTTGCAGTTCCCGTCATGCTATCGTCAGGTAGTAATTATTTTGAAGTTATATTTATTAGCGAAACCGATAAAGTAATTTGTACTGAAATACGCCATTGTTATGGGGACAACCTTTTACGCCATTATTGAAAATCACTGCTTTAAAAATTAATTTATTACCGTTTCTGCTCTCAACATATAATAGATTAATGCATAGTAATTAGTTTCAAATTGCAAACAAAAATGAAAGAGGTTTTTAGCATTTAGAGTCTGATACTCTTGCATGATAAACATTTTAAAGCCAAAATTTTAACTAAAAATATGACTGTGATTTGCGTGTGCTCTGATTTCTGCGTATCAAAATTATTTTTGACTGTTAACTTGTATTCATTTTAATTTTGTCACTCAGGTCGTCGAGAAGGAGCGTACATTTTGCCCTTTAATATTAATTTTTATCGTAGTCGATTAATATTTGAGTTAGAATAATCAAGAAAGATCGAAAACGAATGTAACATAAGTAAAACTAAATCAGTTGCAAGACAAAGCAAGCAACACTAATCTAAAGGAGTAATGCAGTTCCGTGAAAGTTGTGGCTATCAAGTCGTAATGTCGCCTCTACAGAACCACAAAGTCATTGGAACGTAGCCGGACAAGTTGCAGGAACCTCGCCTAAACCTTGGCGTACACGTAATGGGAACGTTTCTGTTACGTTCCCGTGACTAGTAACAAAACACTTTAGAGTTCCTGCAATGGTCCCCGGTACGTTCCAGCGACTAATTGTATTAGTTGAGGTGCTAACTTTTACTTTCTTTTTAAACGTTTACAGTCGATTTCCACATCAGTTAAAATAATAATGCTAACAGTGATCAACTTAATAGATCCACTTTTGCTAACCATATTCCTCAATCCAATGATATATTTGGTTCCGGCTATGGTTAATTTTTCTCATTCTGCTATCAAAGGTACTCTCTTGAACTGGTTAAAAAAAATTGAGATTTTATTAAACTATAAACAATGGTCGTAAACTCAACGTTATCACAGACTCTGACAGTAATTATGTTGTTCTTAACATCAGATCATTCAGATTTTTGTAGCATCTTTTTGAGTCACCCCCTTATGATTCCCACTTCTTGAGTTAGTAAGCTTTTTAATTATTGCATTTATATTAGCCATATCTACATTTTAGCGTGAAGATGGAACTTGTGGGTCAGTTCCGAAACATGTCGTCAATGCCAACTTGTTAAATTAATTGAATAAATCTTTGTAGAGATGATCAAAACGTATTTCACCTGGTTTAAAATTAACTGAAGTTTGGTTTGGGATGGGAATCAGCCAATTAACACTCTATGTGGAGTATGGCTTCGATTTCAAGAAAAATGAGTATGTTTTAAGTACCCTACTTCTGTTTGGACGCGAAATATGATGTAGAAATTTAGAATTATCCTAACAAACCTGTTTACAGACCTTATTGCATTTTTGACAGTGTTACTAATGAAAAATCCCAATTCATATACTTAACGAATACCAACTTATTGAATCTAAAACCTGCAGCAGCAACGCTTTTGTAGGAACATAAATAAAATATAAGTACTAACCTGTTGAAACTTGGACACGCAATCAGTCGTGCTGTACCGAGATATATGAATAAATAAGGTTATTGATTAAAACGTACTGAAACTGAAAAAAATAATTATGTTTTTCACCATATGGGTTCGAAGGGAATATTTAGCAAATGCGCTTAGAAAAATAAAGCATTGCAATTGTTTTGTCCACCAGAAGCAAATTAGTGGAATTGCTTTATCTGATTTCCCTAATATCCTTCTATTTTTAGGGAAAGGCGATAATCAATGTTTTGGGTTACCACCAGTTTCATTGCTAGTTTATTCTACTATCCGGTCTTCTGATTTAGTACATTGCGTTTATAAATTGCTTGCTTTAGACAAAGCAGGTTAAGTTTAATTCTTTTCAAATGGGAAGCAATTGATGGGGCAGTTTTTATAACCAACAGGGTCAATTCAGACCATTTGACTCACCTTGACAGTTCTTTAGTGCGTTATTGGCTTCCATTATTACTATTCCCAATAGCACCTTCTACTCTTCAACGACTCCATTAAATTCACTTCCAAAGAGAAATATTATGTTGGAAGCTATTAATATCCCGGTGAGCAATATCAAAAGCGAAATTTGGTTGCTTTTTGCGTTTATTTATCATATGACATCTGCAGGAATAATATAGCTGCTTCCAGTCTTTCTACACCAATTCTCTAAATATTAATATTAAAGTTGCAATTACTTCTTCAGCTTCAGTTCTTTAAAACTTTCGACTAAAGGTTTTGCAGGTGTGTTTATGATTATTAGAGAAAATTTTCAGTTGCCCTCACTTTCCATTTAACTTCCAGAAAATTTAAAAAATGCGTTACTCAAGTTAGCCGTATTTAATGAATAGCCGGTTATTATTTCATATAAGTATTTGAAAAATAGAAAACATTAAAATTGTTGCAGTAAGTTAAAACTAAATTAAGTCATTGATTTGGTAACCAACGTCATTATATAAACCGTTGCATAAACTCAATCTACCCAATAGTGTACTTCACAAGTACTTAAATTGAGTTGCAACTAATAGTAATAAATACATTTTAAAAACTTTACGTTTTTTTAATCTAGATACTGAAAAAATGCAATACTTCTCAGTTTGTTCATAGCTGCATTTGTTATACACTAGAGGTTCCTTAATATCTCTCTCTACAAAGAAATGGATTTTATTGAAAACCGTGCATTTATTCTGCAGAAAAACGAATATGTCAAACTTTCTTTATATGTAGTGTAAAACTCTGAAATATTTTGTATAAACAGTTTGTTAATGTCGCCTACAGTATATAACAGTACAAAATCTGGTGTAGACACATTTGATCAAATGTGTCATCCATCAACAGTCCTAAGAAGGACTAGGACTAGACGATGGCCGACGAAAGTGTTTTATGGTATTTTGGATGGTGTGCTGTTAATGCTCATATCATTTTCAAAGAAGTATGCAACAACAGTTGTATTTCTCGAAGCAATTTAAAAAAAAACTGGGTTAGCTTAGAACTCAATATTTGAAAAACACGACTATTAAAAAAATCATGTCTATTATCCTCACAACTACTATACGAGATATCCTTGGTCAAGACTACATCGAACCTGTCACGACCCAATATGTAAATAGTGGTTGACCCTGCAGCATTTGTCTACGTAACATGAACAGCAAGGGAAGAAATATCTGTGAGAATTGCAAGTGTAATTTATGTGCTGAACACAAACTAGTAATTTGTAAAAACTGTGTAATAACGTAGATATTAGTACCAGTTCCTTAGATTTAAAAATTAATTTAGAGTGTAACTTTTTATTCCTACTCATAAATAAATATTTTAACAACTGTAACTTCCGTTTTACGCTTTAATATGCATTTATGCAGTCAAAATTATCTTCCAGATATTGAAAAAGGCGTATAGTAAATTGAAAGTGCCTCATTAAACAAAAAAAAGTGTGGTATATGCGTTCTAGGGTTAATAAATATAAACTCGATGCGATGAGGGGAAAACAATTTCCACCATTTTCAACTGCAAATACAAAAAAGGTTCTTTCGTTACCAACAGCAAATACAATGTGGGATTCAGCTCCAAATCAAAGTTTTTCAATTAGTCTAACCAAACAAACATTGGGTCTGCATGGAGATATCGGAGGGCTGATCAGCTATAATGGAGACGGCGTGCGGTTCTTCTTCTATAAATAGTAAAGGATATTCAAAATTACCAGGGACGCCAAAGGGTTTCTTGTAGAACTAAGAAATCCATTGAGTTACGATAACTCTTAAGCTCTGATGCCAAAGTAGCCTGAAGCTTCTAGCTTACGGGAACGAGAACAATGTACAAATGTGTTTTTACCTTGTAGGGCACATTGTGGAGTCTCCAATACTCGCAGGAGCGCGAAGCGGTGTTGACTGTATAATGAGCCACCAGTGCAAGTTGGGGGCATAGCAGGGACTCTCAGTAGCAATTGTTAATTAAAGAAGGTAAAGGGGACCACGACAAGGACTCCGCAACAAACGAAAAATTCATGAATGATTAGAAATTCGGGTAACAAAGTAACTCCAGGTCAGCTCTAAAAAGCGTAAAACAAATGTCTAGCTACAGAAAGGAGCAGCAACGAGAAAGCGGGTACAGACTGTCACGGCACGCCTAAAGTCGGGGTAACTGGCAATCCTTTTAGTTAAAATACACTTGAACACAAAGACCAAAGCTACTATTGCGAGATTAATAAGAACACTTAAGTACAAATACTTGCATTTATTTTCTGCCGTTTACAGAATGACTTAAGTTTAACACCATTACTTCTTAACATTACTTATTAACTTCTTCTTATTAACTAACTAAATTCTAAATCCAGTTTGACCAAGAAAACTCGGTAGGCATTTACAAAAATTCAAATAAGCCTATCAGAGCAGTTTTGGCACGTACATACGGACGTGACAGTCCATAATAGTTATATGAATTTGACAAATTTGAAGCTTTCACACTCTAAAATTTGTCAAGCGGCCACACTTCGCAAATTATCGCTAATAAAGTTTTACAATTCTACTAAAAGGAATTTTCTCCAGCCGGCACGTAATTCTGCCTAATGTTTATGACCGAGTTGCACATTTGCACTTATGGTCACGTACCAATATCTAGCTTTTCCAATTTTTCGGCTCACGAGGTAAACATTGCATAAATTTTCCTTTAACCATTCCGTGAGATTGAAATATCTCCAGCTTCCCAGAGAAAGGCACGTTTCTAAATATGGGCTAAATATTCGCTTGTTGTAATTTTAATATACCATTTTGCTACGAAATATCTATTATACAAATGGCTTATAGCTAACTAAAGCACAGTCTCTTTCTACAACTGCGTATAGTTAATTTCATTAAAGAACGCAAATCGTAACAATACCTAAAAACTCACAACTCTGGGGCGCAATCGACGATTTAAATCCGCATCCGGGCAATGAAAACCCAATAAACTTCGATGAATACGAGTCGGAAAGTTTCGCGACACACTAGGAAATCAAAAGGATACCCATCTTGCTCATATCAATCACTAATGAACAGCCTCAAACTTAGGTTAGTCGAACCTTAAAAGTATGCGTGCGATCGGTTCAAAAGATGCTAGCAGAAGAAGGAATCAACGCGAAAAACACAATAAAAAATACACTGCCACACAAGTGCAGCGACACCTGTAAAAAGTTTGAGCTAGTAACTTTTGACAACGGATAGATAATCCAAGCTCGAACGCCTGAAGGCCGCACGAAACGAGTCCGGCGACCTTAACAACCGTACAAAGTTGCGCTTTTCGGACGGATGCGACCAAAATGCATAAAATCAAAGGAGACAATTAAACGCCCTTTAAACGTAACGCCATATCATTAGGAAATTTATGTGCCTAACCACGGTGTTTTATAATACATAGTTACTGAGACATAACTCATCGAAGGAAAAACGGCGTTGTTGGAGTTTGGAAGCGGGCAAGGGAGAAAGCAAGAGGGGTAGGAGGAAAGGAAGGAAATAGCTTTATTCTATTTTTTTAAATCATAAGTTAACTAGACTGTTCAAACAATAATGTTTGTTACTTTGAGAATTTTACTGTTTTATACAAACTAAACCAAACAAAATTGCACTACCGTCACACCAAAAGAAGGATAACTCGAATTATTATGTTGCTGACGCTACAAAAATTGAGTTTAGAGATAATTTTTGTGCAGATAATATGTATTACCCGTAACCGGTAACTTGACGATCCATATTAGGTAGTATTTAAAACCAATCTAGTTCAATACTAACATAACAATAAACCCCTTTAAATATGTTATAGTATAATATGAAATTGGATATTCTAATTTATGTCTTAGGCCTAAACAAAAATTTACTGTTGTCAAAGTTTGTTCAAATTTGAGGAAAAAATAAGGGAAAGGTTACAGATATGGAAAAAATCCAAAAATACCCTAAATGGTCATCTTATTTTTCCTTTAAAAATAAATTGTCTTTTAATCAGTGATGTACAACAATCATAGGAATCATCCTGGAAATCTATTTATTCTGGTTGCGTTTGAAATCTGATTGTTGCATAAATAAATAAATAAGAAGAAATTCTACAGTTCAAAAACAATTATGATTGTAGTTTACTATACATATTTTTATTTTAATATTCTTTTTAAATATTTATATCCATCTTTTGCACTTGTATTATGCTTTTGTGTAATGCAAGAAAAAACTGCAATACATCTTTGTCTGAAATTGAAGAATTTTTACACAGCAAAAGAAAATTTATGGTGTCAGCCAACCTACCCTTATCTTACATCTAAAATATGTTGTATTTATACACATTATATAATACATTCAAGGTTTTAAAATTTAGCTATTAATATAAGTGTGAGCAGGAAGGCTTTGTACGTTTAATAACCGAATTATACCCTAATCCGCCTGAGTGTTATTCTACAATAGGTAGTTGAATTTCGGGCTTAACAAAATGAGCAAACAGTAACTAGAATAGTAGGTATCGTGACCCGAGCACATTTTCGGAAAATTAATTAAAGTGTATTTGGTAAGGCTCGCTGAGAGATGTTAACTGCATTAACGGGAAGAGAATTGGGAATCAGACATTTATTTAGAGGAGGGACGAGTAGATTTGCGGCCTAAGTCGACTTAGGTCGTTACTAGGCGTATTGATTACGTTCCGATGAAGCTTTTTCATGACTGGGATCCGATAAAGAATCTTCAGTTTTCCGCATCGGAAAGCCATAAATCTGGCGACGTCTTTGTTTCCCATCGTTTTTGCTTATTTATTTTTTAAGGCAGCACAAAGCGTTATATTTTAACCGCAATAAAGCGGCGGCGTGGCGGTCGCAGTAATAGCCAGAGTAGCGTAATAACAATGAGCCTGGGCGAGCTATTCTCTCTAGACATTTTTATATATCATCATCCAAGCAGAATAAATAGGATAACAATGGATATACACGAGAACTTGTTTCTGCTCTGCACTTTTCTGAAACGCGAGCCCAGGAAGTTCCATTATTTAGCAGTATTTGTCTTATCTTATTTTGTTTCGCATTCCAGGCTCCCGCGAAGTTCGTCGAAGAGATGAGGACGTCGGACAATGAGGGCTTGCAATTCCGCTCGGCGTCGCTGCGCTTCCAAGTCAACCGCAAGTACGCTCTTGGTGACGGCGACGCCGTGGAGCTCCGGTGCGTGTCCACCCTCCCGGGAATCCCCCTGCCGGCCCAGGAGGCGTCGCACTCGATATCCCTCAAGGTCCACCGGCCCCAAGTCGTTAGCAACCAGAAGCTGCACTGGCTCAACTCCTCCACCGGAAGGCCCTCTGGACACCACCTCCTGCTCGCCCTTTTCCTCGTGACCACTGTGAGATGGTGAATGTTCTCTGTTCCGTGGTACACACTAATTAATTTCGAATATGTGTTAGTCGGCATGCGGTTGTTCCAGGTATTCATGCTGTTTGCCTTTGAGTTGTTCAGATCATTTCCCGATCCATATCTATGTTCCTAAATGTTTGACATCCATGGCGTTTGCTTCAAAATAATACATCACGTCTGTTTAAGCCTTATGATGCCTCACGCCAACATAATATGTTCGTTGATTTCAAACTTGTTAGTGCGTGCGCAGTTGTTATTAGGGGATTATGAGATTATAATATGTGTTTACTACTACAATAAACACCTACATTAAAAAGGCCTCTTCAGCTTTCATTTGGGCGAGGTGGCTAATGATGTCGCTACAGTCTATTTGATGAAGCATTGCACAGACAGAAAATTTAATTTGTTCTCTGAAAGGATCAGAAATGTGGCGCAAAAATCAGTGATTGATGGTTTAAAGAGAAATACGTAACAACACTTTAAATATTTCGGACAAATATCTATTATTCCCGCTAAGATAAAGGCATTGGTTTACTGAATAATCCCCAAAATTATCCTGTGTATTATTTTCGTCGAATTTTTTAGAAAAATAAATTAACAGCTTTTTGTACGTAGTGATGATATGTTTATGGTAGATCAAGGGAGTGATTTGTTTTTATGTAAATCTCAGAGTAGGAAACCAAGAAATATCGTTGGTATGGGATTTAAAAGTGGCCATAGTTAAGTACAACTTCAATCGGTAGGAGAGATTATGACCCAACGTGTTTTTTCCAAACTAGGAACATAATCGATGTTTATCTATATATAATAAAAGACTTTCAACACTAATGGATCTACTGGAGACACATTTTATGATGATTGTAGCTAAATCATTGCCATTGACAACATTACCCGTTGACATTTTACTTTATGCTTAATAAGGGTTTCAAACGTCTAGTTTTTCTTCTAAAATTCATTGCAGATTTTTTTTCTGAAATTGGTGCAAAGCTGTGCTAATAAAACCATAATTAAGTTTAATGGTTGCTATTTGCTTAAGAATGGAAGTAACTTTGTCATTGTGGTTAAATAAAAAGTGAGCAATTCTAGAAGTCTCGAAGCTGCTCTTTTAATTAAGGTGCCAAAACGCTATTTTAATGACTTCTACAGCATTATAGCGAAATATGCCCGCATTATGTATATAAATTAAGGCATTTCCTGCCTTGGATACTACTGTTAGTTTTAGATTAATGTGCGTTGACGAATATAAAATTTTACTGTTTAAAACTAAATATTACTGTCTTTATTATAAAATAAATTTATTGTACAGAGCTATGACCAAGGCATATACTGTAAACAAATTCTTATTGAAATACTGATATAATTGGAAAATTCATCAATTTACTCGAAATTTTAAAAGGTATATTATACAAATTTTAGTACTTTCGTGCATATAGATACATTGAAGCATATTTTAGCATGATGCTTTAGAAACTCCAAAAAGATAATGCTCCATCTACTCAAAATATGAGAATTGGTTACATAACCTGATGTAGCGGAATAAATTATGTTAATTTATTATATGGAATGGATAGCTTGTGGTGTATTCAGAGTTACAGAGTTGCACTCCTGACAGTGCATTCCTATGAAGAAGTAATTTAATCTTCTCCTCTCTCCTAAACCAAGAATTACAGATTCGGGCACTTCATTAGACGCTATTATTTTCTGTAGCTATAATTTAAGGAAAATTATTCAACTAATTATAATTGTCTAGACCCGTCAGTCGTAATTAGGGAACAATAAGTATTTTGCAAAATTCCCAAACAATATCATCTATTAAAGCTATTCACGGTTTTATGAGTACAACCTTACCTACGCCAATTACAAATTAAATAAATGTAATTGGAATGACTGTGTAGAAGGCTCTAGACTCGTGTCTAAAGAAAAATGAAAGAAAAGTCAAACTCTAAAATATAGCTTTTCCTTTATCATTAATTTAGATCATATAAAGTTTAAAATTGGCCTCTACGACATCCTTTGATATATATTAGAATGGACGGCAACTGCTCATGCAAATTTCACCA
The DNA here is from genome assembly GCA_940337035.1 of Agriotes lineatus. Lineage (NCBI taxonomy): Eukaryota > Metazoa > Arthropoda > Insecta > Coleoptera > Elateridae > Agriotes > Agriotes lineatus. Next base: position 132,924,629 of record OW679197.1, on the reverse strand, counting down.
AAGTAAATGCATATATTACCGTTTCTGTCTGTATTTAAATATGCATATTATGTCCTTTTTTGTGCATATAAATCCATGCATTTGTCAAGACGGCTATAGTTTAAAATTATATTAAAATTGTGAACATTTTCAAATCTAGTTTTGACCTATTTGTAAAGCTAGCCTATAATGAGAATTGGAGGCATCAGTTGAAAGATTGGATAATGTTGGTTAGAAAAGCTTTGGATCATATTAACGTTAAATGTAATTCTCACACGGCAACTATGTTCTTCACAATTCAACAGCCAGAAACATTTTTAAAAACCGATCGACTAAAAGTTCAGTTTATTCAAACAAGAGGTAGTGCAAAATTAAACTTATGAGATAAAGAATTAGCCATTTTCATTCAGAAATGTACTGATGTTACATAGAACGTCGTTGCGGTTAAATAGATATTAACTGCATCATTTTTAAAGCTCTTTCCTTGATATGAGGAACTTCAAAAGTAACTGGATTATGACGTTTAAAATGCATATTAAATGCAAACGTTATGTGGAACAAAACGGTTAAAATCAGCATTTTTCAGCTGATGTGTCTTTCATATAATTTCATCGCTACTTGTCCAAATAAATCAGTTAAATGTGAAATCGCTAATATTTTAATATAATTGCAAATACCATCACCATGACTCATAAAATATTGGAAACACAACCAAAAGTATCTGGAAATTACCCTTAAATTAAAAACTATAAACACAAAATGTTATGCAGTGTGGAAATCAGAACAATTGTAACAGCCTTTAGGAACATTTTGTGTTTGTTCTACGGTACTAGTTACTGTGTAACGAACGACTTCCAGAATTGGATCGTGTGATTGCTGAAATAAGAGAACTCTGCATTTCGCCAACTTTCAGAAGGTGAAAGATGCAGAAGAGCAAGGCTACTCAGTGTATAAACCACGCCAGAAGCAAACCTGTTTTTAGGATAAGGGATAGAAGAACACGGAGGTTTCAACACCACCTTGAAATTTTGTCTTCGAAGGAAATTCACAGGTTCTGCCTTCACCCGACGATAAAAATCGTAGAAATACAAAATCCTTTGCTCCTGTAATGTTGTATACATTGGTCAAACATGACATTCAGTAAAAAGCCGTATACTGGCCATAAGATAATTTTTTAAGAAACTTCAATTATCTGCAGAGCTTCATTCTTCTTTAGCGGAAAAATTTGCGAGTTTTGCCTCCCGCGTGGTTTACATGTTGAGTTACCGTACCCTTTTGAGTCAGAGTTCTGCTGAAAACCCTTAGGGAGAGAGTTGAAACTTTGAGTTCTTTTGTTTCAATAATAGTATGTTCCAATCCCAAAAATTGTTAGTCGTTAGTTACTTAAGAACCATGACCGCGAGAGAATTTGAAATAAATCAACCATAAGATGAAGGAACATTACTTAAAAAGAGATCTCGACGGAGCAGTTTAAATTGCGTCAAGCAAGGAAAACTTGTTAAAGTTGGGTTTTTCAAACAGTAGTAGAACTATTTTAAACGCAAACTTCAAGGCCCCAATGCACAATATTTAACAATTAACCGGGCTCAGAACGCAAAACTTCGCTAAAGCGTTTTCGGGCTAGATTATTATGGCGGAGGTACAAATTAGAATTTACTGTGGAGTAAGCTGCATGCTATATTACCACCCGTGACTGATGCACAATCCCGGGAGGATCCAGGTAGCTAATTTATTAGCATACAAAGATTTCGCGGTATTATACAAAGCTTTGTGACGGCCGGCCAAATTGAGCAAGGGACCATACGGCATTAATAAAAATTAGCCTTTGTTCTTGTTGTTGGTGCGACTCCTACACGGTCCGCCTTAAAAGCGATTCGGTATGGTACAAAACGAGCAGCACTTTCCGATCAACGCTTTTCCAGCAGGCCCAAGTCGATTACTCGATTATAAAGCATCAGCTCTTTTGGAAAACTTCATGAACAAAAATTATGTGAACGCGTAATACATCATTCTTGGAAACTTGGAATTGCTTTTTGATTGCCTGATTAATTCCATGCATCCAGTGTGGGAGAAAAAGGCGATCAAAGCAGAACACTTTGTTCGGAAAAGTTCCAGCGCTGCGTGGACAAGGATTCATGTTTGGGAGTAACTGCAGTTGGGAATTTCAAATCAATTGCGTATTACTTTCCGTATGATTTATTTTGGCGGGGGCGGAGATCTCTCGTATCCGAAATACGAAGAGGTACTATTTATAACGCGACATGCAAATAATGCCTAACTGAAATAAGATCAGCAGGCAGTTAAATTACGAGTGAAAACGATATTTAACTCTGTTGTCAGGAACACAATAAAATCGAACGCTCTGGGGCAGCTTTAACAACTAATAATACTTCGAGTGCTGATGCAGAATGCTCAATTTCCGTAATTTTAAATTCAGTATTGCAATTCAATGTCTCGGCTTCTTTTCTTTTCAAAATAATAGAAAACAATGCAGTGATTCTTAATTCGCTGGTTTACCTAAGTTAATATAATAGGTATAGTCATAATGGACGTACCAACTGCTTGTATTTTTTAAATTGTAACAATGATTTACTCCTTTCTAATATCAGCCGTAGTGTATTTTTGAGCGTTTACTGTAATTAACTTTTCATATTGAATGCATAGACAGTATATTATAAAATTGAACAACTACACATTTTTACTTTCCATAACAAGTTTTCAAAATATGCCAAATCGTCAACTTGTGACACGCCACAGCTATTGTCAGATATAGTGTTTCAACATGGTTGCCAACAGATTGCCTATAACTTGATTACGTGCTAGCTAAAATAGTGTACGAAATGCTACTAATTTACTTTTTAGAAACACAAACGGGTTGAGACGCCTATATCATATGCTGAATTTGAATTGTTTTGATCGAAAACCATTTTCTGTGTATTTTGTCGTAGTGCTTTGGAAATTCTGGCCTCTTAGCGTGCAAAATTTTTTGATTTGCTGAATGTATATTTCCATTTATTGTAAATTCAAGAAAGAAAATATGTTCTTCAACTTTAGTAGTAATTTCACTTTGATTAGATTAACTTGATAAAAATGTCCTGCCAAAAATATCAATTTTAAGATGTTAGCCACAAAGAAGTTCATCAAAAAGATGTCTAAATTAATAATTAGTGCTTCGCTCATACTTCCAAGGCATAATATAAATTTCGTAACCGCCTTAACAAATCTACTAATATTGTTATTTCATACAAAAGTCTGGGCTTACGGAATAAAAGAACAAGAGAGATGGTAGAGCAGGAATCAATACTGAGGAAGGCAAAAAAAGACTAAACTGGTATGGACATGTAGTTAGGATGGACCCAGAGAGAACTTGTGGAAAAGCATTTTAGGCAAGCAGGTCAGAGAAAAGCAAAAGGGAAAGAAAAGGAATTGTAGAACTAGATACGATGTGAGGAAAGGTAACAAATGACATGACAATACTAGTGATAACCAACAAAGAAAAAATCGATTCCAGAGAACACCTGACATAACAAAACGGCAGAAGAAGAAAAAGAAGTAGAGTTCAGGCTGACACAAATATACTAGGAAGAAAAATATCCATACGAATACAAGACAACACTTTTAAAGAAAGATTTTGCAAGTATTGTCATCTTCTAAAGGCGTTTACATAGCCCAATATGATTAGTAGTAAACCATAGAATTATCACTTAGAAATATTTAATAAATAGCTCAAATAATAATTAAATTGAATTATTAAAACTTTTTCCAAATTATGAACATATGTAGGTACTATAAGTACAAAAATGTGTTCTTCTCTATCGTGATTTGGATAGTAATTGCACGTACTTCATGAATTGATCAACTTACAGTATATGTACTATAGCTTTGGTATATAATCGATCATTTTCCATTCCTTGTAGGTTATCATGCCATTTTCGTCTATTTTCAACGATTTTATAGATTACTTCTGCTATCCTTAGCATCTTACTGCAACTAGAAAAAATATTCAGTTGTTTCGTTCTTCTCTTACATAATATGTTTAACTCTGAGATAGATAAGTGAATATGTATACTGATCTACTTACAGCATTCGTAAAAAATAACTACTGCTTCTTTAAGAGCTTTGAAATCGACGGTCATGAAAACAACTCATTAAATATACATTAAGAAAAACTCAAGTGCATATTACACTATAGCACAACAAAAAATACATATTTTATATAGAATTAATACAACTAAGTGAGTATTTCTTTAAATATTGCTTGATAACATGTAAAGCACTAATGCTTGCACTTGCTTTCCTTCTTGTTGGATAAATAGAACGTTTTGTTTTTGCCGAATGGTGAGGAGGAATGTTATGTTCACCTTGAATGTTCTCGTTATACATATATGGAAGAAGTTACGCAACCAATTTCTTTAACCTCTTATCATTTCTACCATTTTTCTAATCTTCATGTTCATTTATATATAATCTAAACGCAATTAGTACGGCTATATACAGGGTGTTATGGAAGTTCACGTAATAATTTTAAGCAGTGTCAGAGCTCATGAAACTGAACAACCTTTCTATTTATCATTTTCTGTAATCGTATGTTTTTCAATCATTTATCCCCTCCCCACAAATTTGACGAGCCGTTCAGTAAGCAAATGCAAGTTAAAAGTGAATATGATAAAATGATTATGCAAACGTTAAATAGTGTTTGTCTTATATAAAACGTGAGCTACACGATTATCAGTTAACACAAAAATATTTTAAAGTAAAACTATTTTGCGTTTAATAGGGGCGTTTTCGAAAATTTTGTAAATGCAAAGGTTGAGCAGTTTGATGAGATTTCTGTGTTGTTAAATTTTTATAGTACTTCGACAGTACCCTGTATAAAAGAAAGCAGGTTAATGTAAATACTTTCCTATTTTCTAGTTTATAACGTCGGCTCCTTCTAGTCTTGCATTAAAAAAGGGTACCATTGCAGGTTTTTTTGGTTTTTGAATTGTTCGACGTCATTGTTAAAATGTAATGTACTTAATAAGATTAAACTTTTTATTTTGGGAAATGTAATTCACAATTGTCATATTATACCCGAACTCAAAGCAAGAAGAATTCCCAGGTTTTTGTTTTTCCAAAAAGTTGTAAATTTGTGAAGAATTTTATAGTATACCTGGACGTTTTCTTAATTAATTTGTTAAAGTAACACTATAGCCTTTATTGCTAAATTTATGTATATTTGGTCGTCTATTGTATATCCCTCTTCTGATTGACAAAGTCGAAATTCTTGGTTCACTAGGTATAGTTGGTGAGTTTATTAAAGTGTTACAAGGCGATATCTTGAAAACGGTTTACAATATTTTCATGAAACTTTTGTGATGTAATAGGCGGGGACATATAAAAACATCACTTTGACATTTATCTCCTCTCTCTATTTTGAGGGGTGGGGGGTAAATTTTAAGTAGGATGATGTACTTGTATTTATAAAATTCGAATTTACGTAAAAAACTACGTACGTGTACAAAACATTTTTTGATTTTCTCTTTCGGTTACGGAATTATGTTAACAAAATTTCAATAGAATTTAAAAAATTAATACATTTTACCAATAAATCAAGTTCATTTATTTCAGAATTATTATTCGTTTCCATAGAAATGCGTTAGTTTTACTTAAGTCAGTTGAGAATTTTGACGTTTTAACGATTATTTCACATTTTTTTTAATTTAATAACCTAATAAATCATAATTCCGTAACCGAAAGCAAATCAAAAAATGTTTTGTACACATACGTATTTTTTACGTAGATTCGAATTTTATAAACAAAAGTACATCATCCTATTTAAAATTCCAAAGTTACCCCCACCCCTAAAAAAATACAGAGGAAGTAAATGTCAAAAATATATTTAACTATGTCCCCCCATCTCCCTTCTACCTCACAAAAATTTCATGAAAATATTGTAAACCGTTTTCGAGATATCGCCTTATAACACTTTAAAAAACTCACCCAGTGTATTTTATAAAACTGTACCTTCCAGTAAACCTTGTCAACTGTTGATCAATTCTACGCTTCACTTTTGTTTGAGAAACAAATTCCAGATGTATGATATGGGTGCTAACTTATCATTTGCAAATCTCTCATTGCTAATTCACTTATCGTCAAATCGATTTACTGATATTCAGGCTTTGCACATCGGATTTGTCTGTTTATCTAAGAATAATTCTTTAACGTGTACATCCCAGCTATTTTCCACTCCAGCATATGCAGCAACGCAAGAAATGCATTCATTTCGTTTCTCACTATAGGTCTTAATTTTTTCGATTGCAAAGAAAACACACGAGTTTCCTCTCGGTTTGTGAACATGATCTGATAGTTACATTCGTAATTTCTAATGTAATGTGTAATAGTCAAATTTTTCTGGCCTATGTTATGAGACAAACTTTACAACTTTTATTTGGCGGATTTTTTGCCTACTTTGTGCTACCTGGAGCTTTCATAATATATTCAGATGCGATCATGTTCGAGAAGTTGCATTCACTTCTTATTAGTAAAATCCATAATAATTTACAAGCCCATACATTCTAAAAACTGCATTGTACATTAGCAAGTCTAGTAAAAGGTATTTAGAGATTACTTTCCACTCAAATGTGGCAAATGGTTTTAACTCAACCCGATTGGCAACGCTCATGAGCTGTTTTGAATTTAGTCACATGATTGGTTTAATACATATGATACAGATGAGAAAACCGATTTGTGGGCGAGGTGTGAGAATACTTTTTTTTTACGTTGTATCAATTAGGCCCACGTACAGGAAATGTAACACTACAAACCAAAATAAATTTTTCTTATCTAAATTATTCCGCTAACCACGCCAGGGTAAGTCAAATTTATTATAAACTACAATCGGAATTAACAGTGTAACAGATCCTACTTTCAACATGTTTACACTTTTAGGATATTTAAGGCGGTTTTGTTATTAATTACGCTACTGTTGATGTAGCTAGACATAATAAAGCATTATGGATTAGGATGGTTCAATAAAAGTCAGAGGCAGTATTAAATTAAAAGTAATATGGGCAATAACGAAGGCATTCATAATAACCTAGCGAAATAGAAACCAAAAATTGAAAAAAATCCGTTTGGAATATTAAATTGTCCCACGGCTATAATTTTAGTTTAAATTACAATAATATTTGAATTCCTTAAGTTAAAACACAAATTGCAATTCGTTAACCAGGCTGGAAAATAAAGTGCACTGATTTGTTTACATACGGACACAAAGAGGCTGGTTAATTTATTTGGAGAATCTGTTGGTTGATTACAAACACGTAATTTTAATTTTTACTAAGATTAATTAAAGGGTTAATTCCACAATTTGATTTGCGCTTTGAAATGAGGCGCGACGAATTCTAAGAGATATTTCACTTGTCACGTTTACATCGGACTTCCCTCAAAATCTTCTTAGTCCCTCCCAGCTAACTGTTTAATTGATTAATCGGCCAGTTCCGATCTGTAATCGCAATTTTCCGTTTTGTCAAGTAATGCATTTCCGTCGTTCAATGATAATGCTGTGGAATTTTACTAGTTTGGAATTCACACTTTACCGAACGCGTTCCTTCTTCCAGCTTGCTACGATCGCTTAAGAACCTTAACCATGTTGCTACCTTGTTTACCGGTATTTAAACTCTATCCAAACTTTTGGTTATATATTTAAGTTCTTCAAATTCTTCCGATTAATTTTTACATACATATATTGTACGAGGTTTTTAGGACGATTTGTTATAATAGCAACATTTTACATATTTTCAAATATGTGTTGTTTAAAATGTTTCGATATTCGAAAAAATATATATAATTTGGTTTGTCGATAAAGAAAATCTATTTCATAAAGGCAACAAACCTTTGCTAAAGCGTGGCAACAATTCTTTCATTGACATTTGCAGACGCAGGAGACTTGATATGTTCAATTTAATTATTAACACTATTACCAAAATAGGTAACAGTCAAATTGTCCAACAATTGAAATATGCTTCCGTCATTGTTTAACACATCTTGAATGTTTGCGAGATCTTTGTGTAGCTAAAAGAATTAAATGCAAACAGGTCCAATAATATCTGTAAGAAAAACGCTGCGATTGCAGATTCGTACCAGAGACAAATACCCAATGTCGCGTTTAAACCCAAACACCCTCTTTATCCGAAATTAAAGTGGCATAGGCCGTTTAAACCGGGATAATAAACAGACCTCATCAGCGGTAACTACGTCAAGAGAACATTAGCGATATGCAGCGAATCCTTCACGCTGCCTTTGTAGCCACAATTATGAAGCAACTGGCATTTCAATGGGCTTCCACCGAGGGCAAGATTTATTCGAAAGTGCCAGCAAGGATAATGCACACGTATTAGCGCTGAAGTTATGTTGTAAGTGCCGCTGTGTGGCCAGTGCGGTGGAAAAATATTCCACATGATGGTTTAGTAATAAATGGAAAGAGGCTTAAAACCTACAAGCCTGGACAATTATGCCTTGTTGGAAATTTGTAAGATGTGAAAATGTTTCATCAAGAGTTACTATGGTTTCGGAGTTTTGGGAATGGCGACAAAATGTACATACAATAAAAGCTAAACCGTATAAAATTTACTTGTCAATATTTATATCACTAATTTAAATTTGTCTAAGTAAACCAGTTAATATTTATATTTGTTTTGTCTAGTGGTACTAGAAGAAGATAATATAGAAAGTAAGTGGGATTCGTTCTTCAGGACAGCAATTCAAAACAAAACTCTTTTCACCCACAACCTATATTTTGAAAATCTGTATTCCCTTATCAAGGCAATTACAATAAAGTTTATAGTTGTAGATAGTTACATAAAAACAAATGTGTTTTGCTTATAGAAAAAGTGGGGCTTGAACTTCATAATTGGCGATACATAACAACAACAGGCATATTTAATCTGAAAGGGTAGAAAACAATACTTAAAACAGTGCGATTAAATCACACTTAATTACTGCATTAATTATAAATAAATAAGAAAATATTTCATGTTCATCTATAAGGACTTACTATCTGTTTGGTAACTAAACAACCCAAAAAACACCAGACAGCTTTCCGAAGTATTGGCTGTGGATAAAAAAGTATTTCTTTTTTTAAATTGCTGCCCTGAAGAACGAAGATTAATTATGTACTATATTGTTTTATCGACCAATCGATGATTACTGTTCAGCAGCTATGAATGAAAGAAAAATGTATAAGAATTTGAAGAACGCTACAGCATTGTTTAGAAAGAGGAACTAAGCCTAAATAAGATGAGTAGGCTACACCCCTAATAGAAACAGAAAGTGCATACATTCAAATCTAGTCACGACAATTCGCCTAGTTGATGATCAAATAACAAAAGGAAACAACACACTCAAAGTCAAGATAATTGTACGTAATTCAAACTAACAACTCCAGGATTATTCTAACGAAATCAAAATATCCTTTGAATCAGAATAAACAAATGTGCTCAAAGCGACTTGGGGATTGCATCATTATGAAGATAAACAGAACAAGGCCGATATATTACACAAAATAAATATGACATCTAACAGCACAGACACGAACAACCTAAAAATGGGGAGTAGAAGTACTAAAAGGAACAGAAGAATATCTAATAGAAAAAAAACAACGCTTTGATTTCTACAACAAGATCAATAAGTTTTATAAACACAGTTTCCACAGACCTTCATTTCAGTTATTCACTTATATACAACGGAAAGCCACTATCTATGAAACACTGCCAATTCCAAAACGAAATGCTTTTCCCGCTTTTCAAATTACTGATGCAACGACTATATCGCAGCCAGTGCTGAGAAATGCAAACGTTCAATAATGATGTACTGGAAATAAAAATAGAAGTGAGCCCTGAGCTTTTAGAACAATGCGAGAGTAGCGTCTACAGGCAAATAGCTACGATATCGAAAATATGCCAATGAATGTAGCCAACTGTAATTGCACGCTCTAGATCTGTAGTGGAAAATATGGAAATTTATTCAGATAAAATGTGATCGAGTTAGATGTGTTCTTCTGGTCGTTTCGTATAATTTGATTTGTATTTTATTTATACACCATCTGTTTGAAGAGAGGGCTAAACGGGGAGGAAAAAGGGCTAAAAAATACAGACGTGTTAACAATGGTGTTATAACACAGCAGGAATAAAATATAAGTAGCGACGAGTTCCTGCTCTCAAATGAGGACGTCATCACTAATTTAGCAATAGTTGACGTTAAATTGGGACTTAAGCCAGCAAACAATTCAATTTTACATCGAGTTATTTCGGCGTAAAATGGCAAGCCGGAGTTTATTGTCATGGCATCGATTTCCTCAGAATAAAGGGCATCCACAGGAAGCTAGTCGGAAGTATCACATGTCTGCTGAAGTGTTCATACTTAGAGTTCAATTGAACGGAAACTAAAATTGCAGAATTTAGTATAGACATCTGGGAGTTGGCAAGGAGGCTGTAGAGTTTTGTTTAAGCGGGGGCTTTAATTGCTTTCACTATCACGTATAAATCGAAGTACAGGGCGAGCAAATTCCAGCAAATTGCACTTAAAGCGAAATTCGTCAGCGCTCCCCTAATACTATTACAACAAAGGAAACGAGGAAACATGTTGACATTCAGCTCAACCGCAGATCAACTGTGTTCAGAGCAAAAAGCTCCCTAAACCAGGTTAAATTTATTGCCTGGAAAAGGAAAGGATCAAAATTACTTTTGCAAAATTCATGAACGCAATACATGTCCTAGGCATAACCAGCTGATCCAAGATGTACAAACTGCTGCTAATAATTTTAACATGAATCACCATCATGCCAAGCTCTGCACTTTCCCAACTTTTATACAATTCTTCCAAGTCCATTTTTACATTGTTGAAAATTGCTTATTACACAGATATTATGAAAGATATTAGCTTATTTGTAACAATGATAAAACCAGAGGCTAAATTTGTTAACGCAGTATTAAATGCCTTTGTTTTATTATCGTCCTTTATGACGTAATTTCGAAGCAGATCTGACATTCAACCTAAACCCTTAGGAATTAAAAGCCACCCGAAGTTTCGGCAGAAACTTCCTACATAATTTATTCAAGTTTCCGTCGTCGATGCGCTATCATAAGGCGGAATTATATCTCTCCTTAGCCGGATTCCTTTTCGAAACGCAGAAAACAACATTGTTGTGAAATGGCGGTTTGTACAGACAGCAATTAGCAGCCCTTTTGCAAACAAGGGCTCGGTAATTTTTGTAAATCAGTTGTTTTAGTATGTTATATACTGCGACACAAGAGAACCTTAAGATAGGCAACGGCAACCCCAATGCATTCCTTCAGCTATGTAAATGGTGCTCTAATAGTTAATTAGATTGCTTATCAACTGAAGCTGCTGGAAAATATTGCATCGCTGTGGCTGTCCTTGTATGAAGACAATGGCTGGGGAATGTTCCATAAATTCCGGAAACATTCCAGTGTTTGTTTACCAGGCTTGTAATTTTTATTCTGGAAACTTGCTAGTCAAAGAATCGCAAGAATCCTGTCGAAGTTCACTTTATTTGAAATAATACAAACGAATTTATATGGAGACTAATACATCGGTATCCAGATATAATTAAAAATTCAATATTGCAACCATAACTTTGCACCTCAGTTTATTGCAACTAAAACCATGAATATGGCACATTTAAGTGTTGTTCTCAGTTTACTGCTACCCATCAATACAACACTGCATATTAGGGCAGACGACAGTAAATCCCACAGGCAGCTCCCCTAGAAACTTTGCAATTTGGAATTTAAACCGAAAGGTGTATCATTTTGAAGCTAAACAAAACCCCTTCAAGCGAATTATACGTAAAGTCGTATATTACTGGATGTTTTAAAGGAACGCTATTGTTAAGATTTTATTATAATTTACATTTTCGCATATCCTTTTGTTATCGAGTTTGGAGCGAGAGTGATAGTACAGATGCTGCTGTATTTCCAGAAGTTGTGACTTAAAATTTGTGATTACTATTTAGTTTGCTCTAGTAAAAAGTTAGTTCCATCTCGCTTCAATGCAGCAGCATATGTCAAGCAATGCTAACTAAGTATGAGTGGAACGAATCCTAGCCAAAGGAAGCGTATGAGCCGGCTTCAGTAATTCAAGAATGGACCTCGTTGCAAGGAGGAATAATTGCTGCACCATTAGGAAAATTAAGAGTATCTGTTGAGGCAGCGCTTAATTTAATGTATCTCCAGAACTTTACGCTAATTTTTATATGCGTTGGCTTTTATTTGATGTGAGTTCCAACGTCGAACCACGAGGAAAGTGCAACTTGTGAGAGGGTAAAAATAGATCAAAAAGTTATAATTATCTTTCCGTTCGCCTGGGATACGAACGAAAGGTCGACTGAATATTTTAGCGAGTTCTGATTTTTACTCTCCACAATCAATCAGTCTTATTGACAAACTTGTTCAAAGATGGCATTTATTATGTATTTAGAAAGGAGTTGGAAGGGACACTCGAGGCACGTAAACGAAATATAATAAAAAATAAATTAACGCTTCAAATTCAATAAAACTTGTGCTTTACGCCTATAAGCCAACAGAAATCGAGCACTTTCTAAGCTTCTATCTGTCACAGAAAGTGCTGATTGTTCCCATCATAGCCTGCATACTTCAAACGTGTTGCATAATTAATGTTACTTTCTGAGCGAGTTTCCGTCTTGTTTTCTATTGACCACCTCTCTAATAATTGGAAAATATCACTATTATAGAGAATTCTTATATTTCTGTAGCCGGTTCAAGTGTAAGTTTAATTTGCTAAATAGTCTTAAGAGTAATTATATGGCTTAAGGATAATTTAAACGTGTTTCCTATATAACAAATGGTTGTGCCAACGAAAGTATATTCCTGAAATATAGCTGATTTAAAGGATATATCAAAATTCGCATAATGATAAAGTATTTCTGGGAAATATTTTATACCCACTAAGTTGTGATGCTCAACGTCACGGTTCGTTAATCCTTCCTAGCAATAACTCTAACCTTTGATATAAATGTTATAGATTTAAAAGCGCACGTTTGTATCCACTTGAACTTAACGATGCACTTCTAGGTTGACTGTTACTGTGATGTGTATAAACTAGATGTAAAATTATGCTGTAACACATTTAGTAGTCAGATGGTTCTTTTCCATTAAAGTTACTCTCTTGCGTTAGCGAAGAACGTGCAATACGGCACATGTTTACATTTTGATAAGTTAGATATAAACATATTTCTTAAGTTGTCCATCATCAATAAAAATAAAGATGTAATACCTAACTCGCTTATTATTATGTTCTTAAAATGTGATTTAGTTGCATGCACGTTTTTCCATCAAATTTCAGGTCCCATGGCCAAGCTAAAAGGTAAGAAACGTTTATTCAATTTATTAAATTTTATCTTCATCCGTGTTGTTATAGCGTCTTAACCAAATTAATTTTAGTATCGTTAAGAGCTTCATTACCGCACTGAGTGCGGTAATGGATATTACCGCACTCAGTGCGGTAATGGACAGATATTACCGCACTCAGTGCGGTAATGAATATTACCGCACTCTTTTTATACAGTGAACCAGAGTTTATTGATGAAGATAAAATATTGAACAATACACATTTGCTTATGGCACACAACGAAACTCGTTTGATTGCCGCAAAACTCGGCTCACCGCCTCGTTTTGGCAATCAAACTCGTTTCGTTAAGATGCTCATAATCAAACTTGTATCGTTAATATCTATAACAATATCAGCAAACTAATAATGATATTCATTTGATTTCCAAAACTAATTCCCATCCATCTGCATGAAACGTACAAAATTATATGCCTGAAACTACTTCAATAGCTTATCGATAATACAAGGAGATGAAGTCTTACAAATAATTTATGTTCTGGGGTATATCCAGACATTAAGAAATTTTATCAAAGGTACACCGGCAGAAATTACGGGAAAGTTTTCACATATAAGAATTTTGCAATTGTACAATTTGAGCTAGCACATGAGTTCCTGTTTAAATATTGAAGGGGCTCGAGCTGGCTCGATAATACATTTTTGGAAGCCCTTTGCTGCTCCGTGACCGAAATTTACGCTACCGCGGTGAATTGTGCCTGCTTTTGAATTCCGAGCCTGTTTCTTTATACGTCATCCTATCGATATGTTTCCACACACGTTGATCGTTACATCGCTCCTTTGCAGCATCTCGTATGTCACCAGAGGCCGGAACATGTACGTTCCCTATTGAATCGTTATGAATTTATCTGATTCTGCAGCAAATTTGATTTGGAAGATGTTTTAGTTCTTACAGATAGGCGTCCGGCGAACGTTAGAGGGCATGCTGGAAACATTAACCTAGCCACAGCGACAAAATATTTAGATAATTTATCGAATGTGCTCTAATTAGTTCTTGCACTTTTTTTCATGTGTTTCGTTGTATGTTGTAAATCGGAAGGATTTATTGAAGAGGTGTCAGCGGAGATGCCACTAATGAGGGGAAAAGTTCACTATCTTCCACATCGAGCAGTAACAAAGCTAAGCAGTACGGCCACTCCTCTACGGCCAGTATTTGATGCTTCCTGTAAAGTTGGAATAGCTCCATCGTTACATGACTGTTTGAAGAAAGGGAGCAATTATATTCAGTTGATACCGGATATTTTGCTTCATTTTAGAGAAAAAAAAATGGATTCATTTTAGATATGTATTCGAAAATCTTTTCAGATGATTGAAGTTAAGGAACAATACCATGATTGCATGCGTTTTTCTGTGGTGGAAGAATAAATAAAAACAGGAATTAATTGAATCTCGCCATGTCTGGCTTATGTTTGGAGCCACATATAGTCCATTTATACTGTGCTGCATTAGAGTTCCATTTGAAGAAAGTTAATTCGCCAGATAAGGAATCTGCTGTAAGACTGTTACAAACTCTTTATGTGGAGAATTGTGTCTGCTCAGAAGATACCATTGAAGAGTATCAAAATTTTCGGAAAGAAGTCAATTGTATTATTAAGTGAAGCTAAGATCGACTTGCGTCCAATGTAGATGAGATGAAAGATCCATTAACTCATACTGCATCAGTTCTTCGAGGTCTTTGGGATTAACAGACGAGTTATTGGTAAATGTGAAAGATACCTCTATTCCTGAAATAGTCACAAAAAGGTACAAAAGGTATTTAATCATATTGTAATTGTAAGCCCAGCTTTTACTCCTCTTAAAATAACATTGCCGAAAATTTGGATAAATAAAATTAATTGGTACGAACCACTGCCAAAAAATGAAAACAGGTTATTTTGTACCTGGGTAGCTCAACTTGTTAGAAAAAATTCCCGACGCTGATACTTTCCGTATTTTTAGCTCAAATTTAGCCTTTTTCCCATTCATTTAAGCCAAATCTTTAGTTGGGTAATGTTATCAAACTTTGATTCCTCATTAACCTTATTTCCGCTTAGCCCGTATACTAACACCCTGCAGTTCATTTATATTAATCGAAATTCAAGTATAAATTCAAGTTTGGCTACCATATGCGAAGCGATGCAGTTTTAGCTTACGCCTCGCCGCATAAGTCCAAATTGTAAGTTGTGAGGCCACGTTGTTCTTGTCGAGACCGGTGATTAAGTGACGTACAAGTGAAGGTTTGACCGGGGTTCTTTTCTGTTTCGTGGAGTCAGGCAACTCCGAATTACGCATAAAGCGGACTACTAATTGAAGCCCTCGTTTGTTGTATTAAACCATCAGTGGAATGAAGGCACGAGTTTCGTTATCGCAATCTGCCTGTATCGAACGTGCTTCATTCAAGTTTACCTGTTATGGGGATGTTATGCCACTCACCCTCAATCGATTATCACACCTTCCTGGGCTTCCAGCAGGTTCAAATCAGCTGTTGTAGTCGCTACCTCATGTTGCGCCAAGGCAGAAGTAGAAAGGTGGGCCTACTTACTTCCACAGAGTGGGCTTACCTGTTGTTAATTTTACCCCGATTCAGTTTGAATGTGGTGGAGCTTTCAATTATTCACCATCTTTTAACTCTCGTACCGCAAGACAGCCCTAACTCAAAGATCGTAAAGAACCCACCCATAGCGACTGAGTTTTTCTAGCTGGAGCACCTTTTGTTACCGCCATCTTAATAGAGTTAGGACCGTGTATTTTAGGTATATTTCCAAATTATGACGTAGTGTAGTGTTTGTGCGGTAACAAACTACAAGATTTAAATCGAATACTCCTACCACGGTAGTTCATTGGTGGAGAAAGTGATCGTCAATACTGGTGTTCTTGAGGTGTTCAGGTATCTGTTCAGTTAATAGTGGAAAAAGCAGGAGTTTCTCCTGTGAATCCAGCCACTATTCCAAGACTGGAATTGCTAGATTAATGTTTAATGTTTACTGGCGACACGTTCCAGGGTTTATGAATTCAGCCGACTTGCCCTCAAGAGGATGCTTACCTTCATTGCTTGTAGAAAAGAAATGGTGGGAAGAAGTATTCGAGGAGTTTGTTCAAGCTGATAGGAAAGAGTCTGCCAAAATCACTGCTATGTTGTTTCTTGACGAGTTGAAAACAAACTTCATCTTCAGAGAGTTGATTCCTATTTTAGCATGGTGTCATCGCTTCATCAATAATTTAAAGAAAATTGCACGAAGGCGAAGTGGAAAACTAGATGCTGTAGAATTGGAACGAGCTGAGGTGAGTTTCATTCGGAGTATTTAACAAGAATCCTTTATTGATAAAATCCAACCGAAAACTTTAAACACTGGCGTGGATTCGAATAATATTATTCAGGTGAAAACGAAGATTATTTTACGAGATAATTTCGAAAACTTTCGGTACCCTGCAGTGCTTCCTAGAAAGAATAAGAACGTGAAACAATTAATTTTAGCCATCATGGTGTTGTCACGCTGGTGTAGGATTCCTAATGGTGAAATTATGTGAAAAATATTGGATCCTAAAAGCAAGAAAAACAATAAAATCGGTTTTAAGCAGTTGCATCAAATGTAAAAGAAATACCGTAAGATCTGCTATTACTAATCCACCTCCACTAGCAATTGAACGTGTACAAGATGCTAGTGCGTTTGAAGTAATTGGAGTGGATGTAGCTGGTCCTTTATTCTTGAAAAATAATAACAACGTTTTGGTATTGATCTTCACATATGCAGTCTTTCGAGCCGTAGGATTAGAAGTTATTTCTTCCCTAAGTACAGTTGCTTTTATATATGTTTAGAAGAAGTTCATTCGAATGAATGGTCATTCAAAGATGATATTTAGTGATAGTGGCATTATTGCTCATGGAAAAAATAATTTCTTTAAACCACTGAATTGGAAAGCTATGCAAGACTCGACTCAACTGAAACCCATTAAGTGGAAGTTCAATGTGGCTACAGCACCCTGGTATGGCGGATGTTGGGAGCGCCTCTTCCGCACTATGAAAGATTTAATGAAAAGGACTATTGGAAAGACTGCTCTTATAAAAAGTGAACTCGAAGACGTCTTATTAATTGTAGAAGAGGTCATGAATGGAAGACCTCTAACCTATGTCACTGAAGATGATGGCTAGCTAGAGCTTTTAACTCCATCTATGTTTATGAGCGCACCAGGTGGAACACAATTTCCTGAACGATGTGAGTCTGATGCTGACAAGATACGTTATCGCTGGAAATATATCACTACTTTGAGAAAAGAACTTCACCAAACGTTCCGTAATGAATAGTAAAGCGGTTACATTGGCCACTTGGTCGTATGATACAGTTGATCCCGGGAAAGGATAACATATCACGTGTAGCAAAAGCGAAGACTGAAAACGTCATTGTTATTCGATCTCATCCAACTCCTATTTCCTCTAGAATTGAATTTGGAGAATAGCTGCAATTTGTAAAAAGTCCGTAAAGAGGACGTTTCATGAGCAAGAAGTCCAAACGATAACTATGATGAGTGTGAAAAAATAACATTCTAATTAATTTCTTTGGTGGGAGAATGGAATAAATGCAATGTTTACTATTTATATTACTGTATGATATTGGTATAGACACAAGAATTATTGAATATTATTGTTATCACTTGTAAGTCTGGCAGTTTCTTTTTCTAATGAAAAACTTAATCAGAGAAAAGTGTAGCCGAATATATATAGTTGAGATCAGTTAGACTCGAGCTATTCGCAAAAATTACCTTCCTGGGCTACTGGAGGATATTCCTCTCGCACTACGGCGCGATATGCAGCTGGATGATGCACCATCACATTATGCAAGTGTGGTTAGGCAATGGTTTCGGTCGTGGGCTCCAAGAGCTTGGCAAGCGAAAAGTCCGTATTTAACACCATTGGACGTTTTCCTGTGGTGGCAGTTCAAGAACTTGATTTATGTTATTGCTGCCCAAACTCGTTGAGACGAAATCATAAAGCAGCCACCACCATTAACCCCGGAATGTTGCAGCGTATGCAAGATGCAATTATTGTGCGAGCACGCAAGCGCTGCGAAGCCAATGGGGGGCATTTTAATTTTTTTTGACGATAATATAACGTTTTTTCAGCCAAAGAATTGATTGCGAATTATTTTTGCTTATTACCTAATTTTGTAAATAAAAACATAATTCTTTCTGCTCTCGCTTTTATCAACGGAAAGTTGATGTTTTCTGAAGAGTGAGCGCTAACGTGATTTGTTGCTGTTTACCGTTCATTGGGCCGTTGCCCGTAGGTTATCTCGTGTTGAACTACCCCTTGCTTCACTGAGTCTGGTCGCCACTTCTTATTACGGGCAGGGCAGTGGTCCTATATGAGTTACTCTCCCGATTTTGGTAGATTTTGCACGCGCCAGTCGTCTAGATTTTTCGTATGAGCTGGCGCGGTGTCGTTAAAGTCGTTTTGTATGCTAACACAGATGAAAAAATATGGTAGAATCGAAGCAGAAAAAGACAAAATTCAAAAAATGAAAGCTAGATATTAGTTCATGCAGAAAAACAAAGACGTTTTTGGAGTCATTTAACCAACATTAAGTTTTGATAAGGGAAAAAACATATTAAGCTTTAAACTCAGGTTTCAAAAACAATTTCGATGAAGCTGAAGAGCGAAATCACAAGGTAACGAAGAGATGCTAGATATACCATCGAATATAGTAATGTGAAGTGCAGGAAGTGTGTTGTTAAACTAACAAATCTAATTTAGTAGTGCTAGTGATTAATATTTCTACCCATTTCCCTGTCTGATCGTTTATTACTGATTTTCATTTCGTATATGCCAGTTACAGTTGTTTTCCCAACAAACATAATATATAATAGCATTCATATTACGTTTTGACACACACACAGAAATTTGCACTTCGAAGCTGTCGGGTCCGAGTAAACTACTGTCATTTTCTGTCACCAGAAATGTGACTGGCGTAAACACATGTTACATAAATCGCGTTGGTTTGTGAGCAAGCAAAAGTAAATTATATAACTCGCAATATAGGTAGCCAAATCTAGGTATATTATCGCATTATTAGAGTATCTCACTAAAAAGCACAACAAAAAATTGTAACCCCGCAGAACACAAGATTACTTTGTCCAATATAAATATTTTTACTATAACATTGCTTTTGCTAGAAGAGTCATTTATGGTATTTTTTAATTTACACTATTAAAAGGACGTTCTCCTGACAGACTTTAAATTTGAGTAATGCCTTGTCTGCCCGTTTGCGATTTACCGAACCGCACTCACTAAGTGTTTGTTGCGGGTGGCCTGCTAAATAATCGCACCTAGGATGAGCACGATTGTTTCCACTAAAAGATTGGAGCCCGTGGTTGTCTTTACGCCACCGTTTCATTAATCATGCTGAGGAGTTTTAGGGCAGACAACCGCATGAGACAAGGGATGACCCGCCAATTCTTTTTTTAAGAAAGCAATTTGGAGATCTTTGCGGGGAGAATGAAGAAGTGTTCTAATGTACCTTTTGGATTAGAGCCATGAAAAATAACCCGAGGCTTATTATTGAAGCTTCTTGGACGATTACCGAGATTTATTTGTAATATTGCAGCCGCAACTACTTCCATGCGCCTAGAAAGCTTAAAATAAACATCCTAATATTGTGTACATTCGTTTAGGTTTCGAGGATTTCATATGATGCAACACACTTTGTTGATGACATATACGGATAAGCTGGTAGGAAAAGTACTGACTGAATTTTTGATGTCGAAAAAGAATTTGTAAAAGGTTATTATTCAATCTAGACATTGTCATAGCAAAATTCTAAATATACACATTTTTCATATTTAAATTCCATTTAGGTCGGAATAACCGATGACGAATTCATACGCTAATAAAAACGAATAAGAGCTTATATAAACGTCGGCAATGTTTGTGGTAGGGGTATATCAAATAAAAAATTTGGGAAAATGGCATAAAGAAAAATTAATGTAATAATGTACACCAATGTCGTCGTCAGCTTTGTAGCATCAAGGGGCATCTCGCTCTCCTTTCCGAAGAGGTTGTAGGCTTTAAAATCTCACGGTTGCTAAAGCCGAGTTGAGGAATGGCAGTGAAGTCGGTTCAAGCTTTTTGGTGGCCGCTAAATTTAATGCTGTTTGAATTCAGGTGTGTTCATTTGGGGCCAGAGACTCTACCACCGCGCCACCTCCACGCACCTCAGGTAGCAAGGAACTTCCAGCCTTCGATAGCAATGGTCGGCGAATGTAAAGATGATAAATTTTACACTAATCCTAGTGCACGTATAACTTTAATATATTACACTTTCACCGAAGTTTGCTCACTATGTTTTTCCGAGTCATTGCACTGTAATTTCTAGCCAGTAAGCAATCGCTTGTCATTTAAATTTAGAAATATTTGCTGTCTATATTAACAATTAACTACTTGTATTTCCTGTTTTTTAAAATAGTAGACCGGTTGACTTAACGACAAATTTGATACCTAACTTCGGTAATGCGATCTACTTAATAGCGGTGGAATATGAGGTTATTCTAATTTTAGCTGGAGCTTCTCCCTCGTTTCACCTAATTGTTACCCAGCGTTTCCACTGGTTGAAATCTTCGCGCTAAAGAGTGGACCTTGATTTTGAAGCTAAACTGTCGGATCTGAAATCTGAGAAGATTTTGGCTATAATGAATTCGGTATTACATGTTTCACATGCTATTTGTCACTTGTTTCTTACGTAATAATTATTTGAAACCTGCACAAGCTTGACCATTGACATAATACATTTCTTAGTTAAATGTCTTATTACCAAGCATTGAAGTTAAAATTATACTGAAATTAAAAGTTCTGTTATCATAACAAATCTAATCGTTGGCTATACTCTCAAGAAAATAGACAGACTTGTGACTACTCGGATACAATTGCCGGCCGAAACTAGCTCAAAAACGGATTTTTATTAAGTAACGACAGGTGTATGCAGGCATTCAAAGAGAATTCGTAAACTCACGTAGCACAACATATTCCGAAAGAGAAACTCAACTCAAGTACAGGTAGCAGTAACATATAAATAACGCCACAATGCGAATATCACAGTATATAGTTTTTATTAATTCATATATTAAATTACGACAAATTACGAGGTAGCTCAGAAAAAAAACACATACATCTTAATACATACATACAAGTTCACAATACAACGATACACTATTAAAATCAGGAAATGGTTTGCAACACGCTACGCTTAGTGTGCTTTCTAGTACCATGTTCGCGGAGCGAACTGTATACTCACAAGGTCATGTCGGCAATCCAACCGTTAAATTAACAAATAGACGATATGAACGGATCAAGGCCATGCCACTGAAGGACTTCGGAAGCCAGATGCAACGAAAGCTAACACCTTAGCAAACTGCCTTACGGTTCGTCACTGACTGCACGAGATGTTCTGAGCACGTGAAGAATTAACCCAACAAACGTAGAATCCTCCGAAAATGGGGTGGGCAATCATTACACAAAATCAGACTGCATGCCCACTTAATACTTTTACTGACGCTTAAACTGGCTTCATGCTGCTAACAAAGGCAAGACGAAAAAATAACGCATTTTTATATATTCTCTGGCTTAAGTCTCTAGTTTAACCCACGGTTAGCTCCTACTGACAAACCAGCTGCTTTTGTTATTTTTTTAGTTATCAGACAGACTGATGTAACAGTTGCCAATCACGTGACTCAAACCGGGTGCTCCAAGTAAAGCGTACTAGTTTAAATCGAAGTGAGATAAGCTTTTTCAGATGAATGCAGCTCAAGGTAGCTAATAGTATATTATTATATGAGCGATTATGACAGCCATTATTCACGAAGATGACATTTGCGCCACAAGCCGAAGGCGCGTGGCGCAAGTCATCTGAGTGAATAATGGCCATAATCGCGAATATAATACGATATTTTATCTACTCCTATGCAATAGGAGCCTTGTGTTCATATTTCAGAATTATGACATTTGTGACAGCTGTTAACCTCAAAAGTCATTTAATAATAAGAATGGATTTTGTGATTGGCTACAACCTATTGAATAATGAAAATAGAGTTTTCTGATTGGTTGCAATTTGCGAACTATTGAATAATGAAAATAGAATTTTATGATTGGCTGCAAACCGTGAATTATGAATTATAATTCATGGCCATTGTGCAGTAGGAGTAGATAAAATCTGTTTACTGGGCACGCACATGCTTTCCATCACCGAAGGCTTTCTCCTGATAGAAATTTCTCCTTTACATCACTGCTCGACACACACATCATTTGCGCCCACAAAAATATACGAATGTGCTCCTTGAATATCGCGAGCGAGCACCGGTTTTTACACCCTACAATCTTTTCAAAATTTCAAGTAGCATATGGTTTCAAATAATTTCAAATTTTTTATGTAAAATTCCAGCATATAGGCTGTTGCTGACAACCAAGGTAACTCTAATACTAATTTTTATATAACAGCAATTTTAGTATGTGCCTTTTTGTGATTATGTGGTTGAGCATGCGTATGGTTTGCGGGATTTTGAATTTGCAGGATTTATAAGCCATCTTTCAGTTTGTTTAGCGTAGTTTATTTGATTGCTTCTTTTTTTTTCTTTTAGTTTGGTGATTATGATATTGGTTCGATGTTAGTGTGCTTGATTGAGGGATTCGCTTTACGAATTCTTTTTAGGTTTCTCAGGCTATTTTCCTAATTTTGGTTTGGCATAGTTCTTCTTAAATTAACTCTTTTATTTGTTTCTGGTTTGTTGATAAAACAGTGGCTTCGTGTTCGTATGTTTGAGAGATTCACTCTGGGGATTCTTATTAGGTCTCTCAAATCATCTTCCTAGTTGGTTTGGCGTAGTAATTATTTGTTTGCTCTTTTCATTACTTTTTTTATCCCCTTTTGGATTGATGTTCAGACTGATAGTAGGGTTGGCTATGGATGTGTTTGCGAGTTTCTCTTTTGCAAATTTTCCTCTCAGTCCATTTTATAGTTGCCGTAGCGCAGTTTCTTATGTGTTGCGTCCAGCGCTCTTATTCGTTGGTTTTCCTTTATCTTCCCCTTTGTTTCTGAGCAGGTTCGATTACGCTTGTTAGGTAAGATGATGCCTTCCTTTTTTAGACAGCCGGGGTCCTGATTGAATGCTTTTTGAATTTTTCGTCGTGGCCACTTGTGTCTGATATTGTGCAGCTATTGTTGAGACGTTGTTTTGTTCTGGTTCTTTCGGTGGCTGTTGCCGCGTTGCGTTCAGCCATGTGATTGTTTTCCGTTGGTATCCATTTCGCTTTTGCGGCTTATATTTGCAGAGGGGATTCTCATTCTTCGTTGTCGTTCCATTTTCTAACATGTTTGGGATTTGAACGCGGTCTCTTTTGGTTGTATAAAGTAGCGGACTTGGCCGGAGTTATTAAACCCCATTTTTTCTCAAGACATTGCCCCTTCCTTCGGCTACTCTTAGTCGGTTCGTTTGCTGTTACCTCTTAGCTGGATCATTAGTGTGACCATAGTTTTGACTGAATTTGGCATGAGGGTATTTCCACCTTTCTATTGATTGAATCTTGTGTTTAGGGTGGTTGATTGGGCACTGATGGGTAGGTCACTGTTATAATCTTGTCCTCCCCCTTTGTTGCGTTTGGTGTGGTTAGTTCGGCAATGAAGGAAAGATTACTATAAAGCGCGTTTTTCTCCTGCTCTCCCTCTTGTTGTGTTTAAGGTGGTAAGTTTCTCGTTATAAAGGAGAAAAGTAGTCATCTTGTTCTTCCCCCTTGCGTTATATGCTAGGCTGAAGAGTGTCCTCTTTGGGAAGTTTGTGTTGTTGTCCTTTTGGTCTTAATTGGTGTTTTGTGCTGCAGGTATTAGGTTTTCAGTTGTAGGAGTTATTTGGATAGTTTTTCTGATTTTTTTGTAAGGGGGGAGTTGTTACGTGTTAAACTCGTAATTAAAATTGGAATTTAGTTTGTGCATAATTCTTGGCCCTGTAAACGCTCCTTTATTTGAACGCGAGTGTGGTACGAACGCAGCTTAATTCTCAGCTCGCTCTGTTACGTGGTAATCTGCATTACCGGCAGGGCTCCAGCAGTTGTTTCAAGCCATTCGTTTTGTTTTGCTTGTATTTCTCTTTCAGAAGGTGGCGTTAACCGGCAGAAATGATACTTTGTGCTACAATTTCGTCCCTTGCTTCGGGTATTTTGAAGTCCTTTGTGGAAGCTTCGCTTGATGGGGACTATGAGCTTGGGGACATGTAGGTGGCACAAAGTCTGCGTATTGGACGAATCATTTATTACAATTTTTAGCCGCCCAGGCCATGGCCTGTAATTACGGGCGTCATCCGAGAGTTGTATAAACTTCAGCGATTTCACCTACACAGAAAAACGTGCATCGCTCTGCTTCTGGGAGCTTAGTTTGATTTTGGGCCACATCGCCTGAGTGCTTTGTTAATGACGTTTGACAGCATCGTCCACTTTCATCAGCAGCTGTAAGAGCCCGTTTAGAGGCTATGTGGTTTACCCACCGCAGAAGCATGGTTTTCTCAGTTAAGTTGCGTATGACTTAATGATCTACGGTAATTATATTTGTACCGATAGCTATGTGAAAGACACTGAAGCTATTCCTAGTATGTAATGTTACATTTTACTGGTTTAATCTTAGATTGTGTATTGAATTCTAATTATTGCTACGATAGCGCTATTTGGGGATGCAACTTTCAAGTAAGTAAGGCCCTTAAGAATTACTGTACTGGCTACTTTATACAGCTCAGCTTAATAAATCTAATGTCCTATTTATATCATTCATTGTCGATTTCTTTCAGATATTGTGTTATACCCTGCTGCAATTAAATTGAGTCTATAAGTTCTCGACCTATCTGAGTATATTTGTTGTAATTGAAAGATTTATTGGCGCTCTTTATATTTAGTAATTACTTCATTTAAAGAACTGGAATTCGTTTCCATCTAGCTCTCGGCCCTTCAAATATACAAGAGCTTTGCGATAGAACTATTTAGGGACAATATAGCTATCACGTTATTAAGGAATATCAACGAGATAGTATACAAACTTTTTTAAAGGTGTTTTGGCAGCAGCTGAGTTTGCAATTCATAGGAATTTAGGTTACCATATACCAACGCAACAAGTTGCCAAGCGCACGGAATTTACATTTAAAACTAAGTGTAACTTTAGAATTAGTAATTCTGTTGCAAATTATTGACTATAAAGAGGCGTTTAATTTTTAAAGGAAGTAACTTATTTATGCACTATAATAGTTTTTTAGTAATAAATAGGTTTGATTAGCTAGTTTAATCATGTTTTTGTGGTAAGTACAAGAAAACAATGTAGTTTATTAAAACCTTCCATTTTGTAAGCTTTGATATTAATATCAGAAGTTTGAGTAATGAATCTTATAGCTGTTTGTTTAACTTGTATAATTATTGTGACTAATAGAACGAAATGAAATCTGTATTATTGTTACTATACTATTATATTGTTTCTGTTTCATTCAACATTAAGTAAGCAAAAGTTATATTTCCGCGCTCTGTTTTACACCTCCAAGTTATTACCCTTTTAAGGATTACCACCCTCGCGTTATCCTTGTGTTCCTGAGGTGCTTCGCGATAGTGTGGAGGTAGCTCGATGGTAGAGTCTCTGGTACTAAACCAGCACACCTGGATTCAAGCCCCAGTAAATTTAGCGGCCACAAAAACTTGAGTCGACTTCACTGCCATTCCTCAACTCGGTTTTAGCAACCGCGCGGTTTTAATGCTTACAACCTCTTCAGGAAGAAGAGGGTTATTTCGTTTTTAAAATTTAAAAAAAAAATCTGAATTTTTAAATTTTCGTTTTTATTTTTTATTGCTCTTATTTGGCAAGCTAGGAAAAAACTGGAACCACTTTTCTACAGCCATTTTTCTTTACCATATGACGACGGACATAAATTTTAAATACTACGTTCCGTTTCTTTTCAACCATCATCAACTTTTATAGTTCTTATGGGCGCCATTTTGGATTTATACACAAATAGAAGGGAATTATTTTCCTGATTTCAAAAATGCATAATCTGACTTCCACTCACTAATAAAGGTAGAATTTTCAATTCTAGGTTTTTTTACATTCGAACCGTTTTGAACTGTCAAAAAATTTGTAGCTGCATCAGGTAATAAATTGTTTCGAAGTGTTGTTGTAAAATGCCTTTTTCTCATGCAGAGAAGCGTGATGCAGATTTATTAAGCTTACAATAGGAATGTTAGAAACACTTCTGTTGTTTATTCGGAAAGTTATCCTGAAAGACATCAACCAAATGAAACTTATTTTTTAAAATAACACCGACATTTATCCGAATATGGGAGTTTCGAAAAACCTAGACAGACTTATAGAACAAGAATTTTACAAGAAAACAGAGATGCGGTTATTCGAGAGGTATTTTTTAACTTGAAACTGGATATTTCCTTAATTAATGTTTATTTTAGATTATCAATAATCCAACTACTTCAACTAGAGAAATTTCTGAAAATTTAAATATGCCCCGAAGTACAGTTTGGAAAATATTAAAAAACGCTAATATAAAACCCTATAAGATACATATCATCCAGACGTTACAAGCGGGTGATACTGAGAGACGTTTACATTTCTGCAATTGGTTATTAGAAAGGACCAATCAAAACAGAAATTTTTTAAATCAAATAATCTGGACCAATGAATGCCATTTTTCAAATTTAGGAAAGTTTAACCGAAATAATGAACATTTTTGGTCAGTTGATAATCCTAGACAGAACAGACAAATCAGAAACCAACACCGATTTGGATTTAACGTGTGGATTGCTTTATGGAATAATACAATTTTTGGACCCTACATTTACCGGGAATCACTAAATGCACAAAGATATCTTCAATTTCTAAGAGGTCCATTGCTAGGCTACCTTGATGGTATTCCCTTAAATGATTTGCAAGATTTATGGTGGCAACAAGATGGCGCTCCACCACACATCTCTATAATGGTGAGAGAATATCTCAACCAGATTTTCCAAATAAATGGATTGGAAATCCTGATGTAGTTGAATGGCCCGCTCGCTCGCCCGATATGAGTCAATTGGACTATTTTCTGTGGAAGACGCTTAAAAATGAAATTTATAAGGACCGATATGCAAATGTTGATGAGCTACAAAACAGATTAATAGCCGCTTGCGCACAAATTCCCACAAAAAGTATTAATCGGGCCATAAATACTTTAACAAAAAGGGCTCGTGTATGTGTCGATCAAAACGGATCCCTATTTGAGCATTTACTATACTTTATTTGTAACCCTTTAATTTATAATATTTTTGTTTCTTGTTGTTGTTTTCGTTTAGTAAAATAGTTTATAAATAAAAAACTGACGGTTCGTTTGTTTATACGTTTTGGTTTTTTCAATGGTATCTTATTGTAAAAAACCTTAAATTGAAAATTCCACCTTTATTAATGAATGAAACATAGTCAGATTGTACATTTTTGAAATCAGGAGAATATTTCCCATCTTTTCGTGTAAAAATCCAAAATGGCGCCCTTAAGAACTATAAAATTTGATGATGGTTGAAAAGAAACGAAACGTCGTATTTAAAATTTATGACCGTCGTCATATGGTGAAGAAAAAATTGCTGTAGAAAACTGGTTTCAGTTTTTTCCTAGCTTGCCAAATAAGAGCAATAAAAAATAAAAACGAAAATAAGAATTCAGTTTTTTCCAAAAATTTCGAAAACGAAATAAGATTTCCTTTATTTCTCAACTGCATCTTGCTCAACTTCGCCAAATTTAAACTTACCCTCTATCATTTATAATAGCTGATATCCCCATGGTTGCCCTCTAATTAGAAGCACCCTGTATATTCACATTGTCAAAAAATGGATAACCATTTTAAATAAAAGGATATTGAGTAGAATAGCAGGGTTTTACCATTAAAATTTCTATTTTCTGCAATAGTATCAGCAGTTCTTCAGCAAATTTAGCTTTCAATTAGCTAAAACAAATATAAGCTACAAAGAAACATAGTTATTAATTTATTTTACATGTGAAGCTATAACCTATACCATTCAGTTGTTCATTTCTTGGTTGCAAGGTAATTCAATTTGGTTAAAGGTGATACAATTTTGTAATATGTTATTCTATTGGGCAGATTTTATTTGTAAAAGAAATATTATCAGAAAAGATAACACGTAAGTTTATTTCTTATATATTTATCGTATAAAAGGCTTAATGATGCAGAATATATGGGAATGGGAACGGTCACGTTTAAGAACTACATAACCTAAAAATATGACATGCTAGTTAAAACGTCCCCATGGTTGATACGTAGGAATCTGTAATTTTGATATTTTAATTATATTCATATCCAAGGTTTTGGCGGGTATTATAAAATACATAAGAAAAACAGAGAGGGAATGACACCAGCTTAATGCTTAAAGCTAATTATATCAAAATCCAATTTAAATAATGATAAATACTGGTATGTACCCAGAAGAAGTGTTAACAATAAATGTGGTAAGAAAAAGAATTTGATGTAAGAAAAAATTAATGAAAGTAATGCTAAGTTTCTAACAAAGTATTGTTGACTTAACTTTTAAATATCCTCAATTTGAATTTAAAACGTAAGTTACTACTACAGTTTGCAACGAATGGTCATTAAGTGATTTAACTTTAACTTGCCATTAACTCTCTTGTTGCAGTTTATAAGTAAAAACCCTTTATTTTGGTATTCTCTAGCTACCCTTCTAGTCTCCTCCGTATGTTATTAAACACCCTATATATTAAATTATTCAACATATTTTTATAATTAGGTTTATTTTAACTACTATTTAAGAGTACTCGTAATTACCTTCGACTTATGCATTTTAACTAGTTTTTAATGTTTAGTGGTAAACACTATTGAAAAGTGGCGATTTTTGTTATCGAAATTAAACACCTGAAAAATTAATATTCAAACATAATATGGAACCTAAAAAAAATATTGTATCACAAAAAAAGTTTGTGCAGATTCCTTTTACGTAGATCTAAAATCAACTTTCTCGCACTAGCTCCACAAATAAGTGCATATTTCTAATTTATCTTTCACTCTAACAACCATGCAGGAATTGTAAGGCCTATAGAAGCTATTCAGAAAAAAAATCCCAAGGTATTAACAATACCGACTTGAATGCACACGGTAACCTTACAGGTTGTAGTAGTGAAGTCCAGGTGGTTTCAGGGTACACCGAATGGGATGAAATGGCTTTCTCCAGATCTGTGGGTAACTTTCGATGATTCAAGGTTCAACATTATGACCTGGGGCTCAAGAGGGGCCAAGAACATATTGTTTTGCATATACGATGAATCCGATATCCAAATCGTTCGTTGACTCCAGGCTATAAGCACTCATGGCCTGAGACATATCAACGTATTTTATCAGTTCGCAGTTTTTATTATTACGCTGGTTCGGCTGGTTAAGACCATATATCACTAAATGCAACTTTTCTGCAATCGCACGCGTATTACACATAATGCAAAACCTCAGAGTTCGTATGCGTAGAGGGGTGGCTATTAAATTTAGAATGTAGCAAAATTATAATCACCTCAGTGGTATAACACTGCATATTTGAAATAAGTAGAGCATCCGAGTTAATGCAAACATTATAAAACAAAGAATTTTAATTCCAGTCTAGTTACAAGAAAACGATACATCTACCTGCGGATAACTCTTTGAGGGAGTAGAAAAAGAACTGTTCTTAAAGTGTAAAGCAGCGTTTGTTTATGCTCCATGCAGATCGTAACAATTATGGAAGCTTTCTCTGCACATAAAGCCCACTATCCCAGGGCACAAAATTCCTCGCAGCTGCAGTTCTATCGTAAGATGAGTTCTTTAACTTTAACACAAGCTACTTTTATAAAATTAAATGGAAAGTTTGCTGTGTTATAATGTTAATCCCCTTATCCAAAACCGACTTTTCTTAAGAATACAAGCTGCGGTTATTTGCAAAGAATTTTAATGAATCTATTGAAATTTGTCAATAAATCTCTGACGTCTGAAGTACAGCTTGCTCTATAGATTCAATGTCCTGAAAATTTATTGTAAAGCCAAAAAAATCATATATTGTAAACTGAAGGACCTGTACATAAATATAAAACCTTTCAAGAGTCGGCGTACGTCTATTCCACGTGTCAGAATCTTTGTTATTTTCTTTCCTATAGAATAAAGTCGAGCTTTACTTATGCTGGGTTCATCATTTAGTGTTGATGGTGTTCATAATTAAATGTTCTTGAATTAAGTAATATCCCTTGGTATAAAACACACATCTACCGAAGAGGTGTGCAGTACAGCTTAATTAGACGTTTCGCTAAAACTAATCACGGATTTTTGATCAATGAAGGAGAGACGTTTATTCGTTCTATATTGTTATGATGTGTGTATGATTTGATATTATTATTATTATTATTAGATTTTTATTTAAATAAATTACTCCTATCAAATGGTTGCGTTTTATACGTCCTAGCAAATATGATTGAATGTATAAATGTTGGGCAATACATTTGCTACTAAGATAATTATGATGGTATTTTATGATTTTTAAAGGTAATGGCTTTAGCCATCGCTTCTCCATCCAATGGGACGGCTAGAAGATGAGATATTTCAACTAATGGGAACAACTTTACAAACACGGCGCTACAGCCTCACAATTTATGAAAACAAGTTGGATTCGTATTAATAATTACATCAGTGATTAAGTAAGAGTGCGTTGCCTCAGTGATTTAACAAATGTAAGTAAATAGACGCCTCTTCCGGATATGTGCAAAAACCGACGCCACTTTAAAAATGTCACCAAATTCTATTTTTAGGATAACTTTCTAACCTTAGTTGGCTTCCCTGATGCAAAATTGGTTAGCAGGCGTCCCTACAGCAAGTCCCACGAAGAACAGGGGCTCCTCTTTCTCTCCGTTTTCCTGCTGTAACAAACCATGTATCTCTTCGAACGCCGCATGCAGCTTGCACCACCCCAAAACTGCGTCTTTGTCCCGGTACTAGGGCTCCGCACTGCTCAGCATGAAAGTCGCTGCCTCCTTCTCGCTTTCAGGGCTATACTTACTTCGCAACAGCTCCAAGAACTGCCACAGGAACACTATCTACCACTCGACGTACTATTCAACACTTTTTAAAGCTCCTGTAGGGATGCAACGAATCAAAGCAACCCTTCTAAAGCCTACTCAAAAGACACTGCACTAATTATAAAACACTGAACTGTAAAACAAAGCCAAAATAATACACCCCACCATACTGCTTGGCTTCGCTTCCCCTTCCTTTTTTGTTTTCATTCATCTTACATTGTTATTCATTAATTCTAAGCCTGCTCTGATTACAGTTTATGTTGCAATCAAGGCTAATACTATTGTTAATACCGTTTTTACAAATTATTAGCTCAAAGTCAATGCTATTCATACAATTTGCAAAAATTAAACTAGCACATTTATAGAATATTTTGTTAAATAATATTCGATATGCTTGAAATGTTATTAATTCCCATAATAATTGCGTTGCGGAAGTGTTACATCTACTCAACGAATACTTCGAAATAGTTTTATGTGCCAAGATTGATTTCTTATGGGGTACTTGAAAAGCAAAGTATATGAAAGAAAACCCGAAATATACAAATACAAAAATTAAAGGGAAAAACACACAATTGGAAGCCAATTCCACTGACATTGTTAATATTAATCATTATTAATCGTTGCTCTGAACTTATAAGCAAGCGAAGTAAAGGAGGCGAATTTACCTCGGACTTTGCATCTTAGAAAATTAAATGAGGCAAGTAGTACAATCAAGAGATTGGATTTTGTTATGCAGAATTTTAGCCCACAATTGGAATAATGTATTGAAAACATTGACGCACATACATTTGCCCCATATTATTTTGAAAATGTAAATAATTGATTATAAATTGCAATAATGTGACTTTGTGAATACTTGTGATAGAAGCTGTGTGCAAATGCATACC
The DNA here is from genome assembly GCA_940337035.1 of Agriotes lineatus. Classification (NCBI taxonomy): domain Eukaryota; kingdom Metazoa; phylum Arthropoda; class Insecta; order Coleoptera; family Elateridae; genus Agriotes; species Agriotes lineatus. The sequence continues at coordinate 132,892,255 of OW679197.1, read as the reverse complement.
TGACTAGTACATTATTTGTTGATTATACCTGTGAAGAAATGTATATGCAAGTCCATAACAACCGGGGTATTATAGGCGGGCACTAGAATTTACAACAGCCTCTTATGCGGGCTTATCATCATAACGTCCGCTCATTGTTAGCGACCGATCACGTACCTCGATAATTCGATGCCTACACTGCAATAGTTGATCATCCACTTTTTGATCCGTTATTTAAGTTGATTCTTCTTAGCATGAGGAGGGTGCATACGTTAGTGTCACTTGCAAAACTAACGTATGTAACAAAAGCTTTCGGAATTTTTTGAAGCTACAGAAATATATTTAAACGATGCATTATCAAGTCGCTATTGAAAACGGAAAATCTATGGATATCAGAATTTATGATAACTATACAAATTTAGCAATTACATTGGTAAAAATTTATATTTGTTTAAGGAGATAATTGTGTCAATATTGTGGAATAACATTATAAGAAAATCATGTTTTTTTTGTTGCATGAATAAAAAATCATTTAGTTGCAATATACAGTGAGCGCCAAAAAGCATTGGTCAGTTTCAATACCTAATAAAAACCCATACACTTCACCTATGGAATCAATGATAATTTCTTCATAAATCGGAAACTTGGGAGTTTTGTTTCAATGTTTGACATCCTCCGAAAGTGACAGTTTGGTGTGCTGTTTCACCGTCAAAGATTGTCGGGGCTCATTTTTTCGAGGAAATTGGTGAAACGGTAACGGTTACATCTCGAAAGACATTACATGCTTTAAAGATCTTTTTATTGCAAATAGAGGAGGAGATAGTAAATGAATATTGGTTTCAACAGGACGGTGCTACAAATTACACCGCAAGAATTAATACGAATCTCCTACGACAATCATTTCCAAATAAAACTGATTTCTTGCTATGGTGACCTTCATTAGCTACTCCTGATTTTTCTTTGGGATTACTTGAAGAGCAGAGTATTTACAAGAAAGATAAGAAATCTGGAAAAGCTTAAAATGTTTATTCGGGAAAATATTGATGCTATACTGCAGGATATGCGGCAACGTGTGATGAGAGATTTCGGCCACCGTTTAAAAGAGTGCATTCAACAAGAGGGGAGTCATTTAACCGACAGCATTTTTCATAAGTGAATCTCCCATTCTTAGTCTTTAAGAAATAGTTCTGATTAACTGTGTAATTTAAGCAAATAAATTGTTATTACAAATTGAAACTGACCAATGCTTTTTGGCGCTCCCTGTATAATTTAATAATTAATTAAACATTTAGCTAGTAGTATTGGCTTCTTCAGTAAAAAATTATTTACATTAGTTAAGGTTGTAAAGTTACATGCTTGTGATATAATGAATGTTTGGTGTCAGTTTCAATAATTTATCGAACTATAAGACAGTGTAAACATGTTATACCTTGTGCAAATTTAGCTAAAAGTCAACGCCTCAAAATTTATCTGCACGGGTTCTCGACAAAATGGCAAGAAGAGCTAAGGAAATACAAGCTAAAAACATCAGTACAGAGGTTAGGTCGATGTTGTCATGTTTTACACATGACTGTGTATCAGCAGGGTTTGTGTCACCTTGACATTTAATAATCATACTGGTACTCAACCATTATTATGCTAGGAATAAAACTAAACTGTATTTCTAACATTGTAGTAATTAGATTAAAACGTATTATGCATTTTTTTGTATCGTATGGCTTGTGTTAGGAAAGCCTGGTGTCAGAGTTTAAAGGTTGCGCGAGCGCCTCTGACGTAACCTAACGATTGTCAATGACAACCGGGATCAACGAATTAACGTGCTCTCCGAGGCACGGCTGACTGCCATTTTACTACCACTATAGGTCGGACACCCGCCCGAATGCCGACCGCCGGGAGCTTTGCTTAACTCTTGGGACTGTTTGACAAGTCCTTGGAGCATCCGGCTATGCTTTTAGAACGTCCGAGTGTTTCGCAGAAGTTTGTGCGCTCAAACCAGCAGATTTAGTCGTTGAGTGCGGTTATTAATAGAACAAAACAAGTTATGCGTGGCGCGGGAAGGAGTCGCTTGCCGATAAGCGAGGCGTGCTTGTCTCCTGATATCAAAACGTCGCCATTCGAAGCATCTCTGAGATACAGCTACCGTTTATAGCCAGAAGCTACTATTACGGCTGCCATTTGAGCTTCAAGGAAGCCAGTCGACTTTGCCAACACACGGAGCTGATCTCTTGGACATTTTTCTACGAAATAAAGGCAAGTTTAGTTACTATAGTTATATTTTACGAGCGAATGCACGGCCCAGAAAAAATGGGAAAATCCAAAGCCGTAGTAAGGAATTAACTGCTATTGCAACGCATTGTGCAATAGCTGCAATTGTGATGTCAGATAAGCAGGTTTCAATTGCATATTTTTTCATGCCAAAACTCTTAATTACAATGCAAATAATGACAATGGTAAGAGCTGAGCCAAGGAGTAGTAAATTATAAAATATACTATGGTAATATGGTAACAAAATATGTTAGATGTGCAAACTTGGAAAAGTAAAATTAGAAAATATTTCAATTGAAATAACATTTACGCACTTATTGCTACACTTATTGTGAAAAAGACATCACCTTTACAGCTTCTAACATACACCGAATATACGCAACTACTACAAACAACAAACCAAATCGTAAACAATAGAAATAGATAACCGCGAAAATCAACTATGAAAACAAGGAAACAATAACAAAAAGTAGTAGGTAACTGATAAAAAACTACGAAAAGTTTATTCATATATTGGCATCGCATTCAAAGTTCTAATTCACGTTACATTGTAAATTTTAAATTTCCGCTTGTGGGTATACAGGGCTATACGGAGAATCACGAAACTTCAAATATGTCCGGGCCGTATGCAGTCACTTTCGCGCACAATTCAGCAGTCCATGATACCATATATTGGGCTGTTGCTATGAAACATAGGCATACTGCAATAAAAAGTTGTAAGGTCTAACGTTTTCTTTGTATTAAAAAAATCTTAAAATATTTTGCATATAAATGAAATATTTTGTCTGCAGGGTAATTAGCGAAATATTTTTGAATAGTAGAAGCGTAAATCAGGTACATATTTCTATCCCAAATATAATAAATATTGTCTCAGCTGCTAATTTTGAAAGACAACTTTGTGTTAGCACTATTAAGTTTCAATTTATATTCAAATTTGTTATTAGTTGGTGAAGACTTAGAACGTAGAGCACAGCTAATCAGCTAGTTTTTTACCACCCTGTGTACAACGCTATTGAAATAAATTGTTTGGAATATTTCAAATTACAAGTGCAGTGAGAAAAGGAGGCACTCTCAATGGACGATTTTCTGAACCAATGTCCATTTTAACAAATCCACATTCAATCTTTTCAATTTAGATACATATTTAACGTATAAAATGAAATGCTGTATGCACCGCGGGCATTACTTAATGTTTAAATCGGACAGGTATAAACATCTTCATAATTCCCTTCGTACATAAACAACTATTAAAGAAAACGCCGCTACTGAGTATATGTAAACTAGTTTATCTTTTAGGAAATTATGTTAAATTACAATTTTTTTTTGACAAGTCCATTAAATTCTTTGGTATTACTTGTAAATATCTAATATTTTTTAAATAAAAATCATACGCTTTTAGCTATGCTCGTATCTCCTCTAAACTGAAACTTTACAAACTGCACCCACAAATATTTTTCTACTGCATTAGGAAACAATTGTTTATTTATAGTTGTCTTGTAATGTCCAGATATATTTTAGACGATTAGAAATACTTACCTAAGCTTCGCTGCTATAAATATAACAAAAAAAATAAAATTTGATATCCAGGAAAAAGTTTACTTAGTTCAAAATATGGGAAGAACCTATTAATCAATTACTACAAGTTTATTCTATATATTTGTTTTATATTCGTTTGGAAATTGATGCAGCCACCATTTTTAGTGCACGCAGCGAAGGGGTGAGGAGCTCGCGACACTCGTCTGTCGCCAACTTCAGGCGGAAGCCCATTATCATTTTGCGATCATCATTATGTGAGTGTTATAGTTACGTGAATATAGCTGTTTCGGGAGCCCTTACCTTGTCAATTTTGCCTTATTTCGAATAGTGTCAGATGCATTAAGCCTTGCAAAATGCAGCCTACCAATCTGAAATTCCTCTCCCGTCTGGTTAGTGTGCTATAAAATTTGATCTTAATCACTGCAGGGGATATTCTGGCTACAGACCTGGTTACCACGTCTGCTTACCATTCGAAAGGTCGCGGGTTCGATTCCCGTGACCGTCTGCTCCGTTTTAGCATTTTAGGTGGTTTTCCTGAGACAACAGGGTACCTTCTCTGCGGCGAATTCCCGGGCAGTACTTCTCCACCTTTCCTGGCCTCTCTTCCATTCTCTACTCCTTCTTTCTCTCACCCACCATATAATTTCCATTCTTGGCTGAAGAGGGACGCAATGTCTCTATAGCAGCCCGCCGAGAGTTTGGGGAATTGAAATGACCCTGAACTTTTTGTTACCTTTGCTACAGACCTGCAAAGACTACTACTAAAATGTATTTTCAGGAATCATTTATTTGTATGGATCAATGGTACCTTATACTGTCATAAATCAAATTCTAAAACTGTTATACAGGTTGTCTCAGCGAGTTTTGCACTTTTATTTTGAAATAGCTTTTGAACCTGTTGAGATATAATTGGTTGATTTTCTTCGTTAAGTAAAGTGAGCCTTGGAATTCTTCTGTCACAATTTAAATGAACAAAATAATTTTTACATCGCAGTTTTTATCAACAAAATATTTCTTACATGGAATTTCGCCGTCGATTTCGTGTTCGTTACGTTTTTCACAACACAAATGAAACACTAAGCAAACATCAAAGTCCACTACATAGTCCAAAAATCACATTTGGGCAGCAATGTCACCGAGAGGCATAACAGACCCATACTTTTTGGAAGATTACAACGGACACTGTAAAGTCTGCCAGGTACGCAGCAATGTTTCGTGAGGCCTTTGGCTCTGCTCTCCAAAAAGTTAATGGTTCTTATGATCAATGGTGGTTCCAGCAAGATGGATCCACTAGCCATACATAAAATACCGCATTAAAGGTTGTAAAGGATTTTTCCTGAAAAATTGGTATCAAGAAGAGGCGACATCAATTGGCCACCCGAATTTAAATTCAGCCGATCTTTATGTGAGGTTATCTCAAAAGTCGTGACCACGACAACCCCTCAGCACAGTTGCTGCAACTCAAGAATCGTATTCTGCGACCTTGAAGATTTAATTTTTCGCAAATGAATTTCTAAGAAATGTAGTTTTACGTTCTAAATAAAGTTATTGATAAAAATGTATAATAGCTGAGCTTAACTAGAATAAAAAAGTGAAAAACTTTCTGAGACACCCTGTATAATATTTAGTATAATAAACTTTATAAATAGCTTCTATCCCATAATATTCAAGATTTTATAAGTTACTAAACTTACGATGTAGAAGCTATTAAAATGTTATTTTACTAAATGTGTTCATCTGTCCATTGGTTTTTCGTATTTTTCACTAGTGTTCGTAAAAATTTGGAACTGCATTTGAAAAATATTCAACAGCTGGCGTTTGTTTATGAGAAAACAGAACAGTAGATATCTCGTAATACAATTACTGGCGCTGTATGATTCTGATAGTGTAGATACGAACAGAGTGACTGTATGGAAACATTCTAATTTGTTTTAACCCATAAACTAATTAAAACTGATACTGGCATTACAACAACTCATTCCTATGTATGTATAGCAGTTCTATAGAGAATATATTACTTTCACGTCAGTGCATGTTCTACCGAACCGTTAAATTGTCTGATTTACAAAACCCCATATTAAATTTCTAATAAAATGAATTTTGTCAGCTTCGATATCCAATACTAATAATATCACTTTGTTCTCGTATTTACTCATTCGCTCCATTACTGTAGTGCTGAAATCCCTGAAACATCGGAATTCCATGGAAATGCCGTCGAACCAAACTGAAAACGTCATTGTATTAAAAAATCAGTTCATGCTGTTCTCTATTAGCACTTTATAGTTTGATAATCACTGGAAGTTGAAATCAAATTACATTTAAATAAATTCCAGGAATGAGTCAATTGAGTATACCGGGTGACAATGAGACTAGGACCATGCTTATATCTTCTTTATTTATGAATCGATACAGGGTGTTCCATTAAAAAAAACAAAGTTAGTATCATTTCCGGTAAAACCGGAAGTCAGCCATTTTGACTATATCTTTTGACCAATCAGAAATTATGTCTAGTATCTTGGTATAAAATTTTATCCAAATAGATTCATAAATAAAGAAGATATAAGCATGGCCCTAGTCTCATTGTCACCCGGTATAGTTAAGTCTTGAGAGTAGGTCGCTGTACACATTTTACATCACTCAAATATGATATAGCCCCTCATCAAAGTATATCTTTGAACATATCCGTAACTAACTAAGACATTGATATAAAGATCATGAACTACCTACTGAATGAAATTGATAGACAAAAAGTTGAAAGATCAAAATTTTACAAATTAAGCAACTCTTATCTAATAGAAATTTGATTTTAAATTTGTACCTATGTTGGCTTTACTTTTGTCCATGATATTTGTACGAGTACATTATTAGTATTGGAGTTGTGTTTAATTTTTTTATTAGCGTTTTTTATGTTGTTTAAAGGATTCATGTTGCAGTGATTCTATTTAATTTTTTTCTTTTATAAGCTTCTGTTTTTTCTTTGAGCTTACAACGTATGGCGATTCTACTTAGTAAAGTTTGTGTTCTGAGCTTATATAATTGTATTCGAAGAATTATTATTATATTTTGGGGTATTGCCATACTTTCTGTATACAAATACACTTGGAAATACCACTGATTAAGTAATCACTTGTCATTGTAGTCTTACAGGAAGATATTCAACCCAAATAAAGCAATAGGCATTTCCAGGAATAAATCACCTGCACGATGTAATAACCTAATGCCGATATAATCCTTGTAGCTTAACTGTAGAACCAGTTTGCAGCCTGTCGCTTAGCAAATTATCCCAATATTTATTAAAGGGGTGTGAAACATAAAAGTCCGATATATAAATAAAATTCAGCAACAAAATGCCCACCTGTTGTACACACGGCTCTTAAATCAACAAGGAAAGCTTGCTATTTGGTAATAAATTAACGCGCTCTTCTCGTCTCTTTTTCAGTTAATAATTTCGTCTGCTCGCTCGATCGTATATCATATTAATGTTCAGTGTGGAGCTGTGAAATAATTTACACATATATCGACCGATATGAAAACAGAGGTGATTATAATTTTATCATGTCCAATTTAACTCAATAATTTAGTTGCAATTTTTGCAAACAAGCGCTGATAAATAGGCGTACATGCGTTTCGATCTCTGTGCATTTAATTGTCGGAGTGGAGCAGAGAACACAACGAACGCTGTTTGAACCCGAACACGAAAACAAAAGGGGAGATAATTCTAACGTCGAGGTATGTGTCTGAAAGCGTTTCGGTATGAGGAAAATGTGGTCGTATTAAGTCCATACAATAACTAATAGGTACGTAGTTAGTATTTCCATAAAGTGCTTTTGCGCTACGCGAACCAGTACAAAATAATTTTAGAAATACTGTTACATTAATTTTGCGAGTTTTTGAACGGAAACAAATCACTGCCTAATCTCCATAGAATTGACTTACCTTGATAAAAGTGATAACAAATTTATAGGGCGCCAAGTGGTTCAAACTGACAAGCTGTCCTTTGACTATTTGAGATAACTAAGCACTAGGCGAATCAATCGTAGCAAAAAAGGACTCAAACGAGATCCAAGTTGCAAAGAGGGTCATATAATTATAATAAATAGCATCTTAAAATTAATAACGAGCAAGATATAAAAACGAATTAGAATTACTGGTATTAACAAACAATCGAGAACATTTAGGTGCATAAAGACTAATCACTAACACACAAATTAGTAAATATCACAGACTATGCATAAATAACACTTATAAATTGTTACGTCTAGAACGCGTCTATCTAGATTTATTGGTCAATAAGCTCGGTCTGGTGGAATTTAGGGTATATGTTGCATAATTCGAATTTCGCGCGTCACCCTTACTTTGCATTGACGAGTTTTGTCTGTACCCGAAGCGATAAAATGGCCGCTTTGCATCATCGCTGCCTCTTTCGTTTGTGCAGCCTCTTCGAGCAGTTCAACTTCTATTTTGGTAATCCAGGTATAGACAGGCTTTTGAAAAGTTATGCTGTGAAATATTGGGTTGCCCTTGCTGTATTAGCGGATTAAAGTATCTCTGGTCGAGTTTTGAAGAGTAATTTCTCCTGCTGGGCAAAGCATTTGGTAGCGAGCTGTCGGAAGCAGCATTCGATTGACAAGTCATCTTATTTGGATACCAGATTTCCTGCAGTAATTGACTTTGGCCTAATCTTCTTTCTGCTGTGTCTTAGCGTTCGATGACCTAGAGCTCAACGAAGAAGCGGACTTAAAGTTGTGTATTGTCTTATCCTTTTTATACTATTTCAATTTGGAATTGGTGTACAGTATGCTTGGGAGAAGTCAGTCAGGCTCTCCCGGGATTTTCTGTGCCTATTAACTACTTTCGTAATTTGCCTTTACTGCACTGTGTTGCCAGCAATTCCTGCCTAGGCTCCTTCAGAACCCTGTGGGTGTTATGTTTGTCATCGACATCTTGCCGTTAATTGTAGTTGGCTTCACCATTTCAATGCGTACCCTTCAGATCCTATTCGAAGGCTTAAACTGATTGAGTTAATGATTTTTATCCTCGGAGCCTATTGTTAGTACCCGCAACACTTTTAACTATTTTGTTGGTTATATATAATGTAGTCTGCATGTTTTTATACAATTTAGAATATTATGTTTGTAAACGTGCTGGTAATATTACTCGAGTTAATGTGTTTTGAGGTGCACCTGATATTTATGTATATTTATTGAATGTGAGCACCGTGCTGGCTTGGTGTACCATTTATTATGTAGGTTGCTATTATGACATCGCCTTGATTATGTTGCTGCAACCTAGTGTTGTCTCCTTTCTTTCAGAGTATTGTACTTTTGGGACTACTTTCTGAGTTTACAAATTCTCTGTGATATCTGGATAAAGTTTTCGTAATAAAGGATTTGTGTCCCCCTTGATTTCTATGCAAATTAATTTTAGTACTCTATGTTGAACCCCTTTATTGCACGTTGTCATTCAATTTTGAGAGAATATAGCCGACCAATCAAAAATTTGGTATCAAGTTAGCATATAGACCATAAGAAATCGGGGCCTGGACACAACGCCCACTGGTCACAAACCCCAACTCAGAATTTGGTCATAACGCCCAACTTCGATTCTGGTCACAACGCCCAACTTGGTCACAACGCCCAATTTTGATTTTGGCCACAACGCCCAACTTGGTCATAACGCCCAAAAACGATATTGGTCACAACGCCCAACTTGGTCAGAACGCCCACCGACGCCTGTTATAGGAGAGAGCTATCGACGCCACTTAAACCACCGTTTTGGTCATAACGCACAACTTCGATTTTGGTCACAACGCCCAACTTGGTCACAACGCCCAATTTCGATTTTGGTCACAACGCCCAATTTCGATTTTGGTCACAACGCCCAACTTGGTCACAACGCCCAATTTAGATTTTGGTCACAACGCCCAACTTGGTCACAACGCCCAACTTTGATTCTGGTCACAACGCCCAACTTGGTCACAACGCCCAATTTCGATTTTGGACAGAAGGCCCAACTTGGTCACAACGCCCACTTTTGATTCTGGTCACAACGCCCAACTTGGTCATAACGCTCAAGTTTGATTTTGGTCACAACGCCCAACTTTTATTTTGGACATATCGCTCAGGCGGCACAGAAAGTAAGAAAAATGTGTATCTAAAATGAATAATAATAAATTAAACTTTTAAGCTGAGGTAATAGGTAGGAGAATTTTCAAGTTCCCGTAAGTAGTATTAATATTATTTACTTTTCATAATAATTCAGTGGCGTACTGCGTTGTCCAAAAAGTTTCTAAATTCGGATTATAACATATAAAGTTGTATTTTTTATATGGAACTCATAGTTAGCTGTGGCATTATGAGAAAGAGGATTTTCTCCCATTTCAGTAACATATGGGATCGATTTATTCATTTTTACTACTTTATAGCAACAATTCAAAATTTTTTATATTTCGTCGTTTTCTAGTTGAAGACTTGTGCCATTAAGAAAATACGTGATTAAACAAAGTTTTTGCGTTGTTACAATACCACCGTTTGGTTGACAGAATTAATCACGTTTGATTGTTGCTTATATTATAGTGTCCTTCATATATCAATTTATCAGAACATTTTATTGTCCATTAAAACCTCTGCAGTTTCTCAAATTAAAATGCATTTGCAAAAATGTACATATCCAACTGACGCAAAACCTAACCTGCTAACCTCGAATTTGACATAGACTTACAGTTCCACCAACATAAACAGATTTTTAAAATCGTTTATTAATAAAAAATCATTCATTGATAAGGGTCATTAATAGACGATTCTCTATACGTTAATGAAACCCATAAATAAACGATCAACGGAAAAAATTATAATTGATTTTATATTGTTATATGGTCCGTTTGTTATTAAATTATTTATAGTTTGACACAAATATGAAATTTGTTTGCACTGATTTCGAATCACGTAATATCCTGGTTGTTAAGTGAGGGGAAACTCAGGTTTGACAGTACACGTTTATCGTATCCGCTGATAAGTTAACTTTGAAGTATTTCATTTGGTAATACACAGCGTGGTAAGAAAAAAACAGGAGAAACCAGAAAAAAATGTTTTCAGAGCAAATAACTGTGACTTTATGTTTGACACCTACTTTTAACCTCTTTAAATAACATTTTTGTTTCTTTTGAAAAATAACGGTACTTTATTCTTGTACCATTTTCATATTTTTGAAGCTCCCCTGTATACGAATATATTTACATTTTGGCAAGTGCATTTTTAGTTTGAGAAGATGTAGAAACTTGTATCAGGAATAAAACACTCTGATAAATGGATGATAAAAAATCCATGTGTTACAAATTTATGAGGGACAGTATATGTTATATTATACATATTGGTGGTGGATAGTGTGAACATAGGCAGTTAGAATACCGTTTATGGGCTTTGTATGCGTTAGACAGAAGTAGACATATGATTTAAAATCTAGTATCCTAGAATTCAGTGTTTTCTAAATACAAAACCTTTTGATTCTGCGAATACTGGATGTTAATCGCATATAGGTCTGTTTATGCCTAACGCATACAAAGTCACAAACTGTATTCACACACATTTGATTACTTATGTTCACATTTTCCGCCACCAATCTGTATATTATGATATATAACACTGGAATGGGAAACAATACAATTTTATGGTATAACTAGAATTTTAAAACTGACTACCCACTGCATTCGTATCGAAAAGGTGCCAGAAGAACGTCAAACTACTTTTATCTATTTTTATAAATAAGCGAGATATTGTCAAAAAACGAAAAATAGAAAAAATCAATTTTTGTTTATAACTCGAAAACAAAAGACAGTAGCCCATTTTGGTTTAAACCATTAAGCTTTTCTCGAAGAAAGAGTTTGAGGATGGGGGTCCATTTTTCCATATCTCCTATAGTTATCGAGATTCCCTATGAAAACATCGACATTGCCTTAACCTGCAGACTCTGCGACAGCGACCACGCTTGTTCACGAAAATAAATTTGAGCCCCCTTAGTAAAAGGAAACATGTGGGTGTCGTTATTGAGGTTTTTTGGGACGTTGATTGCGAAAGTGGCATTTATTTTTAAATCCAAGACGGTGGACATTACGTAACGGAAGGGACGGGACGGGACTGGACGGGACTGGACTGGACTGGACTGGACGGGAAGGGACGGGACGAGACGGGATTGGACGAGAAGGGACGGGACGAGACTGGACGGGACGGGGCGGGGCGGAACGGGACGGGCCGGAAAGGGAAGGAAAGGGATGAGATGGAAGGGGAGAGCATGGGACGGGACGGGTCGGGATGGGACGGGACGGGACTGAACGGGACTGGACGGGAAGGGAAGAGACGGGACGAGACTGGACGGGAAGGGACGAGACGGGACGCGGCGGGACGGAACGGGACGGGGCGGAAAAGGAAGGGAAGGGATGGAAGGGGAGGGGACGGGACGGGATGGGACGGTACGGTGACGGAGAAAGGGACGGGTCGGGGATAGGATGAGATGGGATGGGATGCCAGAAAATAATTAGTCATTATTTAATACAGAAATAAAGAACCTCGCGCGAACGAAGTCGTGGGTAACAGCTAGTCATAATATACTGATTGGTGGCGGAATATGTGAACATAAGTAGTCAAACGTGTGTGAATACAGTTTATGGACTTTGTATGCGTTAGGCGTAAACAGACCTATATGCCATTAACATCTAGTATTCGCAGAATCAAAAGGTTTTGTTTTTAGAAAACACTGAATTCTAGGATACTAGATTTTAAATAATATATGTCTACTTCTATCTAACGCATACAAAGCCCATAAACTGTATTCTAGCTCAATGGACTGCCTATGTTCACACTATCCACCACCAATCTGTATAATATAACATACATTTGTAACACATGGATTTTTTTGTCATCCATTTATCAGAGTGTTTTATTCCTGATACAAGTTTCTACATCTTCTTAAACTAAAAATGCACTTGCCAAAATGTAAATATATTCGTATACACGGGAGCTTCAAAAATATGAAAATGGTACAAGAATAAAGTACCGTTATTTTTCAAAAGAAACAAAAATGTTATTTAAAGAGGTTAAAAGTAGGTGTCAAACATAAAGTCACAGTTACTTGCTCTGAAAACATTTTTTTTCTGGTTTCTCCTATTTTTTTCTTACCACGCTGTGTATTACCAAATGAAATACTTCAAAGTTAACTTATCAACGGATACGATAAACGTGTACTGTCAAACCTGAGTTTTCCCTCACTTAGCAACCAGGATATTACGTGATTCGAAATCAGTGCAAACAAATTTCATTTTTGTGTGAAATTTTTAAATAATTTAATAACAAACGGACCAAATAACAATTTAAAATCAATTATAATTTTTTCCGTTGATCGTTTATTTATGAGTTTCATTAATGTATAGAGAATCGTCTATTAATGACCCTTATTAATGAATGATTTTTTATTAATAAACGATTTTAAAAATCTGTTTATGTTGGTGGAACTGTAAGTCTGTGTCAAATTCGAGGTTAGCAGGTTAGGTTTTGCGTCAGTTTTGACACAAACTGACTCAAAACCTAGCCTGCTAACCTCATATTTGACATAGACTTACAATGTCACCAACATAAACAGTGTCAACCTAAGAAAAAAATCACAACCATTTATGGTCATCCGGTACCATTAATGTCAAAACTTTAAGTGTCAATTTCTTTTCATGGAATAAAATTAGATTTTCTTCAAATTAATAATGTACGATCAACGGAAAAATATTGTAACTAACTCGTATACATCTCGTATATATCTACAATTAACTCGCTCGCTGGCGCATATTTTCGAACCTCCTTCGTATAGAAGTAGGATATCCAAATTTTAGCAAATGCATTTTTAATTTGAGAAACTGCAGAGGTTTTAATGGACAATAAAATGTTCTGATAAATGGATATATGAAGGACACTATAATATTATAAGCAACAATCAAACGTGATTAATTCTGTCAATCAAACGGTGGTATTGTAACAACGCAAAAACTTTGCTTAATCACGTATTTTCTAAATGGCACAAGTATTCAACTAGAAAACGACGAAATATAAAAAATTGTGAATTGTTCCTATAAAGTAGTGAAAATGAATAAATCGATCCCATACGACATATGTTACTGAAATGGGAGAAAATCCTCTTTCTCATAATGCCACAGCTAACTATGAGTTCCATATAAAAAATACAACTTTATATGTTATAATCCGAATTTAGAAACTTTTTGGACAACGCAGTACGCCACTGAATTATTATGAAAAATAAATAATGTTAATACTACTTACGGGAACTTGAAAATTCTCCTACCTATTACCTCACTTTAAAAGTTTAATTTATTATTATTCATTTTAGATACACATTTTTCTTACTTTCTGTGCCGCCTGGGCGATATGTCCAAAATCAAAATTGGGCGTTCTGACCAAAATCGAAATTGGGCGTTGTGACCAAGTTGGGCGTTGTGACCAGAATCAAAATTGGGCGTTGTGACCAAGTTGGGCGTTGTGACCAAAATCGAAGTTGGGCGTTATGACCAAAACAGTGGTTTAATTGCCGTCGATAGCTCTCTTCTATAACATTCGTCGGTGGGCGTTGTGACCAAGTTGGGCGTTGTGACCAATATCGCTTTTGGGCGTTATGACCAAGTTGGGCGTTGTGACCAAAATCAAAATTGGGCGTTGTGACCAAGTTGGGCGTTGTGACCAGAATCGAAGTTGGGCGTTATGACCAAATTCTGAGTTGGGGTTTGTGACCAGTGGGCGTTGTGTCATAGCCCCGAGAAATCCTTACTTCTAGTACGCGGCTTACACAAATGGTATCGGGAGCAATCGTTTCAAAATTTTGCTGAGAGGAGCACGAAACCTCACACACTAAAGCGATATTGGTATATCTATGTGCGTGCAATTTAGAACAAATACATTTACTGAGTATGATTAAATTTTACGCCTTTCTACAATCAAAGCTAATCCTTTAGAAAAACGGAGAGCTAATCTATCGGCCACAGATATGTTTTCTCCCACACGGAATCAAAATAATTTTAAAGCTTGGATACCAAACTGTCATGCAAATTACGTTCTTAGAATTAATAGATTTTTAGCTGCTTTGGACAACAGTGTAAAATTTGGTTTTAGCCAATCAGCAACTCAAACTTTAGGTACAAATTCTCTCTTTAATGAGATTAAATATGCGTCTCTGCACTGGAATTACTTTATGATTAATTATTTAATGAAATTAATAGGGTGAAGTGAGCTCCATTATTGGTAGCTCAAGTTTTAATAATTAAATTTAAATGATAATGAATAATAGTTCGTGACAATGTAAGTAGAAGCCTCGATTTACGCAGAGATGGTACAAACTGGCGAATAATTTTACTGCATCTATATTAAAGTAGATATTTCGTTAATTTGCGTTGTATATAGAGTTGACCGTCGAGTATAGGCCAATTTTATAGCCGAAAATTACTGCATTGCCACCGCAAAAATCAGAGTTACCACCAACTTCGAACCTGACTATGTTTGGATACTGCCATGTCAGAGATAAGGCCCGGAAGGATTGCGTTGGCAATATTCCTCTAGCAAAATTTTCTTGAACGTTAAGCAAAGGGTTAATTTTAGCAAAGGATCACCAAAATGCTTTCAGGACTCCTCACAACAATAGCCACAGCTTCCTACACGACCCGACCTCAATTCGGCACAAACATCTCACACTTTGATCTTGTGGTAATCTAAATACACCCACAAATACTTGATACCAACATGTCTTCACGATGTTGTTTGTTAATCTGGCACATAGCGGAAGAAAACTAAGAGATTTTGCGAAGGACGTATCATTACTTTCAAACCTACCCGGCGAGATATTTCCCAATAGGAACGTTTAATGGTTTCAAGGCATCTTTACAAAGTTTCAATCCGTGACCTTGACCTTGCTTTGGATGTTTCATAGTCATCCTTAAATGCAGATTTATTCTGATTAAACATGTATTTGCGTCTAAACAATACAAAATAAGGAAATTCTTATTATTAAGCTGTAGTATAGGCACTTTGTAGATTTCAGTGTTTCTTTCCGAACATTGGCCACATGACGCAATTAAACTGTCCGTGTAACGTTCAGCGATTTTAAAATGGAAGACACAAAGGAAACTCCTATGTGTTTAAGATGATTATGGCGATGTACTAGTCGTTCATTTCTATGGTACAAGAAATTATATCTTTTCTTGGATAGGATATTATTTTTTCTACTCAAACTAAAAGGATATAAAATGGGTAACTCTGCTATGTGGATGACCCAGTGCTAGTGGTAGAGGGAGGATTATGTTCAAAGGTTACCTCAAAAGTTTAACAAAACAGCAAAAATGTTCAAGATAATAGAATCAGCGGCAGAAGCAAAATGTATGACTACCCTTAAGGCATCGATTAGATACAAACTTACTGTTGACGATAAAATCGTACAACTAGAAATAAAGTTTAAATATCCGGATATCGAAATATCTGGCTACGGAGATATTGAGGCCAAGCTGAAAAAACAACAAGGACAGCAGCATATCTTACAGACACAATAAAGCGAAACAAATATATTGGAACCTAAGCTAAATTCCGGATTTACAAGATAGCGTTAATTAAACCTATACTAATTTATACAGCAGAAACCCGAATCGAGACATAGGAAATCAAAAGTATACTAGAAACACAGAAATGAAAATAATACACAGGATAACCGGAAAAACGCTTATGTATCGAGAAAGAAGATAGGATGTCATACATTTAGAATAGATAACATTAATGTCTTTTTGTTAAATAGGAAGATACAATAGCATTCACACATTGTTTGCATGCAAATTGTAAAGATAAAAAGGTAAGAATGAAGGAGCATCCAAATACTTTGAAAACGATGGCGTGACAACTTCCTAAACCACTAATTGTAGGTAAAGAAAACGACGGAAAATTGGCGAATATACTTCTATGAAGAAAAAAGAGGGACAACAAGTTACAAGTAGCTGCAGATAATTAACTTAGTTTCAAAAATAAATTAATAATACTTCTGTTTTAATAGTACAAATAATAGCATTCTTAACTACAAGTTAAGCTAGTTCATGCTAAAATTCGAAAATGAATTTATGAGTCGCTAAATCGTATGCTTTCTTTAGTCTCACTAACGTTATATTTTGTCCAACGCTTTTAAAACAGAATCCATGAAAGTTAATGAGCTTATAAACAAGTAAAATAATTTAAAAACAAGATAGGTCTAAAATAAATTTAAATCTTAAGACAGTATAAGGCGCAGTATTAAAGTATTTCTTCCTCCCAACTATTAAATTCCAGCTACGCTCTGTTCATATTAAAGGTTTCGTCTGTGCAACGTGTCTTACTTATGAAACTTACAAACGTCCGAAACTATTCCTATCGAATGTAATTTGGAAACAAATATTTAAGCGAATTGGTTTTTACAAGATACTTTATAGAGACTAAAATATTGTATACGATCCAATCAGTCGAAGTCGTTCTCAAGAATTTTAAGTTTTAATGTTTGTATATTCAAATGGTAGTGTGTGCTAAATTAATAGTTTAAATATAATCAACTGATCACTAAGAACAATTTTCTGTTTGTCAGTGCTGTGCAGTCATGTATTATTCATAACGGATCCGGCATCAGGAATGAACTATGTTTCATACTTTGCTATGGAGTATAATGTATTTGAACCATTCTTAAGGTGTCCACTACGCGATTCTGTGCATTGCTGCAATCTGCTTCTGAAATTTAGCATAACGCCTTGAAATAAACCTCCTTTATCATTAATCAGGTTTATCCCTTCACGAATGACGTATTTGAGCTAACAAATCGTTTGAGGACATATCCAGTAAACTCTACATTTCAAAACGCCCCAAGGAAAAAACCAGAGGTTGTTAAATCGAGAACTGACAGATTAAATTCTTGACGAAAACGTCCCCGAGTACAACAGATTCGGTCAAAATAGACGTCTGATAAGTTGCGTTAATTAGCGAGGCAATTATGCATAGATAGTGCATGAAATCTTCAATATAACGTAACATATGTATCAAAAGTTTTCGGAAAAGTTTCCAATAAAATGCGTTTAAAGTAAATAAAATAGAAATTGTATCAAATTGAGGTGCCTTTCTTCGTTTCCGATACTTTAGACCATTTCTGATATATACCAACCGACATCTTATTCACGTGTATTTGACAAAACTGACACGTTATATTAAACGTCAATCAATTTGATATAATTTGTTTCCAACGGCAACTGGATGGGACTTTATTTACTGTAGGACATTTTATTGGAAAATTTTCGGAAAACTTTTGTGACATACGTTACAGTACATCAATAATTTTTCCACAACAACCGATTAAAAGCCGTTAGGTCTTGTTACCGAATGCTATCATCTTTGGACTTCGGTAAAGTTTATAATAAAACCGCACGATTAAAAATGTGTGACAACTTCTATGACACTTACTTAATAAAATATAAAAAATGTAAATACATGTCGGGTTAAATCAACTGTAAATACAAACAAGATAAGACGGGGCAAGCCTCTTATCGATACTTCGGAATACCATTGGGACTGTTGGACAGTTAGGTATGAAGTCGTGATTTACAGTCGAAATTGTCCTGCCAGACTAGCGTACCAGCTTCCTCTTGCCAGTGACAATTCGCAATTCGTTAGACGTTTCCTGCTATTTCTCTGAAAACCGTACAATACTCATTAATGACCAATAGAAAAATTAGTTCACCAGATGTAACCAAGACAACAACAAAATTTCTTCGAATTTTTTTTGTAGGTAGACAATATCTCTTTTTAGGGTTTGTGTCGTTACGATTTTCTTACCTAATCTGCATTCGAGCATTAATTCATATCCGGAAATTATTTTTCGTGCATTCCAACAACGTCCTAATTTGCCCTCGCGTCCCGCTCGGACACATTCATACGACTTTCTTGAAACCCACTAAAAAAAAATAAGGTAAGAATTAATGCTCTTATGATATTATATGTGAAAATATGTTGATTACAAGATCACTTTTACCTTGAAATATATATTTACAGAAGAAATTTTTATGTGTTGCAGCAACAAGTGATGTCAAGAAGAAGTGAAAGGCTCTCTGAAATCAGTTTAAATAACTTACATAGCGTATATCAACAACAGGTCATTTTGTTCCGGAGAATTCAATATAGTGTGCATATTTTTGGACCATTATTTTCCTGCGAGACAATTTTAGGTCAACAACTGGACATTTGAAATTAAGTGAATCAGTTCAAGAAAGTGAAGCAATTGGTGCAAGTAGCTTCAATTCTGAGAAGGTATGCAACCCATCAACACTCATGTCTCTTACCTCAGCGTCAGTAGTTGTGGCGTTTCACCCCCTTTACTAAGGGCGTCAAAATTACTACCTCAGGTTAGCTGAAATCAGAGAGGTTTGTTTCCTCAGATATATATTTGATTACAAACAAACACCAGAAAATTACGTTAGATAGCTTTATTTTATTTAGCTATAGTTACAAACTTAAGATTCACTCGAATGTTAAAATAAAATGTATAGTAATTTTGGTTTACGACTGGATTATTTACAAATAAACTTTTGTTGGGTAATTTCAGCAGCCATTCACATTGCAGGAAAAAAAATCACAAATTTTATAAACAATATATATTCGACTTTTATTGTAAGCCGTCTTCAGTGTTTAAGTTTAAGTTTAACATTTGTTTAACATATTGAAGTTTTACATTTTAATCTGAAATAAACAATTTTGTTTCTTAAACAGCAACTTAACCTCAAAATATGAACGCTCACAAACCTAATAAAATAATTTAATTTCAGATATATTGTAATTTATAAGATGCAATAGTTAAGCATTAAACTATCTACACAAATAAAAAGATTAATTAAAAGTTTTTTCTAATTGGTAAGATAACTAAACCTTCACAATATGTATTCCCGCAAACCTTACCAAATGTTTATTTCAGATTAAAATGTAAAATTTCAATATGTTAAACAAATGTAAAGCTTAAACTTAAACACTGAAGAAGGCTTACAATAAAAGCCGAAAATGTTTGTTTATGAAATTTGTGAAATTTTTCCTGCAACGTGAATGATTGCTGCAATTACTCAACAAAAGTTTATTAATAAAATGTATATTATACATAATACTGATTTCGCCTGGAGCGGCGCACTTCGTCCGGCCCTGAAGCCGCGGCAACCTCCCTTGCGCCGGTGTACTGTGGGCGTATCCGGCTCGTTGAACGACTTTCCTCACTGCTTTTCGGAACGCAGAAGACAATCGGCCTAAACGGTAGTTCGAATGGCTCGGTGACTTAACCTCGAATTCCCAGTTCTATTTTGTTGTTACCGGGGCTAGAATTACAGGAGCAATTAAGTTATCCTATGTGTTTACAAAACCTGGGGCCCGGCTGGAAATGGCTTCGGGCCTCACAGAAGATCGCTGCGTGCCCACGAACTTGCGGCGAATACGGAATTCCGCCGTGCTTTTCCCCGGCTTGGATCAGCTGTCTCCGGGCGATTGATCTCGGGTTATTCGTGATGGAATTTGCTGGGGGAACTGAGCGTTCTTGCTCGATGCAGACGTCTCTCTACGTCTCGTGAAACCTCCAGGTAGGTGTTTGCCTGCAGTTATAGTGATTCAAAATGTTTAACCGGCCCCGGTAATCTGGGCCGCGTAGAAGCTTTGCAATTCAATATTTGTCGGGATTATTTTGGGACGGATTACACCGCGAGTTCTTTCTGTGTGTTTGGTAACACAAACCAGGAATCGGGCACCCTTTACAAGTCGCCAATTCAAACTGATTTCGGAACAGACCTTCAGGTTAACAAATCAGGAAACGGGCACCCTTTGCGAGTCGCCGGTTCAGACTGATTTCGGAACGGACCTTCAGGTGAGCGAATCAGGTATCGAGCACCCTTTGCGAGTCACCGATTTAGACTGATTCCAGGTAATTTCGGAATCTCAGGAAGATTCTCTAGGAAAAGGAAAGGATAAAGGTTTTCGGACGGGACAGGATCGGGACTGGTAGACTCAAGGGGGAGAAAATCTCAAGTCTCGGAATCGAAATCGGAAAATGGCCATCAACTGTTCGCGGAAACTGCTTTTATATGCTTTAAGTCGCGTTATCAAAGCCCACTTCGGACATTTTTGGGTGGGAGAGCGGCGCGAGGATCGACTCTTCGTGTCTACTGCGCAGAGCTGGCCTGCGTTCGTTATCTCTTCTTCGAGCGTCGGAAATATGTAGCCCGTGATAACGCTTGACTGGGCTATGCATACATTTAATACATTTTTAATGTTTGTTTATGCGGAAGCTAGCGTTACATAGTTACTTGATATCAATCGCATGCTCTGTCGCACTATCCTCTTCGACAGTACCCGTAGCCCGATAGGCAGTTATCTTGTAGAAATTAAAAGGTAGACGTGGAAGAAAAAGCAATAACAATCGTTGGAGAAACATGATGGAGATTCTGCTCTCTTGGTCTCTTTGCTTGCTCACGTGAGACAGTGGCTTCTTTATAAAGGGTGCACCATTAAGAGTGACGTTTTTGATTTTGTGATTTATTTGAAAAATAGCAACATCCTTATTTTAAACTAAACTAGAGACCTTCCGATTAAGTATGAAAAATAATGTGTGATAAATGTGCTCTTCTACTTTGCTGGCTGACCCTACAACTTTTAACAAAATTTTCAATATTCTTTTTGCCGCTAATTTCACACTTTTCTTGAATAGTTCTTGGATTGTTGACATATACACTGGACTTTGCGTAGCTCTACAGGCATAACTTACAGGGTGTTAAATCGTATGATTTCGATGACCAAATTTGATCACCATTGTGAGAAATTACATGAATTGGAAATCACTCTTGCAACAACTCGATTGTTCCTCTTGCATTTGTAAGGTGTTAGTTTTTATACTTATTCGGAAAGGCTCTAGCTTAGCTTTAAATAAAAATGTTACCATTTTTCAAATAAATAATACGTTAAATCACCAAAGAAGAAACGTTACTTTTAATGGTACACCCGTTATCAAATATTGTTTAGAATTGTAGTTCAAACACTTGTCATGGAACGTGCAACGTGCATACGGATTGATCTATTAAAAAACATGCGCATTTTGATCCTCCGCCACCATAAAAAAAACCATTTCACCATATCATGTCTACCTTGGTTAGACTTAACAACAAACACGCAAATCTATTCAGCAGCTGTCAGGAATAGATATAAAAAGACCTAAAGAGACATGTTTATCAAAATGCACACAGCAAACTAATTTCCTAAATCATTGCATGTATTTAATTTTCTGTTGTACTCCCACTTGTTAATAATAGGAGATCGTCGGTCTCCAGTCTCAGAGATCAAGTAATTATGGCTTGGAAAGCGATTGCCTTGTGAAGATCAGAGAGTTATGTCAGTCTTCAGCCTCAGAGAACATAGCTTGGAAAGCATACCGTTGTAGATGTTGAATAAGTACAATCATAACGATTAATACCGATTTATTTATTGAGAGCTATTGCTTGTAAATATAACATTTTACATAGTTAGCGCAAAATAAATATTAAAAAATACCTGCTAAACATAAAGAAATTGGTATTTAGCAAAGATCCACCGTTATTTCACTCGTTTGTAAACGGATTTTGCTGAACAGTGTTGTGAAACGTTATCGGTGACCGAATGCGTCGGCGTCGTGTCGACCGAAATGCCGAGTTGCCATTGCAGCACAGTATTGAGCTTATTAAATCAATTGAATTGCTTCAGAATCTTGAAACTAATGCTATTAAATAAATCTACTGTAGATTTTTAAGTCAAGAGTAACTAATATTTAACAGTTTAACCGTCTTTCCCCTCTTGGGCGAAGAGTGGTAACCATTATTTGGAGTTCCTAGCTGTTCTGTGGCTTAGAGGTGAGCGAAAGTAGTTTCATCATTTTCAGCTCTAAGAATGTAGCATAATCATCGTGGCCTCGAGGGCTGCATTTGGATAATCTTTAGATGGGCCGGTGTTGTCTTATTGCGTCCTTCCTTATGATACATGTTCAGACAATTACTATATTGGGCTTTAACTTCCGCCATGTAGTTATCTGCTACGTGGTGGAAACATACAAAGTTTATGGGTCATTTATTGGCATCTATCGCCTTATTCCGGCTTTGCATTTCTTCCCAAGAAATTAGCAGCGTTAACGGCAACATGATGTTCCACATTATAGATTTGCGTATCTCCATATTGCTGTGATGATAATAATTTGAGGGATAAAAGTCAGCATGAAATAGAGCAGGGTTTAGAAGGGTTACATTCAGAGTTTCAGATATGATAAATGTTCGGAGGGGCTAATGGAATTTAATTTGTAACTTGCGGATTTGAGCTTATTATATCAGTTATGTAGTAAAAGTGTATAATTCAGCAAAAGGAAATTAGCTAAAAGGTAAACGAGACAGTACTAGCAAAATAATTCTTGCAAAGAGCAATGAAAATGGAAGACAACCGATTGTAAGGCAATTAGTGAGACCTTAAATGAACTCCAAGTGTATCAGTGCATTATAAACAAAAGTGATTTAAAAGCGGAACAAGTGTAGTGAATTTCAAGGTTTAGTTGAACAACAGTCTTACTGAACTAAACCTTGTGGTTTTGGTGTGAACACACTAAACATTCTTTATAATTATATATTGCATACCATGTATCCTACACCAAAATAAATACTTTATTTATTTATTTATTCCAAGAAAAAGACAATTATAGTAGTTAAGTAGAGATATGACATCAAAACTGTAGTCCATAAGATTAAACATGTTATCAATTCTAATTTCCTTTATAACAATTGAAAATCCAGTTGCTAAGATACATGTCAGTCTTTTGTTGATAATAACGAAACAAGCTTGAAAAATTTGTGTTGGGGTCAGTTTGAGCTCCTCAGTATATCAGATAAAATTATAAATAAAAAAATCTGTAGTTACAACAAAAAGTTTTTCACCAGTGTCCAGGGCTTCTGTAGGTATAGTTTGCCAGATGTTAAAACTGCCAAGTGAAGCAGTTTAGCCACCAGAAGGTTTCACCCAAGTGCGAGTAACTTCGAGGGGAAAATTCCAGAAGTAAACAGCATCGTCCAGCAAGAATAGTGCCTGCTACGTGTAGGGAGGACCTTCAGGAGCCCGTACGGGGAGAAATTCTAACCAACAAGCAATTCCCAAGTCCATAATTCCCGTGGTGTTATTGGGGAGCGTATCCAGCGTCCGAGCGATCTCCGATAAAGGTAGAATTTCACAGTGAAAGCGCTGCAGTAGGTCCATTATTTTTGCATCTCATCAAGATCAGACTGTACCGCCAAGTTCCAGTCGTTTAGAGCCGTCCAGCTTCCAGACATTTAGGTAGCGTCCCTTGGAAATGTGGGATGATGCGGCATTTTTCACTTTGGGCCGGATATAGAACAAAAAACGATCACGCGTGGGTTGCGACGGCACACTAGAAACAAAACGAGCTTATCAGTTGCTACGTCACAGTATTAATATTTACCTGATGCTCTCTTTCATTGGCAGATCATGTTTGTTGCTAGGTCAAATTTAGAGGCTAGCTATACGTCAGTTGGAAATTGTGTATTTGCCCGAAATATTTAAGACTATTTGTCATACAACGAGTTATTTGTCCTACCAAGTTTTCTTTAATTTTGTTAACCTACACCCTGAACCAAGTTTGTCTCATGTTCTATGGAGCTAAACCCGAAATTATTGGGGATAGATAAAATAAGAAAAGGGCAATAAACCTTTTATTTGTCGTAATTTTTATTACACTCTGCTAATTTGCTTTCCCTTTATTCCCAGTATTCTTACTGTTGTGTTGTATAATTCGTTGTTAACTGCTGCTCCTTCAATATTGCATCCTCCAGTACCAAAAATTTGGTGGTTTTTAAACGACATCTGACGTGATCACTGAAACAAGTGGACTTGAATGTGGAATACGAGCAAATGATTTTTAACACGTTTAAATACTTAATTTGGAAACAATCATTCATGCATATAGTCAACATTTATGAAATATGTTTTCTTGTTATGTACAAAATTTTATGGCAGATTGGCAATCAATTTTATTTATAATAATTTAACAATACATAATAACTGACAGATAAAGAAATAATATAACAATTTCCCTCGAAATTGACATACAAGTCACCAAGGCATACGTGATTAAAACAAATTCTTAAAAATAGCTTCAAAATAAAAAAAAAGTGCTTAATGTATAAAAACGATTCCTTGTATCAGCTAACTTAGAATGGAAAGGGTCATAACATAAATGAAAGGATATTCCAGGTTCGTAGTTAAAAAAAGAACTTGAGAAATTCCCACGACAGATAAAGCATCGGATTATTTTTTATTACACTGCAATATTCACACAAAATTTGAAATAAAAATGTGTGTACAGCTTTGCTATAACTAAATAAATAGTGCTAGAAAAAAATTACACAAAAATACAAAGTTTTAAAACTTCCAGGATCTCGTAAAAGCGTTTCTGACCTTGTATATCCTACAGTTTCCAAGATTCCGGTACCCTCAGCTCAATGTTATAACTCGTATCTGTTAAAATAGAGCTACCTAAAATATGCTGAAAGATATAATTTTACCTGAAACCTACACTTTAATCATGTTTGTAAACAGCAGCGAAATATAGATTTCACGTGTTTTGCCATATTTCTCATCCCGAACTGTAGCCCGCGGCTCATTAATTTTCAAGCCTGCACAACCAAACGGCGGGATCCTAAAACAACTAACGCACCACGCAATGGTGCAGCCCGCAAAGTGGCAAACTCAATTTTAAAGTAATACAGAACTGTCTCTTGTCAACGTCGATTTCGTTGGAAATCTAACAGATAATTTTTATTTATATGAGGCGACCCAGTCACTGAACCGTTTCGAGGGTCGTCGAATCAGATGAAGTTATTAAATTACGGCGAAGGTGGGGTGCGATTTGCTTCGACAGAGCAGCAGATTGGAATCGGTTATAGTCAGCGTCAATTTCGTATACAATTTGTCATTTTGTGGATTAACAAGAACCCCTGAAAATTGATAGCATCACCGGAAAGGTTTTAGAAAAGCGCATCCGCATTATTCGACAAATTGGGGAGAAGCCTCGCGCAGAGAATTTACTTATTTAGCATAATATTTTTTATATATTATGGAAGCGCCCAGAACTCCCTTGCAAACATATTTTTATGAAAACATGCAGAGACTTCAAAAGCTGAATTTACATACACAGATTAATGTATGTAATTCCTGTTTTAACTCCTCAATCTATCTCTGTAAAGAATTACATAAAAAGTGCTCTTTAGATAAACTTAGGGATTTTAAATGTATCATTTTCTTCTAGTAGTCCTTCGTTTATTGGTTTAATCTAAACTGCTATAAAAGCCTATTTAACAAAAAACATATGGACATTTTAATTCTACCGCGATATGCATTAAGCCTTCTTAAATCCAGTAAGACGGCAGTCAGCTGAAAAGTTGACGAATGATAGATTTTAAACTAAGCAGCAACCATTAACAGCTAATTAAAAAGTCCTCATAGTAGTATTTGACAATTTACAAAAGAACATCACCCTCACAGTATTTTACGGACACAAGCACATCTTCCGGAATCCTTCCATTAGCGTTTTATAACGGACTTAATGGTCCTGATGTCACATTCGTCGTCATCAGTGCGAGGACTAATGGTCCACACGAGTGCAGATTCGTGTCCAGTGCATTTAGGTTATAAATAACCTTGGAGTGATTAACTTCCTCTTCTAGCAACTTCGTCATTAAACCGGTAAACGTAGATTTTTAAACAGTTGTTAAAAATTCGTTGATTGTTGTTATGTCGAAATATTGAAATTCAGATAAATATGATGATTTAGTATACCAGACTCGTATTTACAGTTTTAGGATATTATAATACATTATGTAGTATTACCAATAGATGTATGGGAAAACAGTGAACGACTTATTCAGGAATTAGATACAATAAAACATACATCAGTATGAGATAAAATATACAAATAATAAAATACTTAATATTTTATGACAATCTAGCATGGCTTTCCAAACGATAAGACGTGTTTGTTTCGCATGGTGCTAGAGATAGCATTATGAATCGTCAATTCTACATTTTCCGGCAACAAACATAATCTATATGATTAATAATTAACTCCAAAATATGAACCTTTCTTCCATTCACTAGGGAGAGGTCATTTAAATCTCCCCAATGTCATGTCAAGGAATAAATTCAGACTGCTTACCACTATCGATATAGACCTAAAAAAAGAATCAATGGAAACCTGTCAATCAATAAATAGAAAATCCAAATGATAAACCTTTTTCACTTCTTAACAAATTTCCACATCCTTAACTGCAAAGCAAGTAGAAAAAGACTGCTATATATACCGGGTGTCTTAAAATGAATTACATCTAGTATGCTTTGAATTTCCCATAATGCAGTCTAAAATTTTACTTGAAATTGGCACGACTGTAAGTCTATGTCAAATTCGAGGTTAGCAGGTTAGATTTTGCGTCAGTTTTGACACAGATTGACGCAAAACCTAACCTACTAATCTTGAATTTGACATAGACTTACAGCCTTGCCAATTTCAAGTAAAATTTTAGACTGCATTATGGGAAATTCAAAGCATACTAGATGTAATTCATTTTAAGACACCCGGTATAAATTACCAATAATAAAAATTACGAAGCCCCTAAACAAAGATTAAAAGCTTAGCTGTGCAATGTGCAGTACTTTTCACAGGAAATAAATATGCAAACCAAATTTTCAAAGTTAGCAGAGTCTTGCACACAGTCATTAGTGTAGAGCCACGGACAACCACGGAATACTGTAGATGCCAACGCTTCTGGCACCCAAAAACAAACCGAGTTATGTAAGATGCCAGCTACGATAAACCATGAAAAGATCCTGCAGATCAACTGTCAACAGGGCATGTCATACTAAAAACAAAACTATAATTAGTAACAAGGATTAACAATTAACAAGCGCTTACTAACAACGAAAATAAAATTTCTTACGAGCAAACCAAACACATCCCGGCACCCAAAATCCAATAGCTCATTACTTGAAACCCCGCCGTTACCCAACACTATCTTAAAAACTCTATTTAAAAGAAATTAGACAATTCCTATTAATAAACTTTATGTCTCTCCTCCTTAATGGACCGTAGTACAGACAGATCAATAAAAAAACCAATTAGGGCAGGCCCTGGATAGCCTGAATCAGTTGGCAGTACTGAAGTGTATTGTCAGTTTATGTCAAATTTGAGATTTGGAGGTTAAGTTTTGCGTCAGTATGTGTCAAATAACAAACAAAACATAAGCTACTAATCTCGAATTTGACATAGACTGACAATACACTTCAGTACTGCCAAACGTATGACACATATCACAGCCTGCCCTAATTGGTTTTTTTATTGATCTGTCTGTATTTACAAGAGGCCTTGGTATCCCTTGCCTGTACTGTTTATTCTCACAATCAAAGATATAGCCAACAGGCATTTAATATATTGTTTCTGTTGTATATTAGATTTAGCGTTGTACATTATCATACTCAGAAGTTTGTAATGCCGGGTCTGTGCAGTGAACGCATTGGTAGGTTGATTTCACGTGTTCTGGGATAAATGCAACTTCAAGCCTGTTCGCAGGATGAGGGGTTGTCGGCTTACGCAGATTTTATGGAGTAGCAGTAGCAGGTTCGCCTTAAGTAAGGGCGGAAGTGTGTGCAGCTACGGAGGGTGCTATGGACAACCTCGTTTATTTTGTGTTAATTGCACATACTTATATTCACATTCAATATAATTAGATTTTTGTGTCATCAGATTTGTTTGTGTGTAAAAGAGTTTAGCGGCTAAAAGGGATTTCATCAAGGTCCAACGGCGCAGGACGCTGGCCGCCGCACACGAGCGCTGTCCATGAACTAAGCGAATTGTTCCCATTTACGACTCCAAACAGCAGTCCTATCTACGATCCCAAAGTCGACGGTAGTCAATTCATAATATTTCATTCAACTCGACACGTTTTCGCCCCAATTAACGAGAACCGAAGTGAACTACGACTTCCCGGCGAGTTTAGCTGGCAAAAATCTTGGTGCGGGAACAGTCTAACGCAGTTGGGGTGAACGGCACTTGTATTTCCCGATTTCTTATCATACAAACTATCACAGTAAATTGGTAAATGTTTTTCTATTGTAATAATAAATTTACCTCTGCAGAAATTTTATTTCAAACTGGGAATGTCAATAGCGCAGACGCAAACCAAGGAAATCTTGAAAACTGTCCCGGTGTCGCTTTCCATGAGTGAGGACGAAAGGTTAAACCGCACTATTTAAACGTAATTTACCACAAGGAATTTATATAAGTGAAGAAGTTTAGCTGGCCTAACAAGCTGCAAGTAAACTAATCAAATTCTGCAAATGTACTTCTGGTTAATAAATAGTGCTCCAAATGTGACAATAGCCATCCCAGCTATTATAATTTACTATTTTATTCTCTTAATTAATACCACTAAAATTAGTACTGTGGCTGCCAAGCAAAAATATAATACTCGAGCCTAGACGTGAAGTTGAGGAGTATACATGACGGTCGCATTTTTCCCTTACGGCGTTGGGTATTGTGTCCATTTTCAGCATCTATTTCGGTACCTTGCCATTCTGCTAACTTTTCTGATATTCTTGATATTGTCCTATCATTTGACTTGGCGTTCGCCGCTTGCTCTTCTTTCTTCTACTATTGCTACCTCACTAAGTGGCCACCTTTCACCGAGGCCAGGAAAGGTAGCTAGCCTATCCAGTTGAATTATCAGGGAGATAATGCCCCGCACAGGACTCGGGACCACCATGCTATTATCGCCAGAGAATTTTCATTGTAGCCGATTCACCTGCCGATTGGAAATGCAAACGCTTTACCACGGAGCCTCACGCTAATATCATCAAATTGTATACTTTATATTTGTAGAGATTTATAGGTAGTTGTGGAACACTCCTGCACAAACTCATTTTGTATTGGTTAAATATAAGGTCGTAGAGAGAAATAAATATTATCCGCTCACGTGCTATAATAATAACATTATGAGCGTCAATTTGAATGTTATACTGACACACTTTATCGCACTGAGTACTAAAATAAAATCACATTATAGTCTTCATAAAATCGTATTATAGCACTCAGGACTATAATGAGATCATTAGAGTACGCAATGTCGTAACAGAATCAGAACAAAGCAATTCAAAGCAATGACCGTAATTGTTCCGGTAAAAAATAGTATATTGTTTAACGAGTGACGAAAGTAGCATTTTCTGCAAACGAGAGAACAGTTTATCAAACGAGGCGTAGCCGAGTTTGATATTCTCAAGTTGCAGGAAATGCCTTTCGACGAGTAAAACACTATACTTTTTCTATAACCATGGTTCGCTATATAGGTGTATAAAAAGTTTGAGAAAGTTCAATTATCTTTAAAGTGATCTTGACGAAATCGGGGATTTAGGGATATACCCCCTCTCTTCAAGAGGGCCCTCGAGGCTACGCCCCTCTCTCAAGAGACTTTAGAAATTACGCCCCTTTTCAAGGGGGCCTTCGGGGCTCCGCCCCTCCCCAAGAGGGTTCTCGGGGCTTCGCCCCTTTCCAAGGGGGCCCCCGGGATCAGCCCCTCCCCAACAGGGCCCTAGGGGCTCTGCCCCTCTCCAAGGGGGCCCTCAGGACTTCGCCCCTCTCTCAGGAGACTTTAGAAACTACGCCCCTTTTCAAGGGGGCCTTCGGGGCTCCGCCCCTCCCCAAGAGGGTTCTCGGGGCTCCGTCCCTCTCCAAGGGGGCCCTCAGGACTTCGCCCCTCTCCAAGGAGGCCGTCGGGGCTCCTTCCCTCTTTAAGGGGGCTCTCGGGGCTCCGCCCTTCTACAAGGGGGTCCTCCGACTCCGCCCCCCTTGAAGGGGGTTCTCGGGGCTTCCCCCTTTCTTAAGAAAACGAATGATGGTTACAATTGGATATGGAAGAATGCATTTTATATGAAATTGCAACAACTTACTTTCGTCACTAGAGACGAAAGTTAACGTTACGGAATATTCTATCACTGGTCCCGGAACTGGCGCTTTCGGAATGGGGTAAAACATGACGAAGGTTGTTCATTTTTAAATGGTTACGGAAAAAGGAAATTACAATTCCAACTGTTTCGTCTTCTATATGAGAAGGCAAACCGCACAAACTATTTTCGTTTTAAAGTTGTGTATTTAATTTTATCTTCAACTATTGTACTTATTTTTACGAGCAGATAACATTTTATATGCGATTTCGATCGTAACCAATCATTATGGTAAACGTCCAGCGGTGAGCGGATAGCCCAGCGATCAAATGCTCGACTCTCAAGCGGCCGGCCCGGGTTCGATTCCCGGTGGACTCTAGCCACCTACCCGACTTACGAGTTAAGAGGGTTCACAGAACCACAATTGTGTGGAATAAACAGGCTAATGGCCTAATATAAGAGGAAGAAGAAGAAGAAGAAGTCCTGTTATTATACTCAACTGGCACTACGTCTGATAATCTTCACGAGTAGTTCCATAATTATTTGCGTTACGATCCTGATAACAAATAACTATTATGGTATTGTTTAGAATGTCATTCTAGTTACTTTCCGGCGTTCTGAGAATCTTCATTCATCCTCTATGCAGAGGAGTGATGACCAAAAAGGATATAATACTAACAAAGCTGACCAAGCTACATGATTTACGGTAGTCGAACACAGGTGCTAAAACATATATCCACTGGTTTCGGTCTTCAGCTACTCTAGTAGAAGTTGTTAAGGTATACCAGTTAAAATTTTAATTTTCCCTGGCCAGTGTATTAGAGAGCACCGTCTAGGTCAATTAACTTCAATTTAGCAATGACCAATCTTTCTCTTTCTCTCTATCCCTTCCAGCCTGTATTCATCCACTCATAGATGTATACTTCTTCCAATGACTTTCGCGTTTCTCTGTTTGGAGCTGTTTATGTCAAATTTCTTCCTACCACTTTGTGAAGGTCATCTACCATCACTTTAGGTGTCTTCCCACGTTTATTTTTGTTTTTCTTCAGCCTCATTCTATAATTCTATTTGTCCATTTAGATTAATCTTGTCTTGCGGCATAACATGCCCAACTCCACTTTTACTCATCTATTTTTTTAATAACATCGTTAAAGCTCGTTCTTCTTCTAATGTCATCGTTTCTTATGTGTTCTCGCAGGCTAATCCCCAACATGGCATAATCCACAGCTCTGGAGTTAACTAACGTAAGACACGATTCTAACTCACATTTCAAATAAGGAGTAAATTGCTATAGCGCCAGAAGTTGACTACCAGCTTAAAACTATTACAAGAGCCTGCTCTTATAGCATTCCAAAGTCGAGCTACTAAAATATAATAAACCTGAATGACCACAAAACTTGATAGTTAGACAACTTAAAGTACTTAGGAGAAATACAGGTTGCATAATCTTCATCTAGTTCTTTTCGATTTCAAGTAGAAGGCTAATTTGAAAATTTTCGAATTAATAATAAATCTATAAGGTTGTAATTAATCTAATTCTACATTATATTAAGAAATAATGATTTTCAGGCGAATAGAATTAATTTATTGGGCAGTTACTTAACATAAAAATCAGTTACGAATTAACTGGTAGGTAAATACATTGAGTGATCCGTATATACCCTAATAGAAAATGTTTTTGGTTTAGCGTTTTGCTTCCCCTATTATTCTTTGCTATCTTTGAGCACAGGACGTTATGATTCAGTGGGATAGAGTCACCCGGAGTCTAGGTGAAACCTTTTTGAAGGGCCTAACAGAAATGGAGGAAATGTTAGCGGGTAACTCAATAAGCAGCATTCATCAAAGATTTAAGTAGGTTAAGAGGGTATAAAGAGCTCTTTAAATTTATTTTACCAAATTTCCGAAAAAGGGGCTCGAAGGGACACGGTAAATATCCAGCTATTATCGATTAGCCTCTCCTGTTCAATACCGACTCTCACCGCCAAGTGGTGAGCCCTGGCAGTCCGAGCAACCTTGAGGAAGATTGGGTAACCAACCCCAGTGGGAATCAAGGTCGGAGAACAGATTAGAGCGGTATACTTGGAAAGGGTGGTCACCTTTCCAGGAAAAAGAAAGACTCACATTATTACGAAACGGCAATGGAAAATGAAATGAATATAGATAACGGAAAACTTTTGCAAATCGGGATTAAAAATAAATTTGAAATATCAAGTACGGATACACAAAATAGAATAGCCTCGGAAAAAACAAATAGTACTGGAATTAATTATGACAACCGCAAACAAAAAAAGGACAAGAGATACGGAATACAAGATTACTTACATATAGGTACATGGAATGTAAGAGGACTGGGGAATAAAATACAAGAACTACAAAGCAACTTAGATAAACGAAAGGTTGACATAGCCTTAATAACAGAAACAAAGAAAAAACTAAAAGGTACTCAAGATCTAGAAAAATACGCACTACTATATAGTGGCGTAAAACAAAACACCAGAGCCGCAGCTGGTGTTGCAATAATGATAGATAGAAAATGGTCACAGAAAATAAAATCATTGGAATGGACAAATGAAAGAATTATAAGCATCAGATGCCACATAGAAAGGGGATATTTAACCATTATATGTGTCTACGCACCAGAAGAAGGAAGAAAAGAGGAAACTGAACTACAAAAAACTCTCGACAGAACGAATAAAAATGACTATTTAATTATAGGCGGAGACCTAAACGCTAGAATTGGCAAAGAAAAATTTAAAAATATTACTGGGTCAAACGGCGAGGACAAATTAAACCACAATGGAAAACTACTAAGAGACTTTGCTAGCTATAACAACATGCGAATCATGAACACATTTTTAAACATAAAAAAGTACACACATTTACTTGGGAGGCAAGAGGACAAAAATCAATAATTGATTACTTTCTTGCAAATGAAAAAACCGCTACCCTATTTAATTATGTAAGAACCTTCAATGGTTTAGACGTCTACACAGACCACTATTTTCTAGAAGCCAAAGTCAAAATCCTTGCAAAATGGGTTAAAGTGAAGAAACGCTTAGAAGATGAACAAAAATGGAAAGTAGTGTTATTAGAGGAAGAATCCATTAGAACGCTATATCAAAACCGACTATCTAAATACAACGAGCAAACTCCAGAGAGCAATAACGTAGACGAAGAATGGGCAAATCTAAAATATATAATAGAAAAAGCAGCCTACGAAGCCATTGGAAAACAGAAGAAAAAGCACAATAACAGAAAGATTATAAGTTGGTCACAGGAACAAGAAAATGCTGTTATAGCAAAGAACAAAGCATATCACAAATGGCTACAACATAAAACCGGAAGAAACAAGGAAGAATACAGTAAACTCGCACAAACAGTTAAAAGATTGAATAGGGAAGCCCAACAAAACAAATGGGAAGCTTTTATATCAACTATAGAGCATGATATTCACGGAAGGCAAAATATGGCTTACAAAATTATGAAACACCTAAACAGCGAATAAAAGGACACAGCTCGTATAAATACAATACCATCTGCCACATGGCTAAAATACTTCAGAGACCTCTGGTTTTCGGAAGACCAATCGAAGGAAAATCAACAACAAGATGTAGAAAAAACAGAAGTAGATGCTCTACACATCGAAGAATTAGAAGAAACCCTGCGACGCACCAAAAACAGAAAAGCGGCAGGAAAAGATGGCATTAACAGCGAACTACTTAAGTATTATTATTATTAAATTATTAAATATATGTTGGGCAAACTGCATGATCCCCAGAGAATGGAAAGTTGCTTTGATCAAACCAATCTTTAAGAGAGGAGACCGGTCGCAATGCGACAACTATAGAGGGATAAGTTTACTAAACACCGCTTATAAAAAAGAATAGTAGATACCATAATCCTTCAAGAACAAACAGGATTTAGAAAAGGAAGCTCATGCACGGATAACATATTTATAACAAAACAAATCATCGAGAAACACCGAGAGTATAACAAAGAAACGCACATGATGTTCGTAGACTATATGAAAGCTTTTGATAAGATATACAGACCCAAATTATGGGAAATAATGGATAAAAAGGGTATACCGATCCACTTAATTCAAGTAATTAAAAATATCTACTCGAATACAAAAATATGCATATATGACAATATAGATGAAAATGAATCTACAAATCTTGGACTACGACAGGGATGCAGCCTGTCTCCAATTTTATTTAACCTGTATATTGACGAAGCTGTTAGACAGTGGATTAGTAAATTACCAGAGTATACGCACGACTTAAATAATAGAAAGCATATAGCTACTTTTCTATTTGCGGATGACCAGCTGATTGTAGCAGATTCCGAGGATTCACTACAAAAAGCAGCTTTTAAATTACAACAAGTGATGGAGGAACACAATCTCAAAATCTCAATAAATAAAACGAAAAGAATGGCATTTTGCGGTAACGAACCAGGTCGATCGAAAATCTACTAAATAACAAAATAATAGAACAAGTAAATAGTTTCAAATTTCTGGGCTGTATAATATCGTATCTTGGAGAAACTGACATACACATAAAGATTGAAAAATTCAATTACTACAACGGTACAATAAAAAGAACACTCAAAAATAAAGTCGGACCTGAAACATTGATGAAATTCTACAAAGTGGCTTCCGTTCCCGCTTTTACATATGGCAGCGAATGCTGGACCCTAACAAAGCAAGATGAACATAGAATAACAACTTCTGAGATGCGATTTCTACGACCTACAGCTGGATACAGCCTACGGGATAGAAAACGAAATGCAGATATAAGAGAAGAGCTTAATATTTTTTACCTTAATTGTAAAATACAAGAGTACAGACAACGATGGCAAGAACACCTAGAAAGAATGGAAAATGATAGACTACCCAAGAGATATTTCAGATATAGAGCAAAAGGAAGAAGAAATCTAGGAAGGCCGAAAAAGAGATGGAAAGATCAAACAAACTAATACAGAATGTCCAAAGCTTGAAGGAGAAGAAGAAGAAGAAGAAATTTCCGAAAAAGAAAGAAAACATTTCTATAAAACTCTTGATTGATTAATCAATGTAAATCAAACTGATAAGAACTCTAATTCGATATTTCCGTATAAAGTATCATAAAGACTGCCATAGTAAATAAATCTTTATTACATCGAACTCATAATTAACCATTAACATGACCCATGAATTATATGATTGAATGTATACATAAATATTATAGAGAAATTATAACAATTTAAATAAAGTTTTTGGCGCCCAATACTTCTTTCTTCGTGAACCTAAAAAAGTGAAGTAAACAAGAATCCCACATTTATCATACCCGTATCGCAGCCGAAGATTGAGCTAGTCGGAGTGATGTGAGCTTTCTAGGGTAGGTTGCAATAGTTGGTATACTTTGAGAAAAAGCAAGGAGAGGTGTTTTTATTTATAACTTTACAATATTCCATATTGAAATATGAAATAAAAAGTACCGCTACCTCTTTGGTGAATTAAAGCTGAACTAGAGGTTTCCATATAGTGTAGATGACTTTTGGTCATAACTAAGGTGGAAGAACATCTCTGTTATGTAATAAAATGTATTATATCTAGCAGGTGGTGTAGCAAATGCATCCATAAGGCAGTTATGGAATGCTTTTGATTAATTTGTCGCTACATCGTTAGCCTACTTTTCAGTTTACAACATACGTTTCTGTAAATAAATTAATTAAAATAATTTCAGAAACATAACTGCCTCAACCAAGTAAAAATCTATTGGTTTGTAATTTGTAGAAAATCGTCTTTAGGAAAATTAATACGGGATCGTATATAATTGTTACTCTCGATTCATACTAACTAAACACGGGAGATACATTCCGAAACTCACTTTCCTGGAATTGTTTCGCTTTGGGGACGTTGCTAATAATTAGGAAACTATTTAGATGTCTGTACGGTTCTGCAATCCCATTACAAACTGTAACAAAATTAACTAAGACCCATTTTGATGGTTGATGGGAAGTTAAGGGATTGTAGCTAATGGCGTAACCCTTAGCCCATCCATTTTAACTATTCGCTTTTTATTAGACTGCAGTCTTACGTAAAAAGGACATCTCTCTCATTTTCTTGAAAATGATTGCTTGGGACTGAAATGTATGCCACTGTAGACACAAAAATAATCCAGTACTGTAAATTACAATTTAAAAAGCCACTTTGTCATAACCCGAAAATAGCAAGCTAAATAAAAGAAAATAATCAGGTGGGCTTGTTAACTATCTTTTTCTTCTTTCGACTTTTTTCTATCAGTTGTTGTTTCTTGTAGAGGATTATATCATGAATGGCATTTACGGTAACTCATATTTGCCATAAATTTCACGGTTCAAACTATATTTGTGAAAAATTTCATTTCGTCGTTCGTCTTCCTCCAATACGGCTCGAACGCAAACCTCGTAGGATAGGAAAACTTAGTATGTTGACTACACACTTGAAATAAGGCCAATAAAACGAGTTTTCGATATTCTGGAATTATTTTCAATGTCAAGTGCCCTGCGACTGGCCTACTAAACATATACAAAAAGCTGTAGTATAGTTCAACGAAAATTGAAGAATAAAATATACTATCGGTGACATGTCGCACATGATCAGGCCACTATCGCTGTCTCTAGTCGTTGCCTCATTACTGAGAATCCTGACCTTGTATATTTTTGATTATTTTATTTTATCCTATTATGTTACTACGATAATAACTTCTTAGCAATGAGTTGCGTTAAGATGCATTTAAGAGCACTAGTGTTGATAATAAAAATAACATACCGATACTTTATTAGCATTTAATCACATGTTGGCAGTACTACCGTGTAATGTTGGTGGCATTGTCAGCAGAGCTGGGCAAATTACTTTTAAAAAGGTAATTAATTACCAATTACCGCCCAATGAAGTAATCAAATTACCAGAGATTTCAATTACTCACATAAAATAGTAATTGAATTACCAATTACTTAGTAATTTTAATTGTACAACATCAATTACTTTCAATAGTAATTATTGTCATATAGTTGTATTTAGTAGAACTTTCTTGCAAGTTGCAACTATCATTAGTGTTGTGTCGATTCGTAATCGTAATCTAAAAGTGCTTAATTTTTATGATTTGTTAACTATAGTAACCTACATACTTATCACCTCCAAATAGAAAAGTTTTTAGTTTGTTTTGATGTAAGATGTAAGTAATTAAATAAAGTCAAGGATAACAATTATACAAGGTATCCCAAAAAGAATGGGATACCGATTGGTCATAGGTTACATAAGATATAATAAACTGATTAAACCTAATATACCTTAGTACAGAGTCCCTTCAGTAAGAAGGTAAAGGGACTTGGAAGTTCAATTTTAATTATTTTATTTTTATATTAATTTCCACATCACTAAAGTTGAGGTTTTTATCACGAATGTCGAATTTCATTTGGCTAGATTTTGTAATGGTATTTGAAAAAAATATCACGCGGAATATTTATAAAAAAGTAATGAATCCACTGGCTTTGCATCGTTCAGTCGTAAACTAAATGTTGAAAAACTCTCACTTTTCTCAACTTCTAGAACAATCTACTATTAAATACTCCTAACATGAGGCTGAAAGATGAAAATATGTAACTATGTGCAGCATTGGCTTTTTAATTGTTTGATAGCAAAATTCTATTTAGATTTTGTAAAGAACGCTACACCGCGATCCAATTGGCGCAACATGAGCATTTTTTGTTGACTCAGTTTGAAAATACTTTTTTTTACCCCTTTATACAAAAGTAACATTTCCTGCCGCCTGTTAGAGGTTTCCCGAAAATATACGTTTGATCCCCTGGTCTGTTTCCAATGGCAGGGGAAGGAATATACATTGACTCTCGTTGCCATTAGAGACGGGAGGCAATGTAATTAATAATAAATCAACTAGCCCCCTGATTTTCATATTTAATTATTTT
Organism: Agriotes lineatus; assembly: GCA_940337035.1. Taxonomy (NCBI): domain Eukaryota; kingdom Metazoa; phylum Arthropoda; class Insecta; order Coleoptera; family Elateridae; genus Agriotes; species Agriotes lineatus. Next base: position 132,853,454 of record OW679197.1, on the reverse strand, counting down.
TGAATGCAGCTGGATACAAGAGATAGTCTCATCATAAAATGTAAAAGTGTCATATGCATAACTCTGGTCTAAAATGTCATTTCCTCACTTGCATGATTACAATTGATTAGGTGCTGCTCTCGCTAACGCTGGAGAATTAAACTATATCCGCTGGAGGGAATGATACATTTTCTTCCCTGGTAATACAAATAGCTATAAAAAAAGTGTTAGGTAACCTTTGAAATTTTAAATCAAAATATTAGATTGGTGTTGATCAGGGACTGTTGAAAGTTGACAGGTGACTGATAAACCTAGTTGAAAACGACCGATTGAAATAAGAATTCGTACAACAGATACAAAAACAAAAAACATTTTCTCAAGCACATAACAATGAAGTCATTTTTACATTCAAGAGACCTTTATACCATGTGTTCAAAAAGAAATTACATAAGGGTTGGCCATGGAAAATAAAGCTAATGTCAATAGCAATCACGATATCAGCGTAGAATATAAACTTACAATAAAAAGAACAACAGAGATTACCGTTAATGAATTCTAAAGCCTGCTGCTGACATTACTTTTATATTCCATGGCCAACCCTTATGCAATTTATTTTTGAACACACCGTATATGAAACGGGGAAAAATACGTATTTTGACAAAATGACTGTCAACGCTCGACAAATAAATTGCTCAGGTTGTTTTCATACTTTTACTTCAAATTTCAAAATCTTATCAACATCTTTAATAATACTTATTAGTTTTATCAAAATATTTAATAATACCTATTGATTTCAAGTTTAGGGCAATAAAATATCTAAAATTACATACATTAGGTCTCTATATACTGTTCTTTTGAAAAATTAATAGAATCTTGTGTAAAATCATTAAGAAGCCAATATTTGAATGCCTCGTAATTAGCATGGGGGTTTTGTATGTTTCGTTCGTCAACGCAATACCCTGTATGAGGTAAATCAGCATATGAGCATTACAAGGCAAGAAAGCAAAAAAAATGGATAATTTACAAAATGTTCAATGCAAGAATGCTGTAAACTTTTGAGTCAACCAGACGTGGAATCTTGTAGTTAGGTACATTTAATGTGTGTTTTTTACGCTGTTTAAATTCTGTTATCGGATTTTGGCCGTTTAGTTCAATTCCACACTCAAAAACGTAATTTCGTGGACGTAACGCCTGTTACACTTGCACGGCAGTATAACCCTATGCTAGTACATTGTTTAAAACAAGCAAATTGATATGAATAAATAATTGTTCTGCACTAATATCGTCTAATAAAGCTCTTTTAAATTATATTTTATCGTAGTTATTGTAATCTGTAATGTACTTACCGCAAATATATTTTTAGCATCTTATAGGATAAATATTAGTTTCACTATTACAACTGACATATCACATCTACATACACACACCAATGCACTTTTTGCTTGTACAAGCTTCGTAAAAATTCAAAAGTTTCTGTTATTCGGCTCGTCACAAGAAATCATAAATTAAGCTTATCTTGCTCCGGGAAAACCCTATTCCGATTTGCTTAATATGTAACTTATCGTATTTTTGCGTTCTGGAAATTTAGCACCCCATCGATGTCTGACATTCAGTAATTGAATTACCATAAAGTAATTCAAATGCCTCCAGTATTTTTAATACTACAGGAAATTCAAATACTTGTAAAGTACTTTAAGTACTTTAGAGTAATTTCATTACGCAAAAGTAATTGAATTTTTAAATTAATTACCTTCAAAAAGTAACTGTTAAGTACTTAAAAAAAATGGAAATTCCCAATTACAATTACCGCATTTTGAAAAGTGATTTAATTACAAGGCAAATAACCAAAAAGGAATTTAATTAGTCATTTAATTACAAAGTAATTAATTATTGCCCAGCTCTGATTGTGGATCTATGTCAAATTCTATGTTAGTAGATTAGGTTTTGTTTGTTATATGACACAGAATGACACAAAACATAACCTGCTAATCTCGAATTTAACATAACCTGATAGTACCAACAATGCAGTATTGAGTGACTTATGGTTCTTATCTTACTAGTGATACCACCACAGCCATAGTAGATATAAGTTCTAAGTGTCATTAATAAAAAATTTTCCTATTTTTCTAAAAAGATTAGAATTTTACAATAAAATAAACCGTGTTAGGATATACGTAATGTTATCTGCTTTTTACATTACTCGAGAATAACTTATTCAAACTGTTCTACTACTAGTAGTTTCTTGGACTTGGTCTGAGCATCGTGTCGGTAATCGTCCCTTAGTCTGCGTTTTGGTACATCGGTAGTGATGATTAGCCGCTCGAAGCTTGTTTCCTGTCGAGGAGCAATGTGGCCAAGGAAAAGTACAAAAAGCATGCAACACTGGAGGTGAAAATCTGTTTACTGCTTGTATCAGACTTAAAACGTACACGCAGCTAGCAACTGTGAGATTGGCGGGGTCTGAATCTAAAAGTGCAGGTGTTTGTTTATGAAAGTGAGATCGGTAAAAACATATAAAAGGGGTTAGGCGCCAACCTTCAGCTTTCACGAAATTGTAATGTACTGGAAAACTTAAATTCAGCTTCCTGAAATTGTACCCTTCATTTTGCTTCACAACGAAGTCACAAACACTACATTAAGTTCTTGGAGGTCAGCTGAAGGCTGGCCCGTATCAGTTACTAGAGTTACAATACCATATACTAAAGGGATTTTCGTGAACGGGACATCGTGAATTGGTAAATTACACACTTAAGTTCGCGGTTCGCAAATACCGACTAGATCTGCTATACGGGGATGAGTTCTAAATTTTAGTTTGTCAGGACGGCAATAGTACAACGTAAATGCGTAAATTTGTATTCGAAATGATGAAAGTGAGCATGCGAGGTTACATAATGAATTGGATGCTTTTAGTGGTGATACTATAAATAACGATTCCAAATTAATGGTAGGGGTCGGATCTCAGCTCAGAACGGTGTACCAAGTCCGCAGTTTGATCACGAATATTGTAAACAACAATCGGCAAAAATTGAAACTACTTCCCAATAAAAATTCTTCAAAAGATGTTGGTATTGTCTTGGACCTGGGCCATGGGTTTCGTGTCGTGAGTATATTATTTAGTTACAGCATTTTGGAATTTAGAACTGCTTTACAGTGATAGGCATTCTCTTCACAAGGAGATGAAGATGTTATGTGAATCGTGAGATTTCCAATTTTCAATTATTGAAAAATTGCAAAAATCTAAGAAATTAAGCACTAGTGTAGAAAGCAAGTAGAACTACCTAAAAATATAAACAAAAAGTGGACTATTTACGCGAGGCGTAACAAGGTGTGGCTGTTTCGAATAAAAGAGAGCAATAGGAAAGGCAATTATCTGTGATTACGTAATGAAAGCGTTGCCTAGGTGATAACAATTACAGAAGTAAATACACGTCACAAACAAAAAACGCTCAGTGGACGCTTCTGTCGGAAGTGCACATAAAACCGACGCTACGCTTGGAATTCACCAAATTCAATCTTTTAGGATGAACTTCCCTGAGCTTTCTGTTGCTTTTTTAAAACTGAGGCAAGTCGCACGATGCCTGAGCCCCCTTTCTCCGTTGGCTTGCAGATACAAGCCACTGAACGCCTGCAGAACGACTCCAGTAGCTTGATCGCTGCGAAGAACGTCTCCAATTCAGCCGTTACCTTAACCTAGGGCGCCAACTGATTTCCACGAAGGTCGCTAGCTCACGGGTTCTAATTGCAGTACTCGAACCTCGTACACAATCTTGCAAAACCTGCCAACACTCGATGCAAAAATTAAGCACTTTTTTAAACCTTTGCAGAGGTGCCACGAATCATTACAACCGACTGCAGTACACCCAAAGGATATGGAATTAATTTTCAAACACACTGGATTGGGAAAAGGATATTTATTTACCTATTAACAATTATTTATTGGGGAAGCGAAAATTAACACCAGTTTACAGCTCGGCTTCTCTTCCCCAATTGACTGTTTTGGATCTTAGATTGTTTTACATTATTTCCAAGCTTACTCTGATTACATTTTGTTCAAATCAAGGCTAACACTATTTTTAATAACGTTTTAAAACTTATAATCAAGGCCAATGTTATTTTAAGTTATTTGCAAATATTAATCTGGCACATTTCTAGAAAAGTTTATAAAATAATATTAGATATACGTAATAACTATTTGCGTAACAAGGAATCTAAGAAATGCAGGCAACAAGCCTCGGATTTGCTTTGGCTTGTACTTGATTACCTCAAATAAACAAATAAATAAATAAATAAATAAATACATTCTTTATTGTTTCATAGCTTACATAAACAGTATAAAAAGAGAGTATAGCAAAATAATTTACAGTAAGTAAGCTAAAACAATCACGAGGCGAAGTTCAGGAGATGTCCTGTTCTTCCACTTAACCTACGATGTAAAGAAATCAGAGTTGTGGAATGCCAATAGATATATTAAATTAGAAGTCACTTATAATTAAGTAACCTGACGCTACATATATAAGTACTAAACTCTCGCAAATTAGGAATAGTTAATGCAAGCCCAACTGTTTATCGGATAGAGCAACACTGAGCCCCTGTTTGAATTTTTGAAAGTTATCGGACTTAAGCTTAGGGGGAAGTGAATTGTAGAATTTAGAAATCTGATAAGAGTATGACCTTTGAAATAGAGAACTGGAATGTAAAGGTATAGTTAATAATCCCCTATGCCTCAAGTTGAGATGATGTACATCTGTTCCAAAGCTAATCCTGTTGTATAAATACTTAGGGAATTTATGCTTAAGGATTTAAAAAAATAGTATTCCCGAATGTAGCAAACGGCGTCTGTGCATACTCAACCAGTTAAGCCCAAGGAGTCGGTGCGATATATGTTCTCTTCTAATGATACATAATATAAACCTCATACACGCATTTTGCAATTTTTGAATTCGTTTAGCTGCGACTGCTGTTAAACATGGACCGTAAACAACATCACAGTGTGTCGTATGGGAAAGCACGAGAGCGTCACATAATCTTTTCTTTAACTCTATTGTTAAAAAGGTGCGATTAGCGTAAAGCAACTTTAAATTACAATAACCCCTTTGCAGACATTTATTCATATGCATTTCAAACTTTATATCAGCATCAATAATTAGCCCCAGATTCTTTACATTGTCCACAAAAGATATTGTTTCATTATCGATTGTGATAGTTACGGTTTCCGCTATTGAAGCTCGATAAGATTTTTTCCCGAACAATATACAAACAGTTTTTGATGGATTAAGCATAAGTAAGTGTTTTTTTGATATATCAGCTAAGCGCATTAAGTCGGTGTTAATTATATTCGCAGCATCTAAGCTATCCTTGATGTCAAAGGAATAGTGTCGTAGGCGTACATATATAATTCGCAGTTCGAGATAGAATTATGGAAGTTATTGGTGTAGACAATGTAAAGAAGTGGTCCCAATATCGATCCTTGTGGAACTCCCACTCTCAACTCTAAGGACCCAGAGACGACCCCGTTCAAGAATACTCTTTGAGTTCGATCAGTTAAATAGCTTCGCATTAACTGAATAGCATTTGAAGATAGTCCTATAAAATGCAGAATAGCTAGAAGCATATTGTGTTTAATCATTTCAAATGCTTTACTAAAATCTAATAGTACCAGAATAGTAAAGAGACCACGATCAGTAGCTTTAAAAATATCATCAGTGATATTTAATAAAGCTGTAGCACAACTATGACCTGGCCTAAAGCCCGACTGCATTGGCGGGAGAATAATTATTGTACCTTGCAATATGACTCCGTAATTGACTATCCATAATTCATTCCAATATTTTCGATAGCGTTGGAAGCAAGCTTATAGGACGTAAATCTTTGTACGTGGTCGGCTCAGAGACCCTGGGCAAAGGCTTGATTATGGCCTGTTTCCATAATAAAGGAAAATTATGCGACTGTAAAGAATAATTAATTAAGTGGGTAACATATGGAAGTATATAAGGGCAACAGATATGTAATATAATGATATTAATGCCATCGGCACCAGTAGATTTAGATTTTATAGAATTTAATATTTTCTGAAGTTCTTCCTCATTTACAGAGGTAAAATCAAAAGACTCATCAAAATCGCATTTGAGATTGTTGTTGTAAAACTGTAATAAATCGTCATCGGATATGTTAAGACTAGGTATTGAGTTGACATAATAATTATTTATATTGTCGGTAACTTTGAGTGCATGCAGTATATTTTTATTTTTTGTTGTTCTAACAATTTCGAATTGTTTTAAATTTTTCCATAAAGTTTTGGAATTATTCGAACGGAGTGAATATTGAAGGTATGCCTTTTATTCTCTGTAAATAGAGGAAGTAGTGAAATTTCGTAAAGTTTTGTAATATTCAAAATGAGCAACCTTATGTGTGCGTTTATATCGTTGTAAAGCCTTATCTCTGAGTGACATCATCAATTTAATATGGGAAGTGCTCCAAGGTTTTGGCGGTCGGTTGAAAACAGAAGTTTTAACGGGAAAATACACATTTATTAAATCTATAAGTAGAGTGTTAAAATATTGTACTTTATCATCAATATTAGCTAAATTATAAATATGATCTAAGGGTAATGTTTGAAGTTCTGCATAAAATTCATTAATATCCGAATTTTTAAAATCCCTATATACTTTACAGCAGTTTTCAGTTTTACTCAGAGTTAAATTTATTTCCCAAGTTATAAACTGATGATCAGAAATGGTAGGTATATCAACAATTTCTGTATTATTTATAATGTCAACATTTGTAGTTATAACTAAATCGATTAAAGTTAGAGATGTTCTTGTAATGCGTGTAGGAGAATTAATAATCTGCACCAGACCAAATAAGTCCAAAAATGATTGCATACTCACAGAGGCCGGCCGCCCAGCCTTCAGCATATCAATATTGAAATCTCCACAAAAAATAGTTTCATCATACGTACAAAACGTTTGTGAAAGAGTGTTTTCCAGTTCATTTATAAATTCAATAACGTTTTGTTTAGGAGGCCTATATACAACTCCGATAGCCAGTGATAGTTTTTTAGATTTGATACCAACCCAAAGTTGTTCTATATCTCCAGTAACATCCATGATAACACAGTGAAAACTATCGCGCAGGTAGATAGCAACTCCGCCGCCACGAGTATTCCTATCTTGACGATGTAAAACAAAACCTTCAATATTTACAAATTCAGAGTCAATATCAGGGGACAGCCAGGTTTCTGAAACACACAGTACATCTAAATTATATTTACTAATAATAAATTTTATATCTATAAGTTTCGTATAAATTGAGCGTGCATTGACATAGCCTATGGCTAAACTTTTAAATTTCATAAATATCCTAAATTGCTTTAATTGTATATTATCAAAACCAAAAACAAAATGTAGATAAATTATAGCGTCAAGGCACTAACCAAAGTTAGATTTTAAGCACACTAGTATTGGCACAGATGTGCCAATAGGTGGTACATTCCGAGTTATCTTATATTGTTTTTCCCGCTGCTTATCGACATTTTCCTAGATTTAATAAAGACCGAACCACTAACGTAGGTTTTTCAGCTAGGATATTATTCTGCCCAGACAACGCCTGCCGCAAATATTCCTTTGTATGATGAGGTGAAAGAGACCATACTGATGTCTCATCGTATGTCCGAAATACTTGAGCTTTTTGATTTTGACTGTGGCGATGATTTCATTATCTATCGGTCTTCTCTTCGTAACTTCTTCGTTGCGAAAAAGCTCCATCCAATTAATTCGAAGCATGTTTGCAGGAGCACTACATTTCGAAGCCCTCCATCATTTTTACGGGGGCTTCCTCATAGGAGAACTGAGAGGATGTAAAAGTAGCGAACGCACACTCTGTGGTCTAGTTTCAGGTTCAGGCTTTTGACGATTTTCAGGAGCTTGAAGGACGCAGATCGCGACTTCTAGATACGACACCGAATGTCCAGCGAGTGATCTGGGTCTTCTCTAACCATATATCCTTTGTTTATAAGTATTCTCTTGCACCTACAGCTGCTACTGAATTCTTAGTCACCACCATATACTTGGGATCATTGACGTTCAGTCTTAGACCGTACGTTGCACACGATATTAGTCGCTTCTCGGTGCGTCATGGAGAGCTTTCCTGAAGATGTGTTTAAAGGATTAGTAGATAATGCACATCCTACCTTACTCATCTATCTATCCCGGCCTCTCCTGTCCTGACATCCTTGACCTGGACGTTTGCTCTCTGGTGCTAGTAGATATTGCCTGTGCACCGTAAATTTCCAGTACTTCAATGATATTTTTGCGACTGGCCTTGTGAAATATCTTTTCTAAATGCATTAAACAGAGAAATACGTTACAATTACATTGTGGCATCACTCAATCTGAACGCGTATGCTAAAAGAAGTTTCTCGTGTACCAAGTCTATTGCAAAAAATTGCATTCTTATTAGATCTGCAATATGTCTCAATAGGTGATTCGAAGGAGAGCCTTGAAAGGGTGGCTTATGAGACTGATTGCTGGGCGGCAGATCTGGGTAGTAGTGTGACTACTAGCAGTTAAACCGATTTATTGCTGTAATAGTCTATTTTAAACCATCATCGGGTTGTTGCTAATGTCTAATTTTGTCGTATATTGCTAAATTTACTGTATTTTGTAGTAAAATTCTTAATTTTTCGAAAAAAATTCCTTTATCACGTTACGATAAAATGAAAACTATGAAATGAGAATAATAAGTTGTAAAATGGGGGAAACCCATTCACAAGATGATCCACTTATGGCTTCAAACCAAGATCTTGATTACAATCCATCTGATACAGATATCAACCATTTGATTAAAAGAAAAACACCTAATTACTTCGTCTTAGGACTACTTCAAGAAATAAGTACATCGTACTATTTTTCCCCTTGAAGTGAAACCTCAAAACCTCCTTCACTGTAGAGGTATCCCATAGTTTGACTAATTTTTAAACTGAATAGTTAAACTACCCTCTAGTTAGAGTATATTTTTATCGAGTAGTTGGTAGTTAGTAGGTAACTACTTTCAGAAAGTAGTTTCTCTAGCGCAGTTGAACAGTCTTCACACTCATTTGCCTTGATTTCTTCTGAAGAGTCACGAAGTTTGATTTCAGCCAGTTGAATGGTATGTCACCCCTGTAGTATATTCGCCAGAATAGCCAGACTCGCTTGCTTCCTAAGATCTGTACTACTTCCGTGCGAATATGGGCTGAACCTGTTGTCTTTGATTCTTATTATATCAGTATACAACTTGCAAATTGCTTTATTACTATTCTGAATAAGAAAATTTTTGTTCCAGTTACAGGATATTGAGAAATTTCGCAATATTTGTTTAAATATAAGTAGATATTTATGTAATCATATTAGTAAGACTCTTTTAGTATTTTATTAATATTTTGCACTTCCAACTATTTTGGGTTCAAGTCTGGTCGCGGCCGAATTTTTCTAGAAGCGAAGATTAACGTATGAGCTTATGAATAAAGCGAGCTTTAAGTTAGATTAAGGTTCGTTGAACACATTGTGTTTGAATGTGAGGTGGCGTAAGGTATGTCGAATCGAATGTAGCTCATTACCCCCGTTGCTATTCCTATGCGGTAGGTCGGTTCCTTGACAACGAAAGGTATAGGAAGCGAAAAGTTAATCGACGTACGGGTTATATTAATTTTTTTGCGAAATGTGTGAGGAATAATTCCCGGGAAAAATATAGCAATGAGTGATATGTATATTTATTTCATTTTCCATAACTGCTTCAGTTCGTAGGCTGGAATGGCAAATTTTGTCGTTTATTCTGCATGAGCGTTTAATAGATTAGCACTATTAGTCACCGATTGACTAATTAATAGTATACTTTTTTTCTGTCTTTATTAACTTATATATTATTTGGACCATGATGTGCAATTGTTCGTTCAGTAACGATTGCTCTATAGATCTATCCCCATTTAGATTTTGTAACACTTTGTGAGGATGGTAGTTTTAGTATGGCACCTCCGTTGCATTTAAAGAACTTTTTTGTTAATTGCCTGATCCTGTATAGCCAAAATCTATTTTGAGATTTGACCGATGTTTCACGAATGCTTATATTAAACAAAGAAGCTCATCTTATTCTGCCAAACATTTAGTAACTGCGTACAATGCGACATGTCTACAAAGTTGCCGCTGGACGGTTCTTATTAAATCTTTCTCAATATCCAGCTGGTCCAGAGTGAGCTATAGTTCAAGTCTAACTTTCTAAATTTTGCGTATGAGATCTACAGAGTTATCAAAACATTCTGTTTTCCCGAGATTTATACAGATGAAATATATTGTTATTATACAAGCTTAATATGGTTTAAATTAAAATTTGTTAAAATTGGGATATTACTATGAGATGAAAATGGTTCTGATTTATTTGGGAATAAGGTAGATTTGTGTCTGAAATATAGCAATTTGAAAATTACAGATGGATTGATATTAATATAACATATGAATCACGGTTTTTCATCAGCACCATGTTTGTTTTTAAAAACCTCACCGGGACAGTAGATCGAATTCGCCATCTTTTGATCAGTAGTCAGTAACTCGGCAAGTGAGTTTTATTTTGTAACTATAGTAACTACACAAACGTCCATAAGTACTTAGTAGAAGTGCTCAAAGTATTCTTTATAAACGCATTAGCGGGTTGTTCTCCTTCGCTGTCGTTTCATCGAAGTGAAATATAAACAAGCAGTTCAAGTTAGGACTGCAAAGACTTAAAATAACATGTCTCGACATTAAACATCGATAAAGGCTTTCAGAATAAATTTTCCCTCCGGGAAATTGTCATTATACGGGACCTTTGCAATATTTAGTTGTCTTTATCTGATGTCGGTACAGATGCTTTTCGGATGAAAATTGGCATTTGATGCACGTAACTGAATTAGTCACGCGTTAACGTTCTCCCTCGCAATTACCAAATGAGTTTGAAGTCGTTGGGCAAAATTTAAGTGTGGAATGTATATTTCCGGCGGTCGCGAACCACGTTTATGGCTGTCAGTAGCAGAAATGTAAATTGGCTGCATTTCTGTTCGAAAGATCTGGGAAATATAGATGAGACAAACTATGTAACTGTATTGGTAGAAATCAATTATTAAAATCTGAACGCTTCCAAAACAATTATACATATGCTTAAGTACATAATTGTGCAACCCCCACTTCAGTTTTTGGTGCAAGAGTAAATAGAAATAGCAGCACTTCTGCAATCTTAACGGTTTAAATCGATGCGCAACGATTGGGATTAGTAGGCGGTAAAAAGGTAATTTCCTGCAATTTGCGTAATTGTTAAGGTAATAAAAATGTAACACTTGTATTTTAGTAGTAAATTGAATCACTTAGAATATTTTCGTTTTTAAGGAGAAAATAATCTGTAATGATGTGTATTAAAAAAATTAAAATAACCGCAGACTAGAAATACTAAAAAATGCTGGTTGAGCAAACCGTCGCACTCTTTGTGTTTCTTGAATTGTGATCCTTCAGGATATACATTTACATTAACATACTGCTTACATTAGCAAAAACTCTAACAGGTTGTTGGGAAGAACCAGCAGATCGTTCAACCTTTAAAATCACATTCATGTTCGTATTATTTTTATATTTCCTGTCTAAACTATGGTATTCGCAATATTTCGTTCATGTACGTTACAGGCAGCTTGTATAAATCATTTTTTATTATACCTGCATCAGAATCGCCGTTTAAAGCACGCCTGAGCGTGCGAAAACAGGCGATTAAAGCTTGCCAAGCTTTAAAGGTTGTCAAGGAAACGACTAAATGCAACAACGGACATGGATGCGCAAAAACGTAAACAATTCTCGTAACTATAGTAGCAATATTATTATGCTCTCTCGATTTATCACGACAAAAATTGTTTCTAAGTTTTTAGTGCGTAATTTACTTCCAGTATTGCAGATATAATAAAAAATAGCGTAAAGTATTCGTGGATAACTGGTCTTTAAAACACTTGCTCTATTTCGAACACTCCGGCTACGCCGTCGTGCTCGAAAACTCTCGCGTGTTTTAAAGACCTTGTTATCCACTCATACTTTAATATACTATTATACAATGGATATACATTAATTATATGTAATTTCATAAATTGCCAAAAATACTAGTCCGTTTGTATAATGTTTGTTGATATTAAACATAATGCAGGCGAAATTGTCGTCATTATAGAGAATGGCTAAGCAATTTATGTAATGACCGCACTGTTGTAGGCAATACGTGATTATGTTTGAAGTTGGAGGTTATTTTAAATAAACCGGTATCGCTGATTGTGATCTAGGATGTATGTCATTTTAGCTTGCTTAGATTAGTTTCAGCCTTTGATCGTATGCGGTATATACACCATTAGATGAGTTGGCGTGTCTCCGGTGACGAGCTCACCGGGCGTTGCCTGATGCCGGTGATGAGTTCCTGCGTCATAAATACTTACAAAATTTGTTAGGATGGTGAGTTGCCGTACACCAGCATTAAGCCCGTAGGCCAATGAGTGCTAACGTTTACTTTAAGGAATATATTGCATAAAATACCTGCAGCTTATCAGGGAATATATATCTGTATATTGTAATGATGCTCGCGCCTTTTGTTTGATGTAATTATAATATTATAATAAAATGTAATTCTCGGCAGGAGTCCAAAACAACTTTTTAATTATTGGTTACATTTTTAGACTGATAACAAATAATTGAGTATTTACTGGGTTCGTTAATTACAGTATTATGCCCTTTACTATAATTCATTCACCTGCAATTTAGTATTACAGAAGCTAGCTCGGTAGGCAAGAGAAAAACTCATATCTCAAAGCTGGGTTCCCTGATACGTTAATTTGAAAATTCGTGTGATACGCTACTGGGCTGTAAATTTAGTTCATTCGCGCGGTAGGTACTTTACTGCGTTGTCAATATGTTACACAAATCGGTTTAATTAGTTGCGGTTCGTTTTTGTGAATTAATTTTACAAAAGGAGTTTTATGAGCATTCGAACATGGTAATTTTAAATACTCGCTCCTTCAACGGCGTCACTCTATTTTTTGTTTTAGGCAAAACCTATCCTTGCTTGTTAATAGACGCCAACATGCAATTATTATTTCTCACCTCAAATCTGGATTTTATGCTAATGCTGGATAAATTTCTTTCAATGGATGATTAAAACTTTTAATCTGCTTGGATCTCCCTTCAGTAAGACGTCCTCTCTTTCATTTCATAACTTCCCGGTTTCTAACGCCGATATTTTGGTTGAAAACAACTAACCTTAGTTCTCTGCACCGCTGCAATAACTGCTCGGACGGTGGCTCCAGATGGTTTCTGCCGGATGCGGGGTCCTGCGATGCTACGGGGCCTCCTACATGCTGTGCGGATGGGCTGCCATTAAAATCCCGGGCTCAGGAACTCGAATGTCTCCATGATTGAATGTCGTAATCTTGAGCTGGCCTCGGACCTGCAACATATATACTGCTGTGGTATTGTACCCGCTGCAATTCTGTGTAGTTACGAGATTATAGCAGTTGAAACGTTATAGATATTAACGATACAAGTTTGATTACGTGCCATAAGCAAACGCGTATTGTTCAATATTCTATATTCGCCAATAAATTCTAGTTCAATGTATTTTTTTATATAAAAATGAATATTTCCGCACTCAGTGAGGTAATATATATCCGTTACCGCACTCAGTGAGGTAATGAAGCTCTTAACGATACTAAAATTAATTTGATTAATAGTCTATGACAACACCGATGAAGATAAAATGTTTAAAATAAACTGAAAAAAAACAGAATTGATTATAATTTAACCGTTAATAGTTAATATTGCCTAATACGGTTGACGATAGTGAATGTATTATATCAGAAGATTAAGTAAATGCGGCGATACGGAAATTGAAAAACAGAAAAACACCAGGAACTGACACTGTAACGATTCGCCCAGTCGAAACGCGTTTTTGTGAATTAAAATCAATTCGCGCGTTCCAGCCTAGCGATTTCTACGTCACAAGTTTGAATTTTTCGCACGCGCGGCCGGCTACGTCATCAAGAGATCCCTGCTCCACGTATTGCGCGGCTCCCCCACTTAGAAGGCCCTAGGTGGTGGCTTGATGCACGAAGCACGAAGAAGAGCTATAAAAACCGCTTCTCGTCCGCACTTCCTTCGCAGACTTCCTTCATACATTCCAGTATCCTTCCAGCCCCAAATCATCCCCAATCCTGATCCTATCCGACCGTTTAGAGAGAATTTTACCTGTCCTGTCATTAGTATTTTCCCGTAGCTACGTTCGAACCCGAAGCCTCCAGTCTTGGAGACCGTGTTTCTAGCTAAGCTTTAATTGAACCCGATCCCCAAATAAACAGCTTTCAGAAACGACGCCCACGAATGGGAAACCGTTTCGCTGTTTAATTTAACATTTGTGAATATCCCGAACTAATAATTGTTGAAACATCTCCTGGATGACGCTAGTAAATAATTATACTAAAGTTTCCTGGAAGACGTATTCAAAACGAGGGTTAAACAACCAGGCCGTTTCATACGTCAATTTGGTATCACTAAATAAATCCAGCGTCTAACACATTATTTGCTCGGCCTAGAAGGCCCCCTGTAAGATTGCCCTTAATTTCTGTTTGACTACAGGTTTGTACTTACCGTTTCAAACATCTTCCTATCGTAACACCGGAGAGCGACCGCGCCGCAACGATCTTAACCTATCTTGGGCCGAAGACACGAAGCGGTCCCCCAGGTGGAAGACGCCGCCGATGACTTCTCCTCCGGCCGCAATTCGCACTGCCACTTCACAGTATCCCCGAGATTCACAACGCTAGCCCGGTGTCGTAAGGCGAAAAACGTAATATATTAGAAATAACCTAAACTTGCAGCTGCACGCGATTTTCAACGGCGGACGTGACATTCGAGCGCGAAGGTTGGCTCCCCTGCAAATAACTTTGGGCAAAACGTCTCCCTGGCCAGTGGCGTCCCGTCGATTCCTGCAGAAGGCGGCCATTCGGACCTTCCACACACAGATGCAAAACGGGTTGCCGGCGCGCAAGGAACTGGCAACTGAGTGCCCACCATAATTAATTAAACACATTGTAAAATACATTTTATTTGATTTCTTAAGAACAATACCTATGTTTGTAAATACTGAACCTTATAATTAAACTGTCTAAAGTTATCCTAGTGTTTGCTTGCTAATATTCAAGTGTATATCTGGCTGAACTAAATTATCTCCGACTGAGAAAGATACCCGAAGGAAATTTATTAAGTTCATTAGCCCTAATTAGCAGAGGGCTGGTACCGTTGCAAATGGCGCCCGAGCAGGCAATCTGAGCTCAGATATACATAGAGATTAGCAAGCACCCGCCGGAAACTCCAGAACTAGAATTTGGCATCCGATACCTGAAAAATAATTTTTTTTAAATTTTGTAATATGAAAAATTTACAAAACCTGTTACAGTATAGCCGTCCAGCGAAATATTCCGGAACCCAGAACCAGTCAGAACCAGTGATGTCCAGTATAGCATTCCTAGATCCCTGTCCAAGTCCTTTCCTGTGTCCAGATAAGATCTTTCCGAAATCCAGTCTAGTCCGTAAATCCTCCTGCAACCTCAGGGATCAGCGGCTTCACGGCTGATACGGGATTTTGCGTCCCCGAGGTGCCCTAGCTGTTTTCCGAAGAAACGCCAGCGTAGCAGCGTATTCCGCCACCCTCAGGGGTCAGCCTCATCAGCTGACGCGGGCCTAGCGTTCCCGAGGCACCCGAGCGAATCCCAGATGAAGAAGATGGCCGGAATGCCAAGGAATGGCCGAAGACAGGACAATCCAGGTGTCCGCCCGTGGAAGATGGCCGAAGACAGGACAATCCAGATGTCCGCGAGTGGAAGTCTTCGTGTGCCAGTTCCGCCGTTGTATCCAAAATTTTTCAGTCCCAGAGCCGCAGGTATCCGCATATAAGTGCCTGGTGAATCTGAAAAAGTGAGATATGTAAGTTTGTATGAATGCCGCCATAGTTAGCATGAATGCTTACCCTGAAAGATCATTCTTTTGAAGCGTGCTCTTTGTCACCGTGAACCCGGGTGTTGACAGGAGATAGTAGACTATAAGTCGAAGCTTGGAGGTGAAAATGCGTTTTCGGTGCCAGAATACTGAGTCCTGTATGCTGTTTTCTGGAAAGTGTACGCTGGTTCCCGCAGCCTCTGCAATTTCCTCTAGTGAGATTGTTGTGTGAAAAAAAAGAAAGGTTATCCTGCAACCTGAATCCTTTCGCAGACTTAGAATCTCCTAGTGTGAATGTAGGTCGATACCGCGATCGATGCATTTATTCAGAGATGAGTTCGCTCCAGAGAACCCTGCTAGTGTGATTACGTTGATACCGCAACTGTGTCCACTTCGTGAGTTTGAAACTCTTCGCTTAATCCGGATAAGCGTTAGAGTGTGTTCCGGATGAATGCATTTGTAACAGTGCGATTCCAGAATGAATGCAACTGTGAATCCGCTCCGTGAGTTTGAAGCTTTTCGCTTAATCCAGATAAGCGTTAGGTGCTATTCCAGATGAGTGCACCTGTAACAGAGCGTTTAATTTTAAAATGCGATTAGTATGATTGAAAGTACTGACCGTTCCCCTTCTGAAGCGTACTTTTACCCCCGTAAACCCGGCTAACAGTAAAAGATTGTAGATTTATCGAAGCTTGAAGGAAAGAATGTAGAAAGGAAATCGCTGTTTTTTTTTCTTCTGTACCAGTGCCTGTAAGTTTAATCCTGTGCACCTGTTTCCTGGAAATTGTACGCCGGTCTCCGCGGCCTATGCAATTTCTCCCCAGTTGAAAAGTTGTGTGAAAGTGAAATGCCCTGAAACCTGAATACTTTCACATCACTAAATATTCCCAGAATGTATACTGAAAGACATGAATGTTTTCTGTGTCGAGATCTCCAGGTATCTTCACGACGTCTTCTCCGCCGGTTGTCCTTCATTTTTCCGAGAGGAGGATCATGTGTAACGATTCGCCCAGTCGAAACGCGTTTTTGTGAATTAAAATCAATTCGCGCGTTCCAGCCTAGCGATTTCTACGTCACAAGTTTGAATTTTTTGCACGCGCGGCCGGCTACGTCATCAAGAGATCCCTGCTCCACGTATTGCGCGGCTCCCCCACTTAGAAGGCCCGAGGTGGTGGCTTGATGCACGAAGCACGAAGAAGAGCTATAAAAGCCGCTTCTCGTCCGCACTTCCTTCGCAGACTTCCTTCATACATTCCAGTATCCTTCCAGCCCCAAATCATCCCCAATCCTGATCCTATCCGACCGTTTAGAGAGAATTTTACCTGTCCTGTCATTAGTATTTTCCCGTAGCTACGTTCGAACCCGAAGCCTCCAGTCTTGGAGACCGTGTTTCTAGCTAAGCTTTAATTGAACCCGGTCCCCAAATAAACAGCTTTCAGAAACGACGCCCACGAATGGGAAACCGTTTCGCTGTTTAATTTAACATTTGTGAATATCCCGAACTAATAATTGTTGAAACATCTCCTGGATGACGCTAGTAAATAATTATACTAAAATTTCCTGCAAGACGTATTCGAAACGAGGGTTAAACAACCAGGCCGTTTCATACGTCAATTTGGTATCACTAAATAAATCCAGCATCTAACACATTATTTGCGATTCAGCTTTTTGAATAAAGATTTATTTATTTATTTATTTATTTATTTATTTTCTCGGCCTAGAAGGCCCCCTGTAAGATTGCCCTTAATTTCTGTTTGACTACAGGTTTGTACTTACCGTTTCAAACATCTTCCTATCGTAACACCGGAGAGCGACCGCGCCGCAACGATCTTAACCTATCTTGTGCCGAAGACACGAAGCGGTCCCCCAGGTGGAAGACGCCGCCGATGACTTCTCCTCCGGCCGCAATTCGCACTGCCACTTCACAGTATCCCCGAGATTCACAACGCTAGCCCGGTGTCGTAAGGCGAAAAACGTAATATATTAGAAATAACCTAAACTTGCAGCTGCACGCGGTTTTCAACGGCGGACGTG
Source organism: Agriotes lineatus (assembly GCA_940337035.1). Classification (NCBI taxonomy): domain Eukaryota; kingdom Metazoa; phylum Arthropoda; class Insecta; order Coleoptera; family Elateridae; genus Agriotes; species Agriotes lineatus. Next base: position 132,835,428 of record OW679197.1, on the reverse strand, counting down.
ACATTCGAGCGCGAAGATTGACTCCCCTGCAAATCACTTTGGGCAAAACGTCTCCCTGGCCAGTGGCGTCCCGTCGATTCCTGCAGAAGGCGGCCATTCGGACCTTCCACACACAGATGCAAAACGGGTTGCCGGCGGGCAAGGAACTGGCAACTGAGTGCCCACCATAATTAATTAAACACATTGTAAAATACATTTTATTTGATTTCTTAAGAACAATACCTATGTTTGTAAATACTGAACCTTATAATTAAACTGTCTAAAGTTATCCTAGTGTTTGCTTGCTAACATTCAAGTGTATATCTGGCTGAACTAAATTATCTCCGACTGACAAATTAGTTCTTGGCAAAGGACTCAACTACGCAGTGGCGCCAAAACGAATTAATAAACTTGATTTAGTGACAGCTATAGAAGAGACTTGTCAAAAACTTCCAGAAGACATTAGACAGGAATACAGAATTAGAAACAAAATCATACTAGAACGACCTTACACAATCAGACAAAATATATCCAAACAAGAAAAACATTCACTACACACACTAAAAACCGATAATACAATTAAAATTCTACCTGCAGACAAAGGCAACGCCACAGTAGTACTTGACACAACCACATACAACGAAAAACTTTTAACACTAATTAGTGAGGGACAATACACTAAACTAAATAAAGATCCAACACATACAATAGAAACAAAAATATACAGAACACTTTACAAACACAGAGAACAATTTACAGATTTTGTAAGACGTACGCTAACACCACACTACAGTAAACCACCACATTTTTATGGATTACCAAAGATACACAAACCAAATGTACCACTTAGGCCAATAGTTAGTTCTATAGGTTCTCCTTGTCACAGTTTAGCTAAATATTTACTTAAGATACTGACTCCTATATCAGGAAATACAGACACGTATATAAAGAACACGCCCCATTTCTTTGAAAAACTTAAAGAAGCAAACATAAACACACAACACTTAATGGTTATTTTCGATGTAGTTAGTCTCTTCACTAATGTTCCAGTAGACAAAACACTCAACATCATTAAACATAGGCTACAAAACGATAACACATTACATACACGAACAACATTAAACGTTGGTACCATTATGAAACTTTTAACACTATGCATTAAAACGACATACTTTCAATTAAACAATGAATTTTACCAACAAGATTTCGGGATGGCAATGGGTTCACCTTTATCTCCCATTGTTAGTAACATTTTTATGGAAGACTTTGAACAACAACATGTCTACACGTACACCAACAAACCAGTAGTTTGGTGGAGATATGTCGATGATGTTTTTGCAATTTGGCCTCATGATATGGATGAGGTGGACAAATTTCTTGAACATATTAACAGTAAAGAAACCTCCATCAAATTCACATTAGAAACAGAGCAAAACAATCAGTTACCCTTTCTTGATACACTAATCACACGCACAATAAATACTTTTGAAACATCAGTATACCGTAAGAAAACCAATACTAATAGGTACTTACATTTTAATTCTAACCATCACAAAAACATAAAGACAGGCGTTGTAAAAAGTCTTTACGACAGAGCCAAAGTTGTTTGCTCTAATGATACAATTTTCAAAAAAGAGAAAGAATTTATTATTAATGTTTTACAAGATAATGGCTATCCAGAGACTCTTGTTCGGAACATTTTCAATACACGAAGCAATGCCACACACATACAAAGGAATGACACTCAAAAATATAATACTCTTACTATACCATATATTCCAGGCATATCTGACAAAATTAGACGAATTGGAAATAGATTCAATGTTAGGACGGTATTCAAAACGATGAATACTTTACGGTCAGTTCTTACAAAAACTAAACCGTTCAACGAAGAACAACATTCAAGGAATTGTATATATAGTATTCCCTGTGAATGCGGGAAATATTATATCGGTGAAACATCCAGGCCTTTAGCAGTAAGAGTTAAAGAACATAAAAATATGTTGAAAACGTATCAATTCAATAAGTCTAAGCTGGCAGAACATGCTTGGGATGAAAACCATAAAATACAATGGGACAACACAAAGATCTTGTCTAAAGAATCGATGTCAACTAGGCGAAAAATTAAGGAAACGGCATACATTTTACTTAACGAAGAAAAATGCGTGTCGTCTTTCTCAATATTTTTAGACAATAGTTGGCTATCGATTCTTAAAGATGAGATCAAGTAGGTACAGATATCAACAAACGTCAATGTCAGAAAATTCATTGGAGGTTGGTCGTTTTTCCTTCCAGTGAAAAAAAGATAAGTTCTTGTTAGTTTTAATTGTTATTCGTTGATAACGAGGGCAGATTGTCCCTCGAAACGTTCGTTGTTAATATTTTCGTTATTTAATATTTTAATTTGCAGAGTGGCGAAATACCCATATAAAAATATGAATTATGAATTCACGCCACAAAGAAGTTTCAGAGATTATTAGAGATGGTATCTGCGGCAGGTAGAC
>OW679197.1:132682654-132832845 GCA_940337035.1 Agriotes lineatus | reverse complement strand
AACCGATTTGTGGGCGAGGTGTGAGAATACTTTTTTTTTACGTTGTATCAATTAGGCCCACGTACAGGAAATGTAACACTACAAACCAAAATAAATTTTTCTTATCTAAATTATTCCGCTAACCACGCCAGGGTAAGTCAAATTTATTATAAACTACAATCGGAATTAACAGTGTAACAGATCCTACTTTCAACATGTTTACACTTTTAGGATATTTAAGGCGGTTTTGTTATTAATTACGCTACTGTTGATGTAGCTAGACATAATAAAGCATTATGGATTAGGATGGTTCAATAAAAGTCAGAGGCAGTATTAAATTAAAAGTAATATGGGCAATAACGAAGGCATTCATAATAACCTAGCGAAATAGAAACCAAAAATTGAAAAAAATCCGTTTGGAATATTAAATTGTCCCACGGCTATAATTTTAGTTTAAATTACAATAATATTTGAATTCCTTAAGTTAAAACACAAATTGCAATTCGTTAACCAGGCTGGAAAATAAAGTGCACTGATTTGTTTACATACGGACACAAAGAGGCTGGTTAATTTATTTGGAGAATCTGTTGGTTGATTACAAACACGTAATTTTAATTTTTACTAAGATTAATTAAAGGGTTAATTCCACAATTTGATTTGCGCTTTGAAATGAGGCGCGACGAATTCTAAGAGATATTTCACTTGTCACATTTACATCGGACTTCCCTCAAAATCTTCTTAGTCCCTCCCAGCTAACTGTTTAATTGATTAATCGGCCAGTTCCGATCTGTAATCGCAATTTTCCGTTTTGTCAAGTAATGCATTTCCGTCGTTCAATGATAATGCTGTGGAATTTTACTAGTTTGGAATTCACACTTTACCGAACGCGTTCCTTCTTCCAGCTTGCTACGATCGCGTAAGAACCTTAACCATGTTGCTACCTTGTTTACTGGATATGTAAACTCTATCCAAACTTTTGGTTACATATTTAAGTCGTTCAAATTCTTCCGATTAATTTTTACATACGAGGTTTTTAGTACGATTTGTTATAATAGCAACATTTTACATATTTTCAAATATGTTTTGTTTAAAATGTTTCGATATTCGAAAAAAACATATATAATATGGTTTGTCGATAAAGAAAATCTATTTCATAAAGGCAACAAAGCTTTGCTAAAGCGTGGCAACAACTCTTCCATTGACATTTGCAGACGCAGGAGACTTGATATGTTCAATTTAATTATTAACACTATTACCAAAATAAGTAACAGTTAAATTGTTCAACAATTGAAATATGCTTCCATCATTGTTTAACTCACCTTGAATGTTTGCGAGCTCTTTGTGTAGCTAAAAGAATTAAATGGAAACAGGTCCAATAATATCTGTAAGAAAAACGCTGCGATTGCAGATTCGTACCAGAGACAAATACCCAATGTCGCGTTTAAACCCAAACACCCTCTTTATCCGAAATTAAAGTGGCATAGGCCGTTTAAACCGGGATAATAAACAGACCTCATCAGCGGTAACTACGTCAAGAGAACATTAGCGATATGCAGCGAATCCTTCACGCTGCCTTTGTAGCCACAATTATGAAGCAACTGGCATTTCAATGGGCTTCCACCGAGGGCAAGATTTATTCGAAAGTGCCAGAAGGATAATGCACACGTATTAGCGCTGAAGTTATGTTGTAAGTGCCGCTGTGTGGCTAGCGCGGTGGAAAAATATTCCACATGATGGTTTAGTAATAAATGGAAAGAGGCTTAAAACCTACAAGCCTGGACAATTATGCCTTGTTGGAAATTTGTAAGATGTGAAAATGTTTCATCAAGAGTTACTATGGTTTCGGAGTTTTGGGAATGGCGACAAAATGTACATACAGTAAAAGCTAAACCGTATAAAATTTACTCGTCAATATTTATATCACTAATTTTAATTTTTCTAATTAAACCATTTAATATTTCTTTTTGTTTTGTCTAGTGGTACTAGAAGAAGATAATATAGAAAGTAAGTGGGATTCGTTCTTCAGGACAGCAATTAAAAAAAAACTCTTTTTACCCACAGCCTATATTTTGAAAATCTTTATACCCTTATCAAGGCAATTACAATAAAGTTTATAGTTGTAGATAGTTACATAAATACAAATGTGTTTTGCTTATACAAAAAGTGGGGCTTGAACTTCACAATTGGCGATACAGAACAACAACAGGCATATTTAATCTGAAAGGGTAGAAAACAATACTTAAAACAGTGCGATTAAATCACACTTAATTACTGTATTAATTATAAATAAATAAGAAAATATTTCATGTTCATCTATAAGGACTTACTATCTGTTTGGTAGCTAAACAACTCAAAAAACACCAGACAGCTTTCCGAAGTATTAGCTGTGGATAAAAGAGTATTTCTTTTTTTAAATTACTGCCCTGAAGAACGAAGCTTAATTATGTACTACCTATATTGTTTTATCGACCAATCGATAATTACTGTTCAGCAGCTATGAATGAAAGAAAAATGTTTAAGAATTTGAAGAACGCTACAGCATTGTTTAGAAAGAGGAACTACGCCTAAAGAAGATGAGTAGGCTACACCCCTAATAGAAACAGAAAGTGCATACATTCAGATCTAGTCACGACAATTCGCCTAGTTGATGATCAAATAACAAAAGGAAACAACACACTCAAAGTCAAGATAATTGTACCTAATTCAAACTAACAACTCCAGGATTATTCTAACGAAATCAAAATAACCTTTGAATCAGAATAAACAAATGTGCTCAAAGCGACTTGGGGATTGCGTCATTATGAAGATAAACAGAACAAGACCGATATATTACACAAAATAAATATGACATCTAACAGCACAGACACGAACAACCTAAAAATGGGGAGTAGCAGTACAAGTAAGGAACAGAAAATATGTAATAGAAAAAAAAAAACAACGCTTCGATTTCTTCAACAAGATCAATAAGTTTTATAAACGCAGTTTCCACAGACCTTCATTTCAGTTATTCACTTATATACAACGGAAAGCCACTATCTATGAAACACTGCCAATTCCAAAACGAAATGCTTTTCCCGCTTTTCAAATTACTGATGCAACGACTATATCGCAGCCAGTGCTGAGAAATGCAAACGTTCAATAATGATGTACTGGAAATAAAAATAGAAGTGAGCCCTGAGCTTTTAGAACAATGCGAGAGTAGCGTCTACAAGCAAATAGCTACGATATCGAAAATATGCCAATGAATGTAGCCAACTGTAATTGCACGCTCTAGATCTGTAGTGGAAAATATGGAAATTTATTCAGATAAAATGTGATCGAGTTAGATGTGTTCTTCTGGTCGTTTCGTATAATTTGATTTGTATTTTATTTATACACCATCTGTTTGAAGAGAGGGCTAAACGGGGAGGAAAAAGGGCTAAAAAATACAGACGTGTTAACAATGGTGTTATAACACAGCAGGAATAAAATATAAGTAGCGACGAGTTCCTGCTCTCAAATGAGGACGTCATCACTAATTTAGCAATAGTTGACGTTAAATTGGGACTTAAGCCAGCAAACAATTCAATTTTACATCGAGTTATTTCGGCGTAAAATGGCAAGCCGGAGTTTATTGTCATGGCATCGATTTCCTCAGAATAAAGGGCATCCACAGGAAGCTAGTCGGAAGTATCACATGTCTGCTGAAGTGTTCATACTTAGAGTTCAATTGAACGGAAACTAAAATTGCAGAATTTAGTATAGACATCTGGGAGTTGGCAAGGAGGCTGTAGAGTTTTGTTTAAGCGGGGGCTTTAATTGCTTTCACTATCACGTATAAATCGAAGTACAGGGCGAGCAAATTCCAGCAAATTGCACTTAAAGCGAAATTCGTCAGCGCTCCCCTAATACTATTACAACAAAGGAAACGAGGAAACATGTTGACATTCAGCTCAACCGCAGATCAACTGTGTTCAGAGCAAAAAGCTCCCTAAACCAGGTTAAATTTATTGCCTGGAAAAGGAAAGGATCAAAATTACTTTTGCAAAATTCATGAACGCAATACATGTCCTAGGCATAACCAGCTGATCCAAGATGTACAAACTGCTGCTAATAATTTTAACATGAATCACCATCATGCCAAGCTCTGCACTTTCCCAACTTTTATACAATTCTTCCAAGTCCATTTTTACATTGTTGAAAATTGCTTATTACACAGATATTATGAAAGATATTAGCTTATTTGTAACAATGATAAAACCAGAGGCTAAATTTGTTAACGCAGTATTAAATGCCTTTGTTTTATTATCGTCCTTTATGACGTAATTTCGAAGCAGATCTGACATTCAACCTAAACCCTTAGGAATTAAAAGCCACCCGAAGTTTCAGCAGAAACTTCCTACATAATTTATTCAAGTTTCCGTCGTCGATGCGCTGTCATAAGGCGGAATTATATCTCTCCTTAGCCGGATTCCTTTTCGAAACTCAGAAAACAACATTGTTGTGAAATGGCGGTTTGTACAGACAGCAATTAGCAGCCCTTTCGCAAACAAGGGCTCGGTAATTTTTGTAAAATCAGTTGTTTTAGTATGTTATATATTGCGACACAAGAGAACCTTGAGATAGGCAACGGCAACCCCAAAGCATTTCTCCAGCTATGTAAATGGTGCTCTAATAGTTAATTAGATTGCTTATCAACTGAAGCTGCTGGAAAATATTGCATCGCTGTGGCTGTCCTTGTATGAAGACAATGGCTGGGGAATGTTCCATAAATTCCGGAAACATTCCAGTGTTTGTTTACCAGGCTTGTAATTTTTATGCTGGAAACTTGCTAGTCAAAGAATCGCAAGAATCCTGTCGAAGTTCACTTTATTTGAAACAATACAAACGAATTTATATGGAGGCTAATACATCGGTATCCAGATATAATTAAAAATTCAATATTGCAACCATAACTTTGCACCTCAGTTTATTGCAACTAAAACCATGAATATGGTACATTTAAGTGTTGTTCTCAGTTTACTGCTACCCATCAATACAACACTGCATATTAGGGCAGACGACAGTAAATCCCACAGGCAGCTCCCCTAGAAACTTTGCAATTTGGAATTTAAACCGAAAGGTGAATCATTTTGAAGCTAAACGAAACCCCTTCAAGCGAATTATACGTAAAGTCGTATATTACTGGATGTTTTAAAGGAACGCTATTGTTAAGATTTTATTATAATTTACATTTTCGCATATCCTTTTGTTATCGAGTTTGGAGCGAGAGTGATAGTACAGATGCTACTGTATTTCCAGAAGTTGTGACTTAACATTTGTGATTACTATTTAGTCTGCTCTAGTAAAAAGTTAGTTCCATCTCGCTTCAATGCAGCAGCATATGTCAAGCAATGCTAACTAAGTATGAGTGGAACGAATCCTAGCCAAAGGAAGCGTATGAGCCGGCTTCAGTAATTCAAGAATGGACCTCGTTGCAAGGAGGAATAATTGCTGCACCATTAGGAAAATTAAGAGTATCTGTTGAGGCAGCGCTTAATTTAATGTATCTCCATAACTTCACGCTAATTTTTATATGCGTTGGCTTTTATTTGATGTGAGTTCCAACGTCGAACCACGAGGAAAGTGCAACTTGTGAGAGGGTAAAAATAGATCAAAAAGTTATAATTATCTTTCCGTTCGCCTGGGATACGAACGAAAGGTCGACTGAATATTTTAGCGAGTTCTGATTTTTACTCTCCACAATCAATCAGTCTTATTGACAAACTTGTTCAAAGATGGCATTTATTATGTATTTAGAAAGGAGTTGGAAGGGACACTCGAGGCACGTAAACGAAATATAATAAAAAATAAATTAACGCTTCAAATTCAATAAAACTTGTGCTTTACGCCTATAAGCCAACAGAAATCGAGCACTTTCAAAGCTTCTATCTGTCACAGAAGTGCTGATTGTTCCCATCATAGCCTGCATACTTCAAACGTGTTGCATAATTAATGTTACTTTCTGAGCGAGTTTCCGTCTTGTTTTCTATTGACCACCCCTCTAATAATTGGAAAATATCACTATTATAGAGAATTCTTATATTTCTGTAGCTGGTTCAAGTGTAAGTTTAATTTGCTAAATAGTCTTAAGAGTAATTATATGGCTTAAGGATAATTTAAACGTGTTTCCTATATAACAAATGGTTGTGCCAACGAAAGTATATTCCTGAAATATAGCTGATTTAAAGGATATATCAAAATTCGCATAATGATAAAGTATTTCTGGGACATATTTTATACCCACTAAGTTGTGATGCTCAACGTCACGGTTCGTTAATCCTTCCTAGCAATAACTCTAACCTTTGATATAAATGTTATAGATTTAAAAGCGCACGTTTGTATCCACTTAAACTTAACGATGCACTTCTAGGTTGACTGTTACTGTGATGTGTATAAACTAGATGTAAAATTATGCTGTAACACATTTAGTAGTCAGATGGTTCTTTTCCATTAAAGTTACTCTCTTGCGTTAGCGAAGAACGTGCAATACGGCACATGTTTACATTTTGATAAGTTAGATATAAACATATTTCTTAAGTTGTCCATCATCAATAAAAATAAAGATGTAATACCTAACTCGCTTATTATTATGCTCTTAAAATGTGATTTAGTTGCATGCACGTTTTTCCATCAAATTTCAGGTCCCATGGCCAAGCTAAAAGGTAAGAAACGTTTATTCAATTTATTAAATTTTATCTTCATCCGTGTTGTTATAGCGTCTTAACCAAATTAATTTTAGTATCGTTAAGAGCTTCATTACCGCACTGAGTGCGGTAATGGATATTACCGCACTCAGTGCGGTAATGGACAGATATTACCGCACTCAGTGCGGTAATGAATATTACCGCACTCTTTTTATACAGTGAACCAGAGTTTATTGATGAAGATAAAATATTGAACAATACACGTTTGCTTATGGCACACAACGAAACTCGTTTGATTGCCGCAAAACTCGGCTCACCGCCTCGTTTTGGCAATCAAACTCGTTTCGTTAAGATGCTCATAATCAAACTTGTATCGTTAATATCTATAACAATATCAGCAAACTAATAATGATATTCATTTGATTTCCAAAACTAATTCCCATCCATCTGCATGAAACGTACAAAATTATATGCCTGAAACTACTTCAATAGCTTATCGATAATACAAGGAGATGAAGTCTTACAAATAATTTATGTTCTGGGGTATATCCAGACATTAAGAAATTTTATCAAAGGTACACCGGCAGAAATTACGGGAAAGTTTTCACATATAAGAATTTTGCAATTGTACAATTTGAGCTAGCACATGAGTTCCTGTTTAAATATTGAAGGGGCTCGAGCTGGCTCGATAATACATTTTTGGAAGCCCTTTGCTGCTCCGTGACCGAAATTTACGCTACCGCGGTGAATTGTGCCTGCTTTTGAATTCCGAGCCTGTTTCTTTATACGTCATCCTATCGATATGTTTCCACACACGTTGATCGTTACATCGCTCCTTTGCAGCATCTCGTATGTCACCAGAGGCCGGAACATGTACGTTCCCTATTGAATCGTTATGAATTTATCTGATTCTGCAGCAAATTTGATTTGGAAGATGTTTTAGTTCTTACAGATAGGCGTCCGGCGAACGTTAGAGGGCATGCTGGAAACATTAACCTAGCCACAGCGACAAAATATTTAGATAATTTATCGAATGTGCTCTAATTAGTTCTTGCACTTTTTTTCATGTGTTTCGTTGTATGTTGTAAATCGGAAGGATTTATTGAAGAGGTGTCAGCGGAGATGCCACTAATGAGGGGAAAAGTTCACTATCTTCCACATCGAGCAGTAACAAAGCTAAGCAGTACGGCCACTCCTCTACGGCCAGTATTTGATGCTTCCTGTAAAGTTGGAATAGCTCCATCGTTACATGACTGTTTGAAGAAAGGGAGCAATTATATTCAGTTGATACCGGATATTTTGCTTCATTTTAGAGAAAAAAACTGGATTCATTTTAGATATGTATTCGAAAATCTTTTCAGATGATTGAAGTTAAGGAACAATACCATGATTGCATGCGTTTTCTGTGGTGGAAGAATAAATAAAAACAGGAATTAATTGAATCTCGCCATGTCTGGCTTATGTTTGGAGCCACATATAGTCCATTTATACTGTGCTGCATTAGAGTTCCATTTGAAGAAAGTTAATTCGCCAGATAAGGAATCTGCTGTAAGACTGTTACAAACTCTTTATGTGGAGAATTGTGTCTGCTCAGAAGATACCATTGAAGAGTATCAAAATTTTCGGAAAGAAGTCAATTGTATAGAGATAAGTATAAGTATAAGTATAAGTTAAGTGAAGCTAAGATCGACTTGCGTCCAATGTAGATGAGATGAAAGATCCATTAACTCATACTGCATCAGTTCTTGGAGGTCTTTGGGATTAACAGACGAGTTATTCGTAAATGTGAAAGATACCTCTATTCCTGAATAGTCACAAAAAGGTACAAAAGGTATTTAATCATATTGTAATTGTAAGCTCAGCTTTTACTCCTCTTAAAATAACATTGCCGAAAATTTGGATAAATAAAATTAATTGGGACGAACCACTGCCAAAAAATGAAAACAGGTTATTTTGTACCTGGGTAGCTCAACTTGTTAGAAAAAATTCCCGACGCTGATACTTTCCGTACTTTTAGCTCAAATTTAGCCTTTTTCCCATTCATTTAAGCCAAATCTTTAGTTGGGTAATGTTATCAAACTTTGATTCCTTATTAACCTTATTTCCGCTTAGCCCGTATACTAACACCCTGCAGTTCATTTATATTAATCGAAATTCAAGTATAAATTCAAGTTTGGCTACCATATGCGAAGCGATGCAGTTTTAGCTTACGCCTCGCCGCATAAGTCCAAATTGTAAGTTGTGAGGCCACGTTGTTCTTGTCGAGACCGGTGATTAAGTGACGTACAAGTGAAGGTTTGACCGGGGTTCTTTTCTGTTTCGTGGAGTCAGGCAACTCCGAATTACGCATAAAGCGGACTACTAATTGAAGCCCTCGTTTGTTGTATTAAACCATCAGTGGAATGGCACGAGTTTCGTTATCGCAATCTGCCTGTATCGAACGTGCTTCATTCAAGTTTACCTGTTATGGGGATGTTATGCCACTCACCCTCAATCGATTATCACACCTTCCTGGGTTTCCAGCAGGTTCAAATCAGCTGTTGTAGTCGCTACCTCATGTTGCGCCAAGGCAGAAGTAGAAAGGTGGGCCTACTTACTTTCACAGAGTGGGCTTACCTGTTGTTAATTTTACCCCGATTCAGTTTGAATGTGGTGGAGCTTTCAATTATTCACCATCTTTTAACTCTCGTACCGCAAGACAGCCCTAACTCAAAGATCGTAAAGAACCCACCCATAGCGACTGAGTTTTTCTAGCTGGAGCACCTTTTGTTACCGCCATCTTAATAGAGTTAGGACCGTGTATTTTAGGTATATTTCCAAATTATGTCGTAGTGTAGTGTTTGTGCGGTAACAAACTACAAGATTTAAATCGAATACTCCTACCACGGTAGTTCATTGGTGAAGAAAGTGATCGTCAATACTGGACTTGGCATGTTTTTACGGATGCAAGTAATGTAGCCTACAGTGCATTGGTGTTCTTGCGGTGTTCAGGTATCTGTTCAGTTAATAGTGGAAAAAGCAGGAGTTTCTCCTGTGAAGCCAGCCACTATTCCAAGACTGGAATTGCTAGATTAATGTTTAATGTTTAGTGGCGACACGTTCCAGGGTTTATGAATTCAGCCGACTTGCCCTCAAGAGGATGCTTACCTTCATTGCTTGTAGAAAAGAAATGGTGGGAAGAAGTATTCGAGGAGTTTGTTCAAGCTGATAGGAAAGAGTCTGCCAAAATCACTGCTATGTTGTTTCTTGACGAGTTGAAAACAAACTTCATCGTCAGATAGTTGATTCCTATTTTAGCATGGTGTCATCGCTTCATCAATAATTTAAAGAAAATTGCACGAAGGCGAAGTGGAAAACTAGATGCTGTAGAATTGGAACGAGCTGAGGTGAGTTTCATTCGGAGTATTTAACAAGAATCCTTTATTGATAAAATCCAACCGAAAACTTTAAACACTGGCGTGGATTCGAATAATATTATTCAGGTGAAAACGAAGATTATTTTACGAGATAATTTCGAAAACTTTCGGTACCCTGCAGTGCTTCCTAGAAAGAATAAGAACATGAAACAATTAATTTTAGCCATCATGGTGTTGTCACGCTGGTGTAGGATTCCTAATGGTGAAATTATGTGAAAAATATTGGATCCTAAAAGCAAGAAAAACAATAAAATCGGTTTTAAACAGTTGCATCAAATGTAAAAGAAATACCGTAAGATCTGCTATTACTAATCCACCTCCACTAGCAATTGAACGTGTACAAGATGCTAGTGCGTTTGAAGTAATTGGAGTGGATGTAGCTGGTCCTTTATTCTTGAAAAATAATAACAACGTTTTGGTATTGATCTTCACATATGCAGTCTTTCGAGCCGTAGGATTAGAAGTTATTTTCCCTAAGTACAGTTGCTTTTATATATGTTTAGAAGATGTTCATTCGAATGAATGGTCATTCAAAGACGATATTTAGTGATAGTGGCATTATTGCTCATGGAAACAATAATTTCTTTAAACCACTGAATTGGAAAGCTATGCAAGACTCGACTCAACTGAAACCCATTAAGTGGAAGTTCAATGTGGCTACAGCACCCTGGTATGGCGGATGTTGGGAGCGCCTCGTCCGCACTATGAAAGATTTAATGAAAAGGACTATTGGAAAGCTATCGCTAGTTCATACGAAAAATCTAGACGACTGGCGCGTGCAAAATCTACCAAAATCGGGAGAGTAACTCATATAGGACCACTGCCCTGCCCGTAATAAGAAGTGGCGACCAGACTCAGTGAAGCAAGGGGTAGTTCAACACGAGATAACCTACGGGCAACGGCCCAATGAACGGTAAACAGGTCTAAAATAGATTGGGCGTCACCCAGTTCCATCAATATCAACGAAAATGCAAATATAAGCCCACAGAAAAAGCGGGAAGAAAGTGAGCCTACCCTTCGACTTTACACTTGGTAAAAAGAGCTAAACGGGGTATAGTAGAATCGGGGTGCAGCCTTGCGACTCCCCTGCACTGCTACGACGGAGCGCCCTGGCCTACCTCTGACGCTTACAACTTCTTCCAGGCTCCAACTCACATCGATTTTACACTGCGGACAACTCAGTCTGAAAATATGCATGCAGCAGGGAGCGAGGAAAACACAAGACAACATATAACGAACCGATCTATTGGTCTCACAAACACATATGGTCCAAAAATACACCATCAGATATAATTATTGACGTTCGTTAGGGTACAAAATAGAAGGAATGAGTATTACTATTACATTGGGCCCAAAATGGGGTCACTAGCATTAATTTAGTGTGTAAAACATGATATCGGAACACAGAATATAATGGTTGACGTTAGTTAGCGCACAGAATGCAAGCGATGAATATTAAATGCACGTGGCAACGACGATATAACGGCTAACATCTACACGCTACCTTTGTTATTGCAGTATCACCTGGCTCTTAACTTGGTGGCAGGACTTTGCCTCATAGCTCGGAATGTCGCAAGGCTGTAGCTGCACTCGTTGATGACGCATACTCCGGGATACTTTCACAGGACACGATGCGACGGCACCCGCATGGGAAAGAAACAGGGATACCTTTGGAACGTCCTCGTTGGGTATGATCCCACCTATGAACTAGTGGTAACTTGCCTACATGGCAAACGAGACTACGGGGGCTAAAAGCCAGACTCTCAGGACCCGCTCGCAGTAACAGCCAGCAACCAACTCCCAACACTGACTCACTAAACTCAACTGCTTCACGTCACCCCGCCGACAGGGAAGGGCGGCCACAGACGGACACCAGGCGAAAAACATTCAAAGACCTCTCTTTTGCTCTCACAGGCTCGCGTATTAAATTTAATGCAGAAAGCACTCCAGTAGCTAAGCTCGCAACAGCTGCCGAGCGATAACAAACAGAGGTGATCAGCCAGACGGCCCAAGGCCAGAGCGCAACTGTGCGACGAGATAATGCCAAAGCCTGCACAAAAATTCGAAACACACTTAAATTCAATCGAAAAACATTAAAGAAAGCTATGTACAAGCGGAGTCGTAATCTTCAAAAATCGATAAATAACTCATACATACGTAAACTTTGAAAATGTCCTGACACGCTGCTTAAGAAAAGAACAAGCATTGATGAAATTGTAATATATTTACAATTTTTATTATTAATGAAAATAAACGTTAACAAGCAATTTGGACAATTGTTAATGCTGGTGCCTGATTTTGCAATAAAATTTAAATGTTAAATTAACGTCGAACTTCAACATCAATAAAAATGATCCCATAACTTTGCTCATTTTAGATGTTGTAGAACATATCTTGTGTGTATTTCGAGCGCAAAGTGTCATTGCCGATTTAGAGAGTTTACCCCACGAAACTGAGGCGTCGCACGGCAACACTCTCTCTCAGTCGCCAATGACCAACTTTGCGCTCCTAATAAACAATGTACTGTTGTGCATTATTCTTCGATCTAGATTTAATAATACTCATTAAGGCATTGAGTTTCTCACTTCCGAACGGCCTTCTTGTTAAGTACATTTATTAAACAAACCTAACCTAACAGTATTGTTAAATTTAATATACTCTTAATGCTTCGTATGAGGAAACTGGACACTGTAGACACTGCCGAAGCCTGTTCATTCTCGTTCATCTAGATGGAATTGGGCGGCGCTCAATCTATTTAGATCTGTTTACTGTTTATTATGCCGTTGTCCTTGTGTTATGTCGTGTTGGCCCACCCTTCGCTTCACTGAGTCTAGTCGCCACTTCTAGTTACGGGCTGTGCAGCAGTCATATGTGAGTTACTTTTTGAGAGATATCGTACGCGCTAGTCGTCTATCTCTTTCGTGACTTTTCGTATGAGCTGGCGCGTTGTCGTTAAAGTCGTTTTGTATGGTAACACAGATGAAAAAATATGGTAGAATCGAAGCAGAAGACAAAATTCAAAAAATTAAAGCTAGATATTAGTTCATGCAGAAAAACGAAGAAGTTTTTGGACTCATTTAACCAACATTAAATTTTGATAAGGGAGAAAACATATTAAGCTTTAAACTCAGGTTTCAAAAACAATTTCGATGAAGCTGAAGAGCGAAATTGCAAGGTAAGGAAGAGATGCTAGATATACCATCGAATATAGTAATGTGAAGTGCAGGAAGTGTGTTGTTAAACTAACAAAACCAATTTAGTAGTGCTAGTGATGAATATTTCTACCCATTTCCCTGTCTAGGTAGCCGTCAGAATTATTTTTAACTGAAGCGATTATTTCTGATAGTTTATTACTGATTTTCAATTCGTATATGCCAGTTACAGTTGTTTTCCCAGCAAACATAATATATAATAGCATTCATATTACGTTTTGCCACACACACAGAAATTAGTTGCACTTCGAAGCTGTCGGGTCCGAGTAAACTACTGTCATTTTCTGTCACCAGAAATGTGGCTGGCGTAAACACATGTTACATAAATCACGTTGGTTTGTGAGCAAGCAGAAGTAAATTATATAACTCGCAATATAGGTAGCCAGATCTAGGTATATCATCGCATTATTAGAGTATCTCACTAAAAAGCACAACTTCTTCAAAGAAAAAATTGTAACCCTGCAGAACATAAGATTACTTTGTTCAATATAAAAAATTTTACTATAACATTTATCGTCTTTTTTAATTTACACTATTAAAAGGACGTTCTCCTGACAGACTTTAAATTTGAGTAATGCCTTGTCTGCCCGTTTGCGATTTACCGAACCGCACTCACTAAGTGTTTGTTGCGGGTGGCCTGCTAAATAATCGCACCTAGGATGAGCACGATTGTTTCCACTAAAAGATTGGAGCCCGTGGTTGTCTTTACGCCACCGTTTCATTAATCATGCTGAGGAGTTTTAGGGCAGACAACCGCATGAGACAAGGGATGACCCGCCAATTCTTTTTTTAAGAAAGCAATTTGGAGATCTTTGCGGGGAGAATGAAGAAGTGTTCTAATGTACCTTTTGGATTAGAGCCATGAAAAATAACCCGAGGCTTATTATTGAAGCTTCTTGGACGATTACCGAGATTTATTTGTAATATTGCAGCCGCAACTACTTCCATGCGCCTAGAAAGCTTAAAATACACATCCTAATATTGTGTACATTCGTTTAGGTTTCGAGGATTTCATATGATGCAACACACTTTGTTGATGACATATACGGATACGCTGGTAGGAAAAGTACTGACTGAATTTTTGATGTCGAAAAACGAATTTGTAAAAGGTTATTATTCAATCTAGACATTGTCATGGCAAAATTCTAAATATACACATTTTTCATATTTAAATTCCATTTAGGTCGGAATAACCGATGACGAGTTCATACGCTAATAAAAACGAATAAGAGCTTATATAAACGTCGGCAATGTTTGTGGTAGGGGTATATCAAATAAAAAATTTGGGAAAATGGCAGAAAGAAAAATTAATGTAATAATGTACAGCAATGTCGTCGACAGCTTTGTAGCATCAAGGGGCATCTCGCTCTCCTTTCCGAAGAGGTTGTAGGCTTTAAAATCTCACGGTTGCTAAAACCGAGTTGAGGAATGGCAGTGAAGTCGGTTCAAGCTTTTTGGTGGCCGCTAAATTTAATGCTGTTTGAATTCAGGTGTGTTCATTTGGGGCCAGAGACTCTACCACCGAGCCACCTCCACGCACCTCAGGTAGCAAGGAACTTCTAGCCTTCGATAGCAATGGTCGGCGAATGTAAAGATGATAAATTTTACACTAACCCTAGTGCACGTATAACTTTAATATATCACACTTTCACCGAAGTTTGCTCACTATGTTTTTCAACATTTAACTTGTTTGTAGTTCCTGTTTTTTAAAATAGTAGACCGGTCGACTTAAGGATAAATTTGATACTTAACTTCGATAATGCGATGTACTTAATCGCTTTGGAATATGAGGTTATTCTAATTTTAGCTGGAGCTTCTCCCTTGTTTCACCTAATTGTTATCCAGTGTTTCTACTGGTTGAAATCTTCACGCTAAAGAGTGGACCTTGATTTTGAAGCTAAACTGTCGGATCTGAAATCTGAGATGATTTTGGCTATAATGAATTCGGTATTACATGTTTCACATGCTATTTGTCACTTGTTTCTTACGTAATAATTATTTGAAACCTGCACAAGCTTGACCATTGACATAATACCTTTCTTAGTTAAATGTCTTATTACCAAGCATTGGAGTTAAAATTACACTGAAATTAAAAGTTCTGTTATCATAACAAATCTAATCGTTGGCTATACTCTCAAGAAAACAAACAGACTTGTGACTACTTGGATACAATTGCCGGCCGAAACTAGCTCAATTGGAGACGGCGATTGCAATTCTTTAAAATACTGGACTGAAAGGGCGCAAACGGATTTTTATTAAGTAACGACAGGTGTATGCAGGCATTCAAAGAGAATTCGTAAACTCACGTAGCGCAACATATTCCGAAAGAGAAACTCAACTCAAGTACAGGTAGCAGTAACAAATAAATAACGCCACAATGCGAATATCACAGTATATAGTTTTTATTAATTCATATATAAAATTAAACGTCGAAAAATTACGAGGTACCTCAGAAAAAAAAACACATAAAGTCTGTTCACGAAACTCCTGGGCTGTCAAATTGTAATAATTATATTTAAGTTGGCAGCAAATTTAAAATTTCGTTGGTAACTTTCTACTTTCACATTTGGAAACACTGCAAAACTTCCAAATTTCAAAATTTGATTTATTTGTCAAAGTGACATTTCAATTCGTAATTGCCTCTATCAACGAAGTATCTTTTTTAAAATGCACCAAACAACAACTTTGAGAAATTATAAGGCCACTGATTAACACCACCAACAAAAAATATGTTATTTATATGTTATTCATGAGTTTCTATCCCAACATGGGCATGCCGTTCTTAGACTGCATCCTTACCAGTGCCAGTATAATCACATAGAGTTAGCATGGGCATTTGCAAAAAACTATTACAACAAGCATATACAATCCCAACCTCCATCCAAAGATAATGTTGACAAGTTATGGCGTATAGCTCTCAGTAATTTTACAGAGCAAATGTGGAAGAACAGTATTGCTCATTGTGAAACACTTATTAAAAATGACTGGATAAAATACATGGGCACTTGCAGTGTGGCGGATATTCCTCCTGTCATAATATCGTTAACCGAATCTGATACTGATGAGTCCGAATTCTCTTCAGATTCTGAAACAACAGACTGATTGTGGAAATATAAAAGTATCCACTAGAAATTTCTTATTCTCTCTCTTTTTCTGTAGCACTACAGCCCTAGGTGCGTTTTGGCTTAAAATTCAATACTTACATTTCCAATTTGTAGCTTTGTTTAATAATATTTTTCTACTTTTGACATAAAACCATCGAACATAACCTATCTTTATTTATCACTAGTTTAGTCACTAGCTTTGAAGTACATTCCCTAAAAAAGTTACTATTATAAGTACACTCAAGAAATTTTAAAACAATTATTTTTGACAGCCCAGGAGTTTCGTGAACAGAGTATACATCTTAATACATACATACAAGTTCACAATACAACGATACACTATTAAAACCAGGAAATGGTTTGCAACGCGATACGCTTAGTGTGCTTTCTGGTACCAAGCTCGCGGAGCGAACTGTATACTCACCAGGTCATGTCGGCAATCCAACCGTTAAAATTCCTGAACGTGGCTCAAAGCGACAGGGCACTGGTCGCCGTTAAATTACCAAATTGGCGATAAGGACGGATCAAGGCTATGCCCCTGAAGGACATCCGAATCCAGATGCAACGAAAGCTAACACCTTAGCAAACTGTCTTACGGTTCGTCACTGACTGCACTAGATGTTCTGAGCACGTGCTAAGAATTAACCCAACAAACGTAGAATCCTCGGAAAATGGGTTGGCAATCATTACACATAATCAGACTGCATGCCCACTTAACACTTTTACTGACGCTTAAACTGGCTTCATGCTGCTAACAAAGGCAAGCCGGAAAAATAACGCATTTTTTATCTATTCTCTGGCTTAAGTCTCTAGTTTAACCCAAGGTTAGCTCCTACTGACAAACCAGCTGCTTTTGTTAATTTCTTAGTTATCAGACAGACTGACGTAACAGTTGCCAATCACGTGACTCAAACCGGGTACTCCAAGTAAAGCGTACTAGTTTAAATCGAAGTGAGATAAGCTTTTTCAGATGAATGCAACTCAAGGTAGCTAAAATCTGTGTACTGGGCACGCACATGCATTCCATCACCGAGGTCTTTTTCCTGGTAGACATTTCCCCATTACATCACTGCTCGACACACACATCATTTCCGCCCACAAAAATATACGAATGTGCTCCTTGAATATCGCGAGCGAGCACCTGTTTTTACACCTTACGATCTTTTCAAAATTTTAAGTAGCATATGGTTTCAAATAATTTCAAATTGTTTTTTATGTGCAATTCCAGGATATAGGCTGTTGCTGACAACCAAGGTAAATACTAATTTTTATATAACAGCAATTTTGGTATGTGGCTTTTTGTGATTATGAGATTGAGCATGCGTATGGTTTGCGGGATTTTGCGTTTGCAGGATTTATAAGCCATCTTTCAGTTTGTTTAGCGTAGTTTATTTGATTGCTTCTTTTTTTTCTTTTAGTTTGGTGATTATGATATTGGTTCGATGTTAGTGTGCTTGATTGAGGGATTCGCTTTACGAATTCGTTTTAGGTTTCTCAGGCTATTTTCCTAATTTTGGTTTGGCATAGTTCTTCTTAAATTAGCTCTTTTATTTGTTTCTGGTTTGTTGATAAAACAGTGGCTTCGTGTTCGTATGTTTGAGAGATTCCCTCTGCGGATTCTTGTTAGGTCTCTCAAATCATCTTCCTAGTTGGCTTGGCGTAGTAATTATTTGTTTGTTCTTTCCATTACTTTTTTTATTCCCTTTTGGATTGATGTTCAGACTGATAGTAGGGTTGGCTATGGATGTGTTTGCGAGTTTCTCTTTTGCAAATTTTCCTCTCAGTTCATTTTATAGTTGCCGTAGCGCAGTTTCTTATGTGTTGCGTCCAGCGCTCTTATTCGTTGGTTTTCCTTTATCTTCCCCTTTGTTTCTGAGCAGGTTCGATTACGCTTGTTAGGTAAGATGATGCCTTCCTTTTTTAGACAGCCGGGGTCCTCATTGAATGCTTTTTGGATTTTTGGTCGTGGCCACTTGTGTCTGATATTGTGCAGCTATTGTTGAGACATGGTTTTGTTCTGGTTCTTTCGGTGGCTGTTGCCGTGTTGCGTTCAGCCATGTGATTGTTTTCCGTTGGTATCCATTTCGCTTTTGCGGCTTATATTTGCAGAGGGGATTCTCATTCCTCGTTGTCGTTCCATTTTCTAACATGTTTGGGATTTGAACGCGGTCTCTTTTGGTTGTATAAAGTAGCGGCCCTGGCCGGAGTTATTAAACCCGATTTTTTCTCAAGACATTGCCCCTTCCTTCGGCTACTCTTAGTCGGTTCGTTTGCTGTTACTCCTTAGCTGGATCATTAGTGTGACCATAGTTTTGAGAGAATTTGGCATGAGGGTATTTCCACCTTTCTATTGATTGGGTTTCTTGTGTTTAGGGTGGTTGATTGGGCACTGATGGGTAGGTCACTGTAATAATCTTGTCCTCAACCTTTGTTGCGTTTGGTGTGGTTGGTTCGGCAATGAAGGAAAGATTACTGTAGGGTGCGTTTTGCTCCTGCTCTCCCTCTTGGTGTGTTTACGGTGGTAAGTTGCTCGTTATAAAGGAGAAAAGTGGTCATCTTGTTCTTCCCCCTTGCGTTATATGCTAGGCTGAAGTGTGTCCTCTTTGGGGAGTTTCTATTGTTGCCCTTTTGGTATTAATTGGTGTTTTGTGCTGCCGGTATTAGGTTTTCAGTTGTTGGAGTTTTGAGACGGGGGTCAGGGGTTGTTCCCATATTCTCAGGCGTCCTATTTGGACAGTTTTTCTGATTTTCTTGTAAGGGGGGAGTTGTTACGTGTTAAACGCGTAATTAACATTGGAATTTAGTTTGTGCATAATTCTTGGCCGTGTAAACGCTCCTTTATTTGAACGCGATTGTGGTACGAACGCAGCTTAATTCTCAGCTCGCGCTGTTACGTGGTAATCTGCATTACCGGCAGGGCTCCAGCAGTTGTTTCAAGCCATTCGTTTTGTTTTGCTTGTATTTCTCTTCCAGAAGGTGGCGTTAGCCGGCAGGAATGATACTTTGTGGTACAATTTCGTCTCTTGTTTCGGGTTTTGAAGTTCTTTGTGGAAGCATCGCTTGATGCGGACTATGAGCTTGGGGACATGTAGGTGGCACAAAGTCTGCGTCTTAGACGAATCATTTATTACAATTTGTTAGCCGCCCAGGCCATCGCCTGTAATTACGGGCGTTATTCGAGAGTTGTCTAAACTTCAGCGATTTCACCTACATAGAAAAACGTGCATCGCTCTGCTTCTGGGAGCCTAGTTTGATTTTGGGCCACATCGCCTGAGTGCTTTGCTAAAGACGTTTGACAGCATCGTCCACTTTCATCAGCAGCTGTAAGAGCCCGTTTAGAGGCTATGTAGTTTACCCACCGCAGAAGCATGGTTTTCTCAGTTAAGTAGCGTATGGCTTAATGATCTACAGTAATGATATTTGTACCGATAGCAATGTGAAAGACACTGAAGCTATTCCTAGTATGTAATGTTACATTTTACTGGTTTAATCTTAGTTTGAGTATTGAATTTTGCTAATTATTGCTACGTTAGGGTTATTTGGGGATGCAACCTTCAAGTAAGGAAGGCCATTAAGAATTACTGCACTGGCTACTTTATACAGCTTTGCTTAATAAATCTAATTTCCTATTTATATCATTCATTGTCGATTTATTTCAGATATTGTGTTATACCCTGCTGCAATTAAATTGAGTCTATAAGTTCTCGACCTATCTGAGTATATTTGTTGTATTTGAAAGATTTATTGGCGCTCTTTATATTTAGTAATTACATCATTTAAAGAACTGCAATTCGTTTCCATCTAGTCTAGCTCTCGGCCCTTCAAATATACGATAGCTTTGCGATAAAACCATTTAGGGAAAATATAGCTAACACGTTATTAAGGAATATCAACGAGATAGTATACGAACATTTTTAAAGGTGTTTTGGCAGCAGCTGAGTTTGAAATTCATAGAAATTTAGGTTACCATATACCAACGCAACAAGTTGCCAACTGCAAGGAATTTACATTTAAAACTAAGTGTAACTTTAGAATTAGTAATTTTGTTGCAAATTATTAACTATAAAGGGGCGTTTAATTTTTAAAGGAAGTAAGTTATTTATGCACTATAATATTTTTTTAGTACTAAATAGGTTTGATTAGCTAGTTTCAATATGTTTTGTGGTAAGTACAAGAAAACAATGTAGTTTATTAAAACTTTCCATTTTGTAAGCTTTGAGATTAATATCAGAAGTTTGAGTAAGGAATCTTATAGCTGTTTGTTTAACTTGTATAATTATTGTGACTAATAGAACAAAATAAAATCTGTATTATTGTTACTATACTATTATATTGTTTCTGTTTCATTTAACATTAAGTAAACAAAAGTTATATTTCCGCGCTCTGTTTTACACCTCCAAGTTATTACCCTTTTAAGGATTACCACCCCCGCGTTATCCTTGTGTTCCTGAGGTGCTTCGCTATAGTGTGGAGGTAGTCCCTGGTACTAAACCAAAACACCTGGATTCAAGCCCCAGTAAATTTAGCGGCCACAAAAACTTGAGTCGACTTCACTGCCATTCCTCAACTCGATTTTAGCAACCGCGCGGTTTTAATGCTTACAACCTCTTCAGGAAGAAAAGTGAGATGCCCCTGTAGTGGCGTTGTTGATGTAAGAAGCTGCCCACATTTATATAAGCTTAATTTACTTCTAGTTATACAGGGTGAATTAGGAGGAACGGACCAAATCCCAGGAGTGTATTATACACGTGAAAATAATGTAAAAAAAACTCAAATGTTGTTATCCGATTTTCATTTGTTTTCAAGTAAAAGTATTACAAAAACAACTGTTTATGGAAAACTTATCTGAGTTTTTGTAAAAAAATCGACATTTTTGTAAATTTGAGACGTAATCATTTGCAAACAATTGAGAAATGCACCATCTATTATAAAGGCTAATATAAAAATAATGCGTTTGTGGATTTTTTTATGACGCTGTATCTTGAAAACAAATGAAAATCGGATAAGAACATTCGAGTTTTTTTTACATTATTTTCACGTGTATAATACACTCTTGGAGTTTGGACCGTTCCTACGGACTCACCCTGTATAAGGTCTAATTCGGATCAACCATGGGGATCTCAGTTATTATAAATGATAGAGGGTAAGTTTAAATTTGGAAAGTTTGAGCTTTTCTAAGCTGAACAAGATGGTGTTAAGAAATAAAAAAAAAATCTTATTTCGTTTTTTAAAATTAAAAAAAAATCTGAATTCTTAAATTTTCGTTTTTATTTTTTATTGCTCTTATTTGGTTTCTTTTCAACCATCATCAACTTTTATAGTTCTTATGGGCGCCATTTTGGATTTATACACAAATAGAAGGGAATTATTTTCCTGATTTCAAAAATGTATAATCTGACTATGTTCCACTCACTAATAAAGGTGGAATTTTCAATTCTAGGTTTTTTTTACATTCGAACCGTTTTAAACTGTCAAAACATTTGTAGCTGCATCAGGTAATAAATTGTTTCGAAGTGTTGCTGTAAAATGCCTTTTTCTCATGCAGAGAAGCGTGATGCAGATTTATTAAGCTTGCAATAGGAATGTTAGAAACACTTCTGTTGTTTATTCGGAAAGTTATCCTGAAAGACATCAACCAAATGAAACTTATTTTTTAAAATAACACCGGCATTTATCCGAATATGGGAGTTTCGAAAACCTAGACAGACTTATAGAACAAGAATTTTACAAGAAAACATAGATGCGGTTATTCGAGAGGTATTTTTTAACTTTAAACTAGATATTTCCTTAATTAATGTTTATTTTAGATTACCAATAATCCAACTACTTCAACTAGAGATATTTCTGAAAATTTAAATATGCCCCGAAGTACAGTTTGGAAAATATTAAAAAACGCTAATATAAAACCTATAAGATACATATCAGCCAGACGTTACAAGTGGGTGATACTGAGAGACGCAATTGGTTATTAGAAAGGACCAATCAAAACAGAAATTTTTTTAATCAAATAATCTGGACCAATGAATGTCATTTTTCAAATTTAGGAAAGTTTAACCGAAATAATGAACATTTTTGGTCAGTTGATAATCCTAGACAGAACAGACAAATCAGAAACCAACACCGATTTGGATTTAACGTGTGGATTGCTTTATGGAATAATACAATTTTTGGATCCTACATTTACCGGGAATCACTAAATGCACAAAGATATCTTCATTTTCTAAGAGGTCCATTGCTAGACTACCTTGATGGTATTCCCTTAAATGATTTGCAAGATTTATGGTGGCAACAAGATGGCGCTCCACCACACAACTCTATAATGGTGAGAGATTATCTCAACCAGATTTTTCAAAATAAATGGATTGGAAATCGTGATGTAGTTGAATGGCCCGCTCGCTCGCCCGATTTGAGTCGATTGGACTATTTTCTGTGGAGGACGCTTAAAAATGAAATTGATAAGGACCGATATGCAAATGTTGATGAGCTACAAAACAGATTAATAGCCGCTTGCGCACAAATTCACGCAAGAAGTATTAATGGGGCCATAAATACTTTAACAAAAAGGGCTCGTGTATGTGTCGATCAAAACGGATCCTTATTTGAGCATTTACTATACTTTATTTGTAGCCCTTTAATTTATAATATTTTATCTACGACCACTACTAAAAGTAGGCCTTTTAGCGCTAGCTTGTTTCACTAAACGTGACGTTTTATAGTTTACCGTGTTTAAAGAAATCAGCTGTTTACTTTTAGCACATGTGCTAAAAGTGAAGGGAGGTTCAAAACTACAATTTCGAACTGCAAGTGAAGTTGTAAAGCTATTCTAGTTGCTTCTTGCGTTACAGGTAAAGCGTTTTTTGAAATAATTAAAGCGTTATGTAATGAATACAGTCATTTGTGGAGTATCAAACATTACATTTCGTACAACTCACCTTGACAGCACGGGCGTGGCCAAACAATCGCCAGCGGCGTAGGCTACTATTCATCATGATGCAGCGTCGCAGATGCGAACCTTTCTTAAATCGATATTTATGGATTAATAACGGTAAAATTAAGGTCGTAGATAAAATATTGTATGCAACGCGTGCTAAAAGTCGTTTATGCGCGAGACATGTTATGAAACTCAGCCTTCGGCTTCGTTTCATAATTTTCATGTCTCGAGCATAAAAGTCGACTTTTAGCACTTGTTGCATAAATAGCTATTTGTTTCTTGTTGTTGTTTTCGTTTAGTAAAATAGTTTATAAATAAAAAACTGACGGTTCGTTTGTTTATACGTTTTGGTTTTTTCAATGGCATCTTATTGTAAAAAACCTTAAATTGAAAACTCCACCTTATTAATGTGTGAAACATAGTCAGATTGTACATTTTTGAAATCAGGAGATTATTTCCATCTATTCGCCTAAAAATCCAAAATGGCGCCCATAAGAACTATAAAAGTTGATGATGGTTGAAAAAAAAACGAAACGTCGTATTTAAAATTTATGACCGTATTCATATGGTGAAGAAAAAATGGCTGTAGAAAAGTGGTTTCAGTTTTTTCCTAGCTTGCCAAATAAGAGCAATAAAAAATAAAAACGAAAATTTAAGAATTCAGTTTTTTCCAAAAATATCTAAAACGAAATAAGATTTTTTTTTATTTCTCAACGGCATCTTGTTCAGCTTAAAGAAGCTCAACTTTGCCAAATTTAAACTTACCCTCTATCATTTATAATAGCTGAGATCCCCATGGTTGCCCTCTAATTAGAAGCACCCTATATATTCACATGGCCTAAAAATGGAAAAGCATTTTAAATAAATTATAATTAACATGCAATTTAATTATAAAGCAATGAAAAAGGATATTGAGTAGAATAACAGGGTTTCACCATTAAAATTTCTATTTGCTGCAATAGTATCAGCAGTTCTTCAGCAAATTTAACTTTCAATTAGCTAAAACAAATATAAGCTACAAAGAAACATAGTTATTAATTTATTTTACATGTGAAGCTATAACCTATACCATTCAGTTGTTCATTTCTTGGTTGGTAATTTAATTTGGTTAAAGGTGATACAATTTTGTAATATGTTATTCTATTGGGCAGACTTTATTTGTAAAATAAATATTATCAGAAAAGATAACACATAAGTTTATTTGTTATATATTTATTGTATAAAAGGGTTAATGATGCAGAATATATGGGAATGGGAACGGTCACGTTTAAGAACTACATAACGTAAAAATATGGCATGCTAGTTAAAACGTCCCCATGGTTGATAAGTAGGAATCTGTAATTTTGATATTTGAATTATATTCATATCCAAGGTTTTGGCGGGTATTATAAAATAAATAAGAAAAACAGAGAGGGAATGACACCAGCTTAATGCTTAAAGCTAATTATATCATAATGCAATTTAAATAATAATAAATACTGGTATGTACCCAGTGTTTTAACAATAAATTTTAAGAATAAATGTGGTAAGAAGAAGAATTTGGTGTAAGAAAAAATTAATGAAAGTAATGCTAAGTTTCTAACAAAGCATTGTTGACTTAACTTTTAAATATCCTCAATTTGAACTTAAAACGTAAGTTACTACTACAGTTTGCAACGAATAGTCATTAAGTGATTTAACTTTAACTTGCCATTAACTCCCTTGTTTCAGTTTATAAGTAACAACCCTTTATTTTAGTCTTCTCTAGATACCCTTTCAGTCTCCTTCGTACGTTATTAAACACGCCTATATATTAAATTATTCAACATATTTTTATAATTTGGTTTATTTTAACTACTATTTAAGAGTACTCGTAATTACCTTCTACTTATGGCTTGTAACGCGTTTTTAATGGTTAGTGGTAAACACTATTGAAAAGTGGAGATTTTTGTTATCGAAATTAAACATCTGAAAAATTAATATTCAAACAAAATATGGAACCTAAAAAATTTATTATATCACAAAAAAAGTTTGTGCAGATTCCTTTTATATCTAAAGTTTTACTTTCTCGCACTAGCTCCACAAATAATTGCATCTTTCAAATTATTCTTCCACTCTAACAAACATGCAGGAATTGTAAGGCCTATAGAAGCTATTCAGAAAAGTCCAGGTGGTTTCAGGGTACACCGAATGGGATGAAATGGCGTTCTCCAGATCTGTGGGTAACTTTCGATGATTCAAGATTCAAGATTCTGACCTGGGGCTTAAGATGGGCCAAGAACATATTGTTTTGCATATACGATGAATCCGATATCCAAATCGTTCGTTGACTCCAGGCTATAAGCACTCATGGCCTGAAACATATCAACGTATTTTATCAGTTCGCAGTTTTATTATTACGCTGGTTCGGCTGGTTAAGACCATATATCACTAAATGCAACTTTTCCGCAATCGCACGGGTATAACACATAATGCAAAACCTCAGAGTTCGTATGCGTAGAGGGGTGGCTATTCAATTTAGAATGTAGCAACATTATAATCACCTCAGTGGTATAACACTGCATATTTGAAATAAGTAGAGCATCCGAGTTAATACAAACATTATAAAACAAAGAATTTTAATTCCAGTATAGTTACAAGAAAGCGATACATCTACCTGCGGATAACTCTTTGAGGGAAGTAGAAAAAGAACTGTTCTTAAAGTGTAGAGCAGCGTTTGTTTATGCTCC
Source organism: Agriotes lineatus (assembly GCA_940337035.1). Classification (NCBI taxonomy): domain Eukaryota; kingdom Metazoa; phylum Arthropoda; class Insecta; order Coleoptera; family Elateridae; genus Agriotes; species Agriotes lineatus. The sequence continues at coordinate 132,806,830 of OW679197.1, read as the reverse complement.
ACGCAGATCGTAACAATTATGGAAGCTTTCTCTGCACATAAAGCCCACTTTTCCAGGGCACAAAAAATCTCGCAGCTGCAGTTCTATCGTAAGATGAGTTGCTTAACTTTAACACAAGTTACTTTTATAAAATTAAATGGAAAGTTTGCTGTGTTATAATATTAATCTCCTTATCAAAAACCGACTTTTCTTAAGAATACAAGCTGCTGTTATTTGCAAAGAATTTTAATGAATCTATTGAAATTTGTCAATAAATCTCTGACGTTGAAGTACAGCTTGCTCTATAGATTCAATGTCCTGAAAATTTATTGTAGAGCCAAAAAATCATATATTGTAAACTGAAGGACCTGTACTATAAATATAAAACTTTTCAAGAGTTGGCGTACGTCTATTCCACGTGTCAGAATCTTTGTTATTTTCTTTCCTATATAATAAAGTCGAGCTTTACTTATGCTAGGTTCATCATTTAGTGTTGATGGTGTTCATAATTAAATGTTCTTGAATTAAGTAATGTGCCTTGGTATAAAACACACAACTACCGAAGAGGTGTGCAGTACAGCTTAATTAGACGTTTCGCTAAAATTTATCACGGATTTTTGATCAACTAAGGAGAGACGTTTATTCTTTCTATATTGTTATGATGTGTGTATGATTTGATATTATTATTATTATTAGATTTTGATTTAAATAAATGACTCCTATCAAATGCTTGCGTTTTATACGTCCTAGCAAATATGATCGAATGTATAAATGATAGGCAATACATTTGCTATTAAGATAATTATGGTGGTATTTTTATGATTTTTAAAGATAATGGCTTTAGCCATCGCTTCTCCATCCAATGGGACCGCTACAAGATGAGATATTTCAACTGATGGGAACAACTTTACAAGCACGGCGCTCCAACCTCACAATTTATGAAAACAAGTTGGATTCGTATTAATTATTACATCAGTGATTAAGTAAGAGTGCGTTGCCTCAGTGATATGCCCCTTCCGGATATGTGTTAAAAATGTCACCAAATTCTATTTTTAGGATAACTTTCTAACCTTAGTTGGCTTCTCTGATGCAAAATTGTTTAGCAGGCGTCCCTACAGCAAGTCCCACGAAGAACAGGGGCTCCTCTTTCTCTCCGTTGGCCTGCTGTTACAAACCATGTATCTCTTCGAACGCCGCATGCAGCTTGCACCACTCCAAAACTGTGTCTTCGCCCCGGTACTAGGGCTCCGCACTGCTCAGCATGAATGTCGCTGCCTCCTTCTCACTTTCAGGGCTATACTTACTTCGCAACAGCTCCAAGAACTGCCACAGGAACACTATCTACCACTCGACGTACTATTCAACACTGTAGGGATGCAACGAATCAAAGCAACCCTTCTAAAGCCCACTTAAAAGACACTGCACTAATTATAAAACACTGAATTGTAAAACAAAGCCAAAATAATACACCCCACCATACTGCTTGGCTTTGCTTCCCCTTCCTTTTTTGTTTTCATTCATCTTACATTGTTATTCATTATTTCTAAGCCTGCTCTGATTACAGCTTATGTTGCAATCAAGGCTAATACTATTGTTAATACCGTTTTTACATATTATTAGCTCAAAGTCAATGCTATTCATACAATTTGCAAAAATTAAACTAGCACATTTATAGAATATTTTGTTAAATAATATTCGATATGCTTGAAATGTTATTAATTCCCATAATAATTGCGGTGCGAAAGTGTTACATCTACTCAACGAATACTTCGAAATAGTTTTATGTGCCAAGATTGATTTCTTATGGGGTACTTGAAAAGCAAAGTATATGAAAGAAAACCCGAAATATAGTGAAATACAAAAATTAAAGAAAAAGACACACAATTGGAAGCCAATTCCACTGACATTGTTAATATTAATCATTATTAATCGTTGCTCTGAACTTATAAGCAAGCGAAGTAAAGGAGGCGAATTTACCTCGGACTTTGCATCTTAGAAAATTAAATGAGGCAAGTAGTACAATCAAGAGATTGGATTTTGTTATGCAGAATTTTAGCCCACAATTGGAACAATGTATTGAAAACATTGACGCACATACATTTGCCCCATATTATTTTGAAAATGTAAATAATTGATTATAAATTGCAATAATGTGACTTTGTGAATACTTGTGATAGAAGCTGTGTGCAAATGCATACCTGACTAGTACATTATTTGTTGATTATACCTGTGAAGAAATGTATATGCAAGTCCATAACAACCGGGGTATTATAGGCGGGCACTAGAATTTACAACAGCCTCTTATGCGGGCTTATCATCATAACGTCCGCTCATTGTTAGCGACCGATCACGTACCTCGATAATTCGATGCCTACACTGCAATAGTTGATCATCCACTTTTTGATCCGTTATTTAAGTTGATTCTTCTTAGCATGAGGAGGGTGCATACGTTAGTGTCACTTGCAAAACTAACGTATGTAACAAAAGCTTTCGGAATTTTTTGAAGCTACAGAAATATATTTAAACGATGCATTATCAAGTCGCTATTGAAAACGGAAAATCTATGGATATCAGAATTTATGATAACTATACAAATTTAGCAATTACATTGGTAAAAATTTATATTTGTTTAAGGAGATAATTGTGTCAATATTGTGGAATAACATTATAAGAAAATCATGATTTTTTTGTTGCATGAATAAAAAATCATTTAGTTGCAATATACAGTGAACACCAAAAAGCATTGGTCAGTTTCAATACCTAATAAAAACCCATACACTTCACCTATGGAATCAATGATAATTTCTTCATAAATCGGAAACTTGGGAGTTTTGTTTCAATGTTTGACATCCTCCGAAAGTGACAGTTTGGTGTGCTGTTTCACCGTCAAAGATTGTCGGGGCTCATTTTTTCGAGGAAATTGGTGAAACGGTAACGGTTACATCTCGAAAGACATTACATGCTTTAAAGATATTTTTATTGCAAATAGAGGAGGAGATAGTAAATGAATATTGGTTTCAACAGGACGGTGCTACAAATTACACCGCAAGAATTAATACGAATCTCCTACGACAATCGTTTCCAAATAAAACTGATTCCTTGCTATGGTGACCTTCCTTAGCCACTCCTGATTTTTTCTTTGGGATTACTTGAAGAGCAGAGTATTTACAAGAAAGATAAGAAATCTGGAAAAGCTTAAAATGTTTATTCGGGAAAATATTGATGCTATACTGCAGGATATGCGGCAACGTGTGATGAGAGATTTCGGCCACCGTTTAAAAGAGTGCATTCAACAAGAGGGGAGTCATTTAACCGACAGCATTTTTCATAAGTGAATCTCCCATTCTTAGTCTTTAAGAAATAGTTCTGATTAACTGTGTAATTTAAGCAAACAAATTGTTATTACAAATTGAAACTGACCAATGCTTTTTGGCGCTCCCTGTATAATTTAATAATTAATTAAACATTTAGCTAGTAGTATTGGCTTCTTCAGTAAAAAATTATTTACATTAGTTAAGGTTGTAAAGTTACATGCTTGTGATATAATGAATGTTTGGTGTCAGTTTCAATAATTTATCGAACTATAAGACAGTGTAAACATGTTATACCTTGTGCAAATTTAGCTAAAAGTCAACGCCTCAAAATTTATCTGCACGGGTTCTCGACAAAATGGCAAGAAGAGCTAAGGAAATACAAGCTAAAAACATCAGTACAGAGGTTAGGTCGATGTTGTCATGTTTTACACATGACTGTGTATCAGCAGGGTTTGTGTCACCTTGACATTTAATAATCATACTGGTACTCAACCATTATTATGCTAGGAATAAAACTAAACTGTATTTCTAACATTGTAGTAATTAGATTAAAACGTATTATGCATTTTTTTTGTATCGTATGGCTTGTGTTAGGAAAGCCTGGTGTCAGAGTTTAAAGGTTGCGCGAGCGCCTCTGACGTAACCTAACGATTGTCAATGACAACCGGGACCGTCGAATTAACGTGCTCTCCTAGGCACAGCTGACTGCGATTTTACTACCACTGTAGGTCGGACACCCGTCCGAATGCCGACAGCCGGGAGCTTTGCTTAACTCTTGGGACTGTTTGACTAGTCCTTGGAGCATTCGGCTATGCATTTAATACGTCCGAGTGTTTCGCAGAAGTTTGTGCGCGCCAACCAGCAGATTTAGTCGTTGAGTGCGGTTATTAATAGAACAAAACAAGTTATGCGTGGCGCGGGAAGGAGTCGCATGCCGAGAAGCGAGTCGTGGGTGTCGCCTGAAATCAAAAGGACGCCATTCAAAGCATCTCTGAGATACGGCTGCAGTTTATAGCCAGAAGCTACTATTACGGCTGCCATTCGAGCTTCAAGGAAGCCAGTCGACTTTGCCAAGACGCGGAGCTGGTCTCTTGGACATTTTTCTACGAAATAAAGACAAGTTTAGTTACTATAATTACATTTTACGAGTGAATGCACGGCCCAGAAAAAATGGGAAAATCCAAAGCCGTAGTAAGGAATTAACTGCTATTGCAACGCATTGTGCAATAGCTGCAAGTGTGATGTCAGATAAGCAGGTTTCAATTGCATATTTTTTCAAGCCAAAACTCTTAATTACAATGCAAATAATGACAATGGTAAGAGCTGAGCCAAGGAGTAGTAAATTATAAAATATACTATGGTAATATGGTAACAATAGTATATTGTATGTTAAGAGCTGAAAGTGCATTCTTGCCGCTTGCGCATGAGTCGAAACCAGCAATCATGCAAAAGCGGCAAGCGCACTTTTAGCTCGAAATATACATACTATTTTTTCGACGACTGAGCATATTATTAAAGGAAAATATCAAATTTCGTTTTATCGCAAAAATTAATTGACAATCAAGTTAACATTACTCGCGCAGTCTATATGACATGTGACGCGATTATTTCCACAAATGACGGGCGTTGTCAAGGAAACATTCGGACGTGGCTACCTATTTTGTTCACGCGGAAACCCAAAACGCTCGGCGAGCGGCAAAAAGATGAAAACGCACGCTCAGCGGAAATGTCAACTTTCTGTTGTCAAATGACAGTGAGAAAAATCTACTTTCGATGTCAGTCGTCGAAAAAATATGTTACATGTGCAAACTTGGGAAAGTAAAATTAGAAAATATTTCAATTGAAATCATTAACATTTACGCACTTATTGCTACACTTATTGCGAAAAAGACATCACCTTTACAGCTTCTAACATACACCGAATATACGCAACTACTACAAACAACAAACCAAATCGTAAACAATAGAAATAGATAACCGCGAAAATCAACTATGAAAACAAGGAAACAATAACAAAAAGTAGTGGGTAACTGATAAAAAACTACGAAAAGTTTATTCATATATTGGCATCGCAGTCAAAGTTCTAATTGACGTTACATTGTAAATTTTAAATTTCCGCTTGTGGCTATACAGGGCTATACGGAGAATCACGAAACTTCAAATATGTCCGGGCAGTATGCAGTCACTTTCGCGCACAATTCAGCAGTCCATGATACCATATATTGGGCTGTTGCTATGAAACATGGGCAAACTGCAATAAAAAGTTGTAAGGTCTAACGTTTTCTTTGTATTAAAAAAAACTTAAAATAGTTTGCATATAAAGGAAATATTTTGTCTGCAGGGTAATTAGCGAAATATTTTTGAATAGTAGAAGTGTAAATCAGGTACATATTTCTATCTCAAATATAATAAATATTGTCTCAGCTGCTAATTTTGAAAGACATCTTTGTGTTAGAACTATTAAATTTCAATTTATATTCAAATTTGTTATTAGTTGGTGAAGACTTAGAACGTAGAGCACAGCTAATCAGCTAGTTTTTTACCACCCTGTGTACAACGCTATTGAAATAAATTGTTTTGAATATTTCAAATTACAAGTGCAGTTAGGAAAGGATGCACTCTCAATGGACGATTTTATGAACCAATGTCCATTTTAACAAATCCACATTCAATCTTGTCAATTTAGATACATATTTAACGTATAAAATGAAATGCTGTATGCACCGCGGGCATTACTTAATGTTTAAATCCTTCTGGCGACTTATAAAGCCTGAGCTTATAAACTCTACGCTCTCGGACAGGTATAAACATCTTCATAATTCCCTTCGTACATAAACAACTATTACAGAAAACAGCGCTACTGAGTATATGTAAAGTAGTTTACCTTTTAGGAAATTATGTTAAATTAACAATTTTTTTTGACAAGTTCATTAAATTCTTTGGAATTACTTGTAAATACCTAATATTTGTTAAATAAAATCATACGCTTTTAGCTATGCTCGTATCTCCTCTACATTGAAACTTTACAAACTGCACCCACAAATATTTTCCACTGCATTAGGAAACCATTGTGTATTTATAGTTATCTTGTAATGTCCAGATATATTTTAGACGATTAGAAATACTTACCTAAGCTTCGCTGCTATAAATATAACAAAAAAATATAATTTGCTTGCACATTTATTAGTTATACTAACAGATATCCAGGAAAAAGTTCAAAATATGGGAAGAACCTATTAATCAATGACTACAAATTTACTCTATATATATTTATTCTATATTCGTTTGGAAATTGATGCAGCCACCATTTTTAATGCACGCAGCGAAGGAGTGAGGAGCTCGCGACACTCGTCTGTCGCCAACTTCAGGCGGGAGCCGATCATCATTTTGCGTATGTGAGTGTTATAGTTACGTGAATATAGCTGTTTCGGGAGCCCTTACCTTGTCAATTTTGCCTTATTTCGTTAGTGTCGGATGCATTAAACCTTGCAAAATGCAGCCTTTTAATCTGAAATTCATCTCCCGTCCGGTTAGTGTGCTATAAAATGTGATCTTAGTTACTGCAGGGGTTGTTCTGGCTACAGACCTGGTTACCACGTCTGCTTACCATTCGAGAGGTCGCGGGTTCGATTCCCGTGACCGTCTGCTCCGTTTCAGCTTTATAGTTGGTTTTCCTGAGTCAACAGGGTACCTTCTCTGCGGCGAATCCCCGGGAAGTACTTCACCACCATTCCTGGCCTCTCTTCCATTCTCCACTCCTCCTTTCTCTCACCCACCAGATAATTTCCATTCTTGGCTGAAGAGTGACGCAAGGTCCCTATGGCAGTCCGCCGAGAGTTGGGGGAATTGAAATGACCCTGAACCTTTTGTTACCTTTGCTACAGACCTGGAACGACTACTACTAAAATGTATTTTTAGGAATCATTTATTTGTATGGATCAATGGTACCTTATACTGTCATAAATCAAATTCTAAAACTGTTATACAGGGTGTCTCAGCGAGTTTTGCACTTTTATCTTTGAAATAGCTTTTGAACCTGTTGAGATATAATTGGTTGATTTTCTTCGTTAAGTAAAGTGAGCCTTGGAATTCTTCTATCACAATTTAAATGAACAAAATAATTTTTACATCGCAAGTTTTCTCAACAAAATAATTCTTACATGGCAGTTCGCCGTCGATTTCGTGTTCGTTACGTTTTTCGCAACACAAATGAAACACTAAACAAACATCAAAGTCCACTACATAGTCCAAAAATCACATTTGGGCAGCAATGTCACCGAGAGGCATAACAGACCCATACTTTTTGGAAGATTACAACGGACACTGTAAAGTCTGCCAGATACGCAGCAATGTTTCGTGAGGCCTTTGGCTCTGCTCTCCAAAAAGTTAATGGTTCTTATGATCAATGGTGGTTCCAGCAAGATGGATCCACTAGCCATACATAAAATACCGCATTAAAGGTTGTAAAGGATTTTTTCTGAAAAATTGGTATCAAGAAGAGGCGACATCAATTGGCCACCCGAATTTAAATTCAGCCGATCTTTATGTGAGGTTATCTCAAAAGTCGTGACCACGACAACCTCTCAGCACAGTTGCTGCAACTCAAGAATCGTATTCTGCGACCTTGAAGATTTAATTTTTCGCAAATGAATTTCTAAGAAATGTAGTTTTACGTTCTAAATAAAGTTATTGATAAAAATGTATAATAGCTGAGCTTAACTAGAATAAAAAAGTGAAAAACTTTCTGAGACACCCTGTATAATATTTAGTATAATAAACTTTATAAATAGCTTCTATCCCATAATATTCAAGATTTTATAAATTACTACACTTACGATGTAGAAGCTATTAAAATGTTATATATATGTCCATTGGTTTTTCGTATTTTTCACTAGTGTAGGTTATTCGTAAAAATTTGGAACTGCATTTGAAAAATATTCAACAGCTGGCGTTTGTTTATGAGAAAACAGAACAGTAGATATCTCGTAATACAATTACTGGCGCTGTATGATTCTGATAGTGTAGATACGATCAGAGTGACTGTATGGAAACATTCTAATTTGTTTTAACCCATAAACTAATTAAAACTGATACTGGCATTACAACAACTCATTCCTATGTATGTATAGCAGTTCTATAGAGAATATATTACTTTCACGTCACTGCAGGTTCTACCGAACCGTTGAATTGTCTGATTTACAAAACCCCATATTAAATTTCTAATAAAATGAATTTTGTCAGCTTCGATATCCAATACTAATAATATCACTTTGTTCTCGTATTTACTCATTCGCTCCATTACTGTAGTACTGAAATCCCTGAAACATCGGAATTCCATGGAAATGCCGTCGAACCAAACTGAAAACGTCATTGTATTAAAAAATCAGTTCATGCTGTTCTCTGTTAGCACTGGAAGTTGAAATCAAATTACATTTAAATAAATTCCAGGAATGAGTCAATGGAGTATATAGTTGAAGTTTTGAGAGTAGGTCGCTGTACACATTTTACATCACTCAAATATGATATAGCCCCTCATCAAAGTATATCTTTGAACATATCCGTAACTAACTAAGACATTGATATAAAGATCATGAACTACTGAATGAAATTGATAGACAAGAAGTTGAAAGATCAAAATTTTACAAATTAAGCAACTCTTATCTAATAGAAATTTGATTTTAAATGTGTACCTATGTTGGCTTTACTTTTGTCCATGATATTTGTACGAGTACATTATTAGTAGTGGAGTTGTGTTTAATTTTTTTATTAGCGTTTTTTATGTTGTTTAAAGCATTCACGTTGCAGTGATTCTATTTCATTTTTTATTTTATGAGCTTCTGTTTTTTCTTTATTATATAATTGTATTCGAAGAATTATTATTATATTTTGGGGTATTGCCATACTTTCTGTATACAAACACACTTGGAGATACCACTGATTGAGTAATCACTTGTCATTGTAGTCTTACAGGAAGATATTCAACCCAAATAAAGCAATAGGCATTTCCAGGAATAAATCACCTGCACGATGTAATAACCTAATGCCGATATAATCCTTGTAGCTTAACTGTAGAACCAGTTTGCAGCCTGTCGTTTAGCAAATTATCCCAATATTTATTAAAGGGGTGTGAAACATAAAAGTCCGATATATAAATAAAATTCAGCAACAAAATGCCCACCTGTTGTACACACGGCTCTTAAATCAACAAGGAAAGCTTACTATTTGGTAATAAATTAACGCGCTCTTCTCGTCTCTTTTTCAGTTAATAATTTTGTCTGCTCGCTCGATCGTATATCATATTAATGTTCAGTGTGGAGCTGTGAAATAATTTACACATATATCGACCGATATGAAAACAGAGGTGATTATAATTTTATCATGTCCAATTTAACTCAATAATTTAGTTGCAATTTTTGCAAACAAGCGCTGATAAATAGGCGTACATGCGTTTCGATCTCTGTGCATTTAATTGTCGGAGTGGAGCAGAGAACACAACGAACGCTGTTTGAACCCGAACACGAAAACAAAAGGAGAGATAATTCTAACGTCGAGGTATGTGTCTGAAAGCGTTTCGGTATGAGGAAAATGTGGTCGTATTAAGTCCATACAATAACTAATAGGTACGTAGTTAGTATTTCCATAAAGTGCTTTTGCGCTACGCGAACCAGTGCAAAATAATTTTAAAAATACTGTTACATTATTTTTGCCAGTTTTTGAACGGAAACAAATCACCGCCTAAACACCAGAGAATGGGTCGAAGTTGACTTACCTTGATACAAGTGATAACAAATTTATAGGGCCCCAAGTGGTTCAAACTGACAAGCTTTCCTTTGACTATTTGAGTTAACTAGGCACTAGGCGAATCAATCGTAGCAAACAAGGACTCAAGTTAGACCCAAGTTGCAAAGAAGGTCATATAATTATAATAAATAGTATCTTGCAGTTAATAACGAGTAAGATATAAAAACGAATTACAATTACTGGTATCAACAAACAATCGAGAACATTTAGGTGTATAAAGACTAATCACTAACACACAAATTAGTATATATCACAGACTATGCATAAATCACACTTATAAATTGATACGTGTAGAACGCGTCTATCTAGATTTATTGGTCAATAAGCTCGGTCTGGTGGAATTTAGGGTATATGTTGCATAATTCGAATTTCGCGCGTCACCCTTACTTAGCATTGACGAGTTTTGTCTGTACCCGAAGCGATAAAATGGCCGCTTTGCATTATCGCTGCCTCTTTCGTTTGTGCAACCTCTTCAGCTTTTATCTTGGTAATCCAGGTATGGACAGGCTTTTAAAAAGTTATGCTGTGAAATATTGGGTTGCCCTTGCTGTATTAGCGGATTAAAGTATCTCTGGTCGAGTTTTGAAGAGTAATTTCTCCTGCTGGGCAAAGCATTTGGTAGCGAGCTGTCGGAAGCAGCATTCGATTGTCAAGTCATCTTATTTGGATACCAGATTTCCTGCAGTAATTGACTTTGGCCTAATCTTCTTTCTGCTGTGTCTTAGCGTTCGATAACCTAGAGCTCAACGAAGAAGCGGACTTAAAGTTGTGTATTGTCTTATCCCTTTTATACTATTTCAATTTGGAATTGGTGTACAGTATGCTTGGGAGAAGTCAGTCAGGCTCTCCCGGGATTTTCTGTGCCTACTAACTACTTTCGTAATTTGCCTTTACTGCACTGTGTTGCCAGCAATTCCTGCCTAGGCTCCTTCAGAACCCTGTGGGTGTTATGTTTGTCATCGACATCTTGCCGTTAATTGTAGTTGGCTTCACCATTTCAATGCCTACCCTTCAGATCCTATTCGAAGGCTTAAACTGATTGAGTTAATGATTTTTATCCTCGGAGCCTATTGTTAGTACCCGCAACACTTTTAACTATTTTGTTGGTTATATATAATGTAGTCTGCATGTTTTTATACAATTTAGAATATTATGTTTGTAAACGTGCTGGTAATATTACTCGAGTTTATGTGTTTTGAGGTGCACCTGATATTTATGTATATTTATTGAATGTGAGCACCGTGCTGGCTTGGTGTACCATTTATTATGTAGGTTGCTATTATGACATCGCCTTGATTATGTTGCTGCTACCTAGTGTTGTCTGCTTTTTTTCAGAGCATTGTACTTTTGGGACTACTTTCTGAGTTTACAAATTCTCTATGATGTCTGGATAAAGTTTTCCTAATAAAGGATTTGTGTCGCCCTTGACTTCTATGCAAATTAATTTCAGTACTCTATGTTGAACCCCTTTATTGCATGTTGTCATTCAATTTTGAGAAAATATAGCCGACCAATCCAAGTTAGCATATAGACCGCAAGAAATCCTTACTTCTAGTACGTGGCTTACACAAATGGCATCGGGAGCAATCGTTTCAAAACTTTGCTGAGAGGAGCACGAAACCTAACACACTAATGCGATATTGGTATATATATGTGAGTGCAATTTAGAATAACTAAATTTACGGAGTATGATTAAATTTTACACCTTTCCACAATCAAAGCTAATCCGCTGGATAAACGGAGGGCTAATCTATTGGCCACAGGTATGTTTTCTCCCACACGGAATCAAAATAATTTTAAAGCTTAGATACCAAACTGTCATGCAAATTACGTTGTTAGAATTAATAGCTTTTTAGCTGCTTTGGACAACAGTGTAAAAGTTGGTTTTAGCCAATCAGCAACTCAAACTTTAGGTACAAATTCTCTCTTTAACGAGATTAAATATGCGTCTCCGCACTGGTATTACTTTATGATTAATTAATTAATGAAATTAATAGGGTGAAGCTCAGGTAGCTGCATTACTGGTAGCTGAAGTTTTAATAATTAAACTTAAATGATAATGAATAATAGTTCGTGACAATGTAAGTTGAAGCCTCGATTTACGCAGAGATGGTACAAACTGGCGAATAATTTTACTGCATCTATATTAAAGTAGATATTTCGTTAATTTGCGTTGTATACATATAGAGCTGACCGTGGAGTATATGCCAATTTTATAGCCGAAAATTACTGCATTGCTACCGCAAAAATCAGAGTTACCACCAACTTCGAACCTGACTATGTTTGGAGGCTGCAATGTCTGAGGTAAGGCCCGGAAGGATTGCGTTGGCAATATTCCTCTACCAAAATTTTCTTAAACGTTAAGCAAAGGGTTAATTTCAGCAAAGGATTACCAAAATGCTTTCAGGACTCCTCACAACAATAGCTTCAGCTTCCCACACGACCCGACCTCAATTAGGCACACACATCTCACACTTTGATGGTGTGGTGATCTAAATACACCCCCAAATACTTGATACCAACATGTCTTCACGATGTTGTTTGTTAATCTGGCACATAGCGGAAGAAAACCAAGAGATTTTGCGAAGGACGTATCATTACTTTCAAACCTACCCGGCGAGATATTTCCCAATAGGAACGTTTAATGGTTTCAAGGCATCTTTACAAAGTCTCAATCCGTGACCTTGACGTTGCTTTGGATGTTTCATAGTCATCCTTAAATGCAGTTTTATTCTGATCAAACAAGTATTTGCGTCTAAACAATAAAAAAAGGTTATTTTTATTATTAAGCTTTAGTATAGGCACGTAGTAGATGTCAGGTTTTTTTCCGAACATTTGTCACATGACACAATTAAACTGTCCGTGTAACGTGCAACAATTTTAAAATGGAAGACACAAAGAAAACTCCTATGTGTCTAAGTTGATTAGGGCAATGTACTAGTCGTTCATTTCTATGGTTCAAGAAATTATATCCTCTCTTGGATAGGATATTATTTTTTCTACTCAAAATAAAAGGATATAAAATGGGTAACTGTGCTATGCGGATGTGGTAGAGAGGGAGGATTATGTTCAGAGGTTACTTCAACAGTTTAACAAAACAGCAAAAAAGTTTAAGATAATAGAATTACGGCAGAAGCAAAATGTATGACTACCTTTAAGGCATCGATCAGATTCAAACTTACTGTTGAGCATAAAATTATACAAATAGAAATAAAGTTTAAATATCCTGATATCAAAATATCTGGCTACGGAGATATTGAGGCCAAGCTGAAAAAACAACAAGGACAGCAGCATATCTAATGGATAAAATAAAGCGAAACAAAAATATTGAACTCATCATCATCAATCAGCCACAATTTGTCCGCTGTCGAACATAGGCCCCCTCCAGATATTTCCACGTCTCTCTATTTTGTGCAGTTGCAATCCAGTTGGTTGATATTCTTTTTAGGTCGTCTGTCCATCGGGTAAGTGGTCTTCTTTGACTTTGCTTATATGATCTTGGTCTCCACTCAATTATCTTTTTCGTCCATCGGCCATCGTTCTGGCTTGCCACATGGCCAGCCCATCTCCACTTTGCTTTAGCTATTCTCTCTATTACGTCGTCAACTTTCGTTCTTCGGCGGAACTCTTCGTTACTGACCCTATCCCTCAACGCTATTCCCAGCAACGATCTTTCCATTTTACGTTGTGTGATGCGTATTTTTTCCTCAGATGTTTTAGTGAGGGTTAGAATCTCCGCTCCATAGGTGAGAACTGGTAGAACACACGCATTAAATGTTCTTCTCTTTAAACTAATGGAGATACTATCGTTTTTAAGAATGTGTCTGAGTCCACCGAACGCTGCCCATCCCAGAGTGGTTCGCCTCAGGAGTTCACATGTTTGATTGTCCCTGCCAATTCTTACTTCATGTCCCAGGTATATATATTTTCTAACATATTCAATGTTTCTATTTTCTATTTGTATGTTCTCGCTGGGGATTAAGTTTGTCATTATTTTAGACCAGCCATCTGCATTGCATTCTGCAGTTCTTGCAGCATTTTCTTCGCCTCGCCTAAGTCGTCCGTCACCAACACTACGTCATTTGCGAAGCTGAGATTGTTGAGTTTTTCTGCATCTATTGCGATACCTCTATCTTCTCAGTTGAGGGTTTTAAAACCGTGTTTCAGGACGGTCGTAAATAATCTTGGTGACAAGGTATCACCTTGTCTGACTCCTCGTTTGACATCTTTCTTTTGTGTAGCTGTATGGTAGTTGTTGCCTTCTTGTAGATGTTGTAAATAATGTTTGTATATCGGTAGTCGATTCTGTATTCGTTCAGGGCTTTTAGGATTGCGCGCATTTCTACTGTATCGAACGCTTTTCTGAAGTCCACAAATGTCAACACCAGAGGTCTCGCGTGGTTGATAGTAGTCAAGTTTGGTCTCCAGTCTGCATGATATTATTCTTGTGTACAACTTGTAAAGGTGGTTGAGAAGGCTAATCGGTCTGTAGTTGTCCAGGTTAGTTGGATCTCCTTTCTTGTGGAGTAGGATTATCATCTGATTATTCCATTTTGTGGGTATTTCCTGATTAGGTAAACATATGTTGAAGAGTTGGTGTATTTTTTCAATCAACCTAGGGCCCCCCACCTTTATGGCCTTGACCACAACACCGTCCTCTCCTGGTGCTCTGTTATTTTTTATTTTTTTAATGATTGATATATTTCTGCTTTTGTGATGTCAGGAATATCTTCGGATCCTTGATTTTGAACTTTGTCTGAATTTTATGTCATGGGATCAGGGTAGGGGTATATGTTCGCATATAGATCTCTATAGAATTCTTCTACTATCTCTACCATTTTCCTCTGTTTGATGTCAAGTTTCCTTCGTTGTTCTTCAATTTACAAATTTCCTTTTTGCCGTTTGTTAGTTGTTTTCTCAAGACTTTCATGTTTTTGCTTTGTTCTATGGTTTGAGTGATTTTATTATTTTTGTACTTCCTTATGTCTTTTCTCAGCGCTTTTGCTATTTCTTTATTAATTTCTCGCAGTTTCTGTTGGTCTGGGTTTGGTTTCGATTTGAGTGTCCTTCGTTCTTCAACTTTTATTTGTGTTTCTTGACTAACATTTTATTGTTTTGAACTTCTCGGACACCATTTTTTCTGTGCTTCTGTTATTGTCTCAATTATTATCCCATTTAAGCTGTTTATGTCTTCCGTGTCCTGTTTAATTTCTAGACTGCCCCCGATTTTTTTTCTGAATTGATTTGCTTCAATTGGTCGCGTCCATGTCCCAGTAATTCTTTTTCTGAGCAGTCCATTTCTTTCATTGCCGAGATCAATTTGAAGAGTAGCTCTGACCATCCGATGGTCGCTTCCTGTAGAGAATCTGTTAATTACGGTGACGTCTTTGAAGATATGTTTTTTATCGGTTACAAAGTAGTCGATTTCCTTGTGGGTCTTCCCGTCGGGACTTTGCCTTGTCCACCTTCTATGGGGTTTTTTGCTGTAGAAGCTGTTCAGCTGGTATAGATTGTTTTCTAGTAGATAGTTTATCATGGTTTCTCCACGTTCATTTCTTCCAGGACTTACAAAATTACCAAGTGCGATTTGAGATGGGTTGGATTTTATTCTAGTTTTTGCGATGAAGTCACCGCAGATAATCGTGAAGTGTGTGTTATTTTCTTTCGTAGCTTTGCCGGCCACCATAGCTCAGTGGTAAGCATTCTGGCTACTGACCTAAGAGTCGAGGGTTCGATCCCCGATCTCGGTGAGGTTTTTAAAACTAAAAAATTGCGAATAAACGCCTCTACAGAATGCCATCATTCGGAAGTGATGTAAAGCCGTGGGTCCCATGTTACTACGATTTTTAGCATGTAAAAGATCCCTTGCTAAGGTTGGAACTTCTTAGTCTCGGCAAAATTCAAAGTAGGACAAAGTTACCTAGTACTCTGCATCCCTAGACCTTGTTCATGGGGTTGCAAAAAGGGTCTATAAAGGTCTACTTGCTAGACGTAAGTCTCCCCAAAAATAATACATACATACATTCATAACTTTGGAAATATCATCATAGAATATATCTACTTCATCATTGTTGTGTTCAGAGGTGGGTGCTTATACTTGGATTATTTTTATGGTGTACCGAGTATTTAGTTTTAGGATGAGGTAAGCCACTCTGGTAGATATTGCTTGTATGGACACGATATTATCTGTATGTTTCTTGTGTATGAAGAACCGTATTCCATCACTTGATTTATTTTCGTGGCCTATATGGTAAAATGTATGGCCAGATTTAAGTGTCACCAGATTTTCTCCATGCCTTCTGACTTCACTCATTCCAATCACGTCCCATTTTATGTTCGTCAGTTCTAGTTCCATTTCTGTGAATTTTTCTTTGGACAGGAGTGTTCTTACATTGTAGGTTGCAATTTTAAATGTTTTTAGACGTTTATGTTTTGGTTTTCTTCTCAACGAGCTCTTGCCCCTCCCCGCCTCCCCCATACTCCTTGGGGAAGACCGCATCAGCAGGGTGGGATTCCGAACACTTTGTTCGACCCAGCTAGGGATACTTTTTGGAGGTCCTTTTTCTCATCTTAAGGGGGTTTGGCTATTTGTAACTTGCCACGCTGGCCATAAACGGGTTGGCGAGTGGTTGGGGATAGGTAGGGAGGTAGTTTGAAGAGGTGGGATTGGGGTTTGTGACCTGGTATCTCCCGGGGTATGGGAGGTGGAAGAAAAACCAGTAGCTAACGTAGGGTAGGGGTGCCAACCCTGTAGCAGCCTATCCTCTACCGGGATGGTAGAAGAGTACTAACCATAATATATTGGAACCTTAGCTAAATTTCGGATTTACAAGATGGCATTAATTACACCTATACTAATTTATAAAGCAGAAACCCGAATCGAGACATAGGAAATCAAAAGTATACTGGAAACACAGACATGAAAATAATACACAGGATAACCGGAAAAACGCTTATGTATCGAGAAAGAAGATATGATGTCATACATTTAGAATAGATAACATTAATGTCTTTTTGTTAAATAGAAAGATACAATAGAATTCACACATTGTTTGGATGCAAATTGTAAAGATAAAAAGGTAAGAATGAAGGAGCATCGAAATACCTTGAAAACGATGGCGTGACAACTTCCCAAACGACTAAATGTAGGTAAAGAGAACGACGGAAAATTGTTGAATATAATTCTATGAAGAAAAAAGAGGGACAACAAATTACAAGTAGCTGCAGATAATTAACTTAGTTTCAAAAATAAATTAATAATACTTCTGTTTTAATAGTACAAATAATAGCATTCTTTACTACAAGTTAAGCTAGTTCATGCTAAAATTCGAAATTGAATTTATGAGTCGCTAAATCGTATGCTTTCTTTACTCTCACTAACGATATATTTTGTCCAACGCTTTTAAAACAGAAGACATGAAAGTTAATGAGCTTATAAACAAGTAAAATAATTTAAAAACAAGATAGGTCTAAAATAAATTTAAATCTTAAGACAGTATAAGGCGTAGTATTAAAGTATTCTTTCCTCCAAACTATTAAATTCCAGCTACGCCCTGTTCCTATTAAAGGTTTCGTCTGTGTAACGTGTCTTACTTATGAAACTTACAAACGTCCGAAACTATTCCTATCGAATGTAATTTAGGAAACAAAAATTTAAGCGAATTGGTTTTTACAAGATACTTTATAGAGACTAAAATATTGTATACGATCTAATCAGTCAAAGTCGTTCTCAAGAATTTGAAGTTTTAATGTTTGTATATTCAAATGGTAGTGTGTGCTAAATTAATAGTTTAAATATAAGCAACTGCTCACTAAGAACAATTTTCTGTTTGTCAGTGCTGTGCATGACGCGTACTATTCATAACGGATCTGGCATCAGGAATAAACTGTTTCATACTTTGCTGTGGAGTATAATGTATTTGAACCATTCTTAAGGTGTCCACTACGCGCTTCTGTGCATTGCTGCAATCTGCTTCTGAAATTTAGCATAACGCCTTGAAATAAACCTCCTTTATCATTAATCAGGTTTATCCCTTCACGAATGACGTATTTGAGCTAACAAATCGTTTGAGGACATATCCAGTAAACTCTAGATTTCAAAACGCCCCTAGGAAAAAACCAGAGGTTGTTAAATCGAGAACTGACAGATTAAATTCTTGACGAAAACGTCCCCGAGTACAACAGATTCGGTCAAAATAGACGTCTGAAGAGTCGCGTTAATTAGCGAGGCAATTATGCATAGATAGTATATGGAATCTTCAATATAACAACGTAAAACACATCACTTTTAACATAACATATGTATCAAAAGTTTTCGGAAGATTTTCCAATAAAATGTGTCTAAAGTAAATAACGTCCCCATTCAGTTGCTGTTAGAAACAAATTGTATCAAATTGAGGTGCCTTTCTTCGTTTCCGATACTTTAGAGTCCAGGGGTCGGCAACCTGCGGCCCGCGGGCCGCATGCGGCCCTTTGCAACTTTTTGCGCGGCCCGCCAAAGCACCAATATAACTTTAGGAAAAATCAACAAACTTAGAGCGTAAGCGTGCCGAAATGTGGCCGGTGACAAAAATGCGCGACAAACAGAAGCATAGTGGGAAACCTATTTTTTTGCAAGTTTAATCCCAACTCCCCAGCGAATACGACGTCTCGCTTAGCAAGTGATGGGCATAATCGGATGATTTCAATAATCGGAATGTTCCATTTCGGAATGTTTATAAAATCGGAATATCATCCGATTATTTTACATTCCGTAAATGCAAGCAAGGGAAAACGAGCGAAATAACAACAAGCTGAAGGAAGATGAAGTGCGTGCAAATTTACGATGAGAGCACTCGCCGTCGCGCCGTAAGCCCTTATCTGCGTTGGCATCTATTGTTTGGGTTTGTAGGACGGTCAGTAATAGCTATTTACGTTATTAGACCAGTAGCAACATTTTTATGGCCGCGCCAATACTTTACAGGTCGAACCGTAGGGCGAGACCTGTATGTTTGGCAAGGCCATAAGAATTCTACCGGTCGTGTATCGTATAAGATTTTTTAGGATACTGCATTGGTAACTAGCGTTTACATTGTTACAAACGAGTCCGGTAGATAAAATTTACCGGCCTAGACCAGTAGTAGTTCTATTACTACTGGTCTAAGCCGGTAAATTTTATCTAACGGACTCTTTGTAACTATGTAGACGCTAGTTAGCAATGCAGTATCCTAAAAAACAATTTATGAGTTTGAGTCGCACAGTGGGATATGAGGAAATAAAATATTTTTTCAAATTATTACAGTAGTTACGTTAATAGACTTTCGGAAAATGGTAGTAATATTTTAAAGTTTAATAGCACATAAAGTACATAATAGATAGTATAAAACAATACTTGAATTTGAAGTCTGTAGGTGTACTATCTAATAATTAATCTACGAAATACCACTGCCATTCACGTATCATACAAGTGCGCACACGGCGCGACCCGTCGACATTCGCCAACCAGCATATAGCAGTCAAGTGAGTCAATGCAACATTCCGTATTCCGTTCAGTTCAAATTGGCATTTCGTTTTTTCATTTTGTGTACCGAATAGTAAAATAATCGAATTCCGAAAGTTCCGAATTTTGTGCACCGAACAGTAAAATAATCGAATTCCGAAAAGTTCCGAAATAATAGGAACCTTCCGATTTTTTGAACAATCGGAAACTTTCCGATTATTCATTCCGGATAGGCCCATCACTAATTCTTTCATTTCGCCAGTTTGCTACTGTATGTTCATATGTGCGTTCATGTTGACAGCCGTATGACGTTTCACTACAATATTTTATATTTTTTATATTTATATATTTTATATTTACAGATTTATACAGATTTAATTGGAATTGTATTTTCTTTTTTTTCTATATTTATTTTTAATAATATTTATACTCGTATATGATATAAAAGCACTATTTAAGTTACATTTGAATGTGCGGCCCGCATAAAAAAATTTATTTTGAAAATGGCCCGCCGTCCGAAAAAGGTTGCCGACCCCTGCTTTAGACCATTCCTGGAGAGTGTCCTACTAACAGTTACTTTTGAAATATGGAATGGTCGACCTAACTTTCGCACTGACTCTTTGTTCATTTGCTTGGCTTAAAGCTTTAGGCCGTACACTTTTTGGTATACCTAATGGCATTCTTTTATTGTCTGGTAGATTGTCGAAACGGACATATCTCGGTCCTTATACAGTCTGACAATATCGCGTTTATGTACTCGTCCAATCAACTGATAAATACCAACCGACATCTTATTCACGTGTATTTGACAAAACTGACAAATTATATTAAACGTCAATCAATTTGATATAATTTGTTTCCAACGGCAACTGGATGGGACTTTATTTACTGTATGACATTTTATTGGAAAATTTTCGGAAAACTTTTGTGACATACGTTACAGAACATCAATATTTTTTCCACAGCAACCGATTAAAAGCCGTTAGGTCTTGTTACCGAACGCTATCATTTTTGGACTTCGGCAAAGTTAATAAGAAAACCACACGATTAAAATTGTGTGACAACTTTTATGACATTTACTTAATGAAATATGAACATTTTAAATACATGTCGGGTTAAATCAACTGTAAATACAAACAAGATAAGACGGCGCAAGCCTCTTATCGATACTTCGGCATAGCATTGGGACTGTTGGACAGTTAGTTATGAAGTCGTGATTTACAGTCGAAATTGTCCTGCCAGACTAGCGTACCAGCTTCCTCTTGCCAGTGACAATTCGTTAGACGTTTCCTTCTATTTCTCTGAAAACCGTACAACACTCATTAATGACAACAAAATTTCTTGGAATTTTTTTTTGTAGGTATACAATATCTCTTTTTAGGGTTTGTGTCGTTACGATTTTCTTACCGAATCTGCATTCGAGCATTAATTCATATCCGAAAATTATGTTTCGTGCATTCCAACAACGTCCCGCTCGGACAAATTAATACGACGTTGTTGGAACGCACTAAAAAAAATCAGGAAAGAATTAATGCTCTTATGATATTATATGTGAAAATATGTTGATCACAAGATCACTTTTACCTTTAAAGATATATTTAGAGAAAAAATTTTCGTGTGTTGCAGCAGCAAGTGATGGCAAGAAGTGAAAGGCTCTCTGAAATCAGTTTAAATAAATTACATAGCGTATATTAACAACAGGCCACCTTGTTCCGGAGAATTCAATATAGTGGGCATATTTTTGGACCATTATTTTCCTGCGAGACAATTTTAGGTCAACAACTAGACATTTGAAATTAAGTGAATCGGTTCAAGAAAGTGAAGCAATTGGTGAAAGTAACTTTAATTCTGAGAAGGTATACAACATCAACACTCATGTCTCTTACCGTAGCGTCAGTAGTTGTGACGTTTCACCCCCCTTACTAAGGGCGTCAAAATTACTACCTCAGGTTAGCTGAAATCAGAGAGATTTGTCCCCTCAGATATATATTTGATTAACAAACAAACACCAGAAAATTACATTAGATAGCTTTATTTTATTTAGCTATAATTACAAACGTAAGATTCACTCGAATGTTAAAATAAAATGTATAGTAATTTTGGTTTACGACTGGATTATTTAGAAATAAACTTTTGTTGGGTAATTTCAGCAGTCATCCACGTTGCAGGAAAAAAATCACACATTTTATAAACAATATATATTCGACTTTCATTGTAAGCCGTCTTCAGTGTTTAAGATTAAGTTTTACATTTGTTTAACATATTGAAATTTTACATTTTAATCTGAAATAAACATTTTGGTTAGGTTTTCGAGAATACATATTGTGAAGGTTTAGTTATCTTACCAATTAGGAAATACTTTTAATTAATTTTTTGATTTGTGCAGATAGTTTAATGTTTAACTATTGCCTCTTGGAAATTACAATATATCTGAAATTAAATTATTTTATTAGGTTTGTGAGCGTTCATATTTTGAGGTTAACTTACTCTTTAAGAAAAAAGTTAATTATTTTACCTTACTTATTGCAGTTTCCGGTTTTTAATTACATGTGCATAAAGATTAAATAATTAACTTTGTGTAGATAAGGACGTTAAGCAATAGGAGATCGTCGGTCTCCAGTCTCAGAGATCAAGTAATTATGGCTTGGAAAGCGATTGCCTTGTGAAGATCAGAGGGTTATGTCAGTCTTCAACCTCAGAGAATAATAGCTTGGAAAGCATACCGTTGTAGATGTTGAATGAGTACAATCATAAAGATTAATACCGATTTATTTATTGAGAGCTATTGCTTGTAAATATAACATTTTACATAGTGAGCGCAAAATAACTATTAACAAATACCTGCTAAACATAAAGAAATTGGTATTTAGCCAAGCTCCACCGTTATATCACTCGTTTGCAAACGGATTTTGCTGAGCAGTGTTGTAAAACGTTATCGGTGACCGAATGCGTGGGAGTCGTGTCGACCGAAATGCTGAGTTGCCATTGCAGCACAGTATTGAGCTTATTAAATCAATTAAATTGCTTTAGAATTTTTAAACTAATGCTATTAAATAAATCTACTGTAGATTTTTAAGTCAAGAGTCACTAATACATAACAATTTAGTCGTCTTTCCCCCTTTTGAGAGAAGAGTGGTAACCATTATTTGGAGTTTCTAGCTGTTCTGTGGCTTAGAGGTAAGCGAAAGTAGTTTTATCATTTTCAGCTCTGAGAATGTAGCATAATCATCGTGGCTTCGAGGGCTGCATTTTGATAATCTTTATGTGGGCCGGTATTGTCTTATTGCGTCCTTCCTTATGATAAATGTTCAGACAATTACTATATTAGGCTTTAACTTCCGTCATGTAGTTATCTGCTACGTGGTGGAAACATACAACGTTTATGGGTCATTTATTGGCATCTATCGCCTTATTCTGGCTTTGCATTTCTTCCCAAGAAATTTGCAGCGTTAACGGCAACATGATGTTCCACATTATAGATTTGGGTATCTCCATATTGCTGTGATGATAATAGTTTGAGGGATAAAAGTTAGCATGAAATAGAGCAGAGATTAGAAAGGTTATCTTCAGAGTTTCAGATATAATAAATGTTCGGAAGGGCTAATGCAATTTAATTTGTAACTTACGCATTGGAGCTTATTAATATCAGTTATGTAGTAAAATTGTATAATCCAGCAAAAGGAAATTAGCTTAAAGGTAAACGAGACAGTGCTAGCAAAATAATTAATGCAAAGAGCAATGAAAATGGAAGACAACCGATTGAAAGGCACTTAGTGAGACTTTAAATGAACTCCAATTGTATCAGTGCATTATAAACAAAAGTGATTTAAAAGCGGAACAAGTGTAGTGAATTTCAAGGTTTAGTTGAACAACAGTCTTACTGAACTAAACCTTGTGGTTTTGGTGTAAACACACTAAACATTTTTTATAATTATATATTGCATACCATGTATCCTACACCAAAATAAATACTTTATTTATTTATTTATTCCAAGAAAAAGACAATTATAGTAGTTAAGTAGAGATATGACATCAAAACTGTAGTCCATAAGATTAAACATGTTATCAATTCTAATTTCCTTTATAACAATTGAAAATCCAGTTGCTAAGATACATGTCAGTCTTTTGTTGATAATAACGAAACAAGCTTGAAAAATGTGTGTTGGGGTCAGTTTGAGCTCCTCATTTTATCAGTTAAAATTATAAATAAAAAAATCTTTAGTTACAACAATTGCATTTAAAGTTTTTCACCATTGTCAAGGGTTTCTGTGGGTATAGTTTTCCAGGTGTTAAAACTGCCAAGTAAAGCAGTTTAGCCACCAGAAGGTTTCAACCAAGTGCGAATAACGTCGAGGGGGCAATTCCAGAAGTAAACAGCATCCTCCAGCAAGAATAGTGCCTGCTACGTGTAGGGCGGACCTTCAGGAGCCCGTACGGGGAGAAATTCTAACCAACAAGCGATTCCCAAGTTCATAATTCTCGTGGCGTCATTGGGGAGCGTATCCAGCGTCCGAGCGATCTCCGATAAAGGTAGAATTTCATAGTAAAAGCGCTGGAGTAGGTCCATTATTTTTGCATCTCATTAAGATCAGACTGTAGCGCCAAGTTCCAGTGGCCTAGAGCCGTCCAGCTTCCAGACATTTAGGTAGCGTCCCTTGGAAATGTGGGATGATGCGGCATTTTTCACTTTGGGCCGGATATAGAACAAAAAACGATCACGCGTGGGTTGCGACGGCATACTAGAAACAAAACGAGCTTATCAGTTGCTACGTCACAGTATTAATATTTACCTAATGCTCTCTTGCATTGGCAGATCATGTTTGTTGCTAGGTCAAATTTATAGATTAGCTATACGTCAGTTGGAAATTGTGTATTTTCCCGAAATATTTGAGACTATTTGTCATACAACGAGTTATTTGTCCTACCAAGTTTTCTTTAATTTTGTTAACCTACACCCTGAACCAAGTTCATGTTCTATGGAGCTAAACCCGAAATTATTGGGGATAGATAAAATAAGAAAAGGGCAATAAACCTTTTATTTGTTGTAATTTTTATTACACTTTGTTAATTTGCTTTCCCTTTATTCCCAGTATTCTTACTGTTGTGTTGTATAATTCGTTGTTAACTGCTGCTCCTTCAATATTGCATCCTCCAGTACCAAAAATTTGATGGTTTTTTAAACGACATCTGACGTGATCACTGAAACAAGTGGACTTGAATGTGGAATACGAGCAAATGATTTTTAACACGTTTAAATACTTAATTTGGAAACAATCATTCATGCATATAGTCAACATTTATGAAATATTTTTTCTTGTTATGTACAAAATTTTATGGCAGATTGGCAATCAATTTTATTTATAATAATTTAACAATACATAATAACTGACAGATAAAGAAATAATATAACAATTTCCCTCGAAATTGACATACAAGTCACCAAGGCATATGTGATTAAAACAAATTCTTAAAAATAGCTTCAAAATAAAAAAAAAGTGCTTAATATATAAAAACGATTCCTTGTATCAGCTAACTCAGAATGGAAAGGGTCATAACATAAATGAAAGGATATTCCAGGTTCGTAGTTAAAAAAAGAACTTGAGAAATTCCCACGACAGATAAAGCATCGGATTATTTTTTATTACACTGCAATATTCACACAAAATTTGAAATAAAAATGTGTGTACAGTTTTGCTATAACTAAATAAATAGTGCTAGAAAAAAATTACACAAAAATACAAAGTTTTAAAACTTCCAGGATCTCGTAAAAGCGTTTCTGACCTTGTATATCCTACAGTTTCCAAGATTCCGGTACCCTCAGCTCAATGTTATAACTCGTATCTGTTAAAATAGAGCTACCTAAAATATGCTGAAAGATATAATTTTACCTGAAACCTACACTTTAATCATGTTTGTAAACAGGAGCGAAATATAGATTTCACGTGTTTTGCCATATTTCTCGTTCCGAACTGTAGCCCGCGGCTCATTAATTTTCAAGCCTGCACAACCAAATGGCGGGATCCTAAAACAACTAACGCACAACGCAATGGTGCAGCCCGCAAAGTGGCAAACTTAATTTTAAAGTAATACAGAACTGTCTCTTGTCAACGTCGATTTCGTTGGAAATCTAACAGATAATTTTTATTTATATGAGGCGACCCAGTCACTGAACCGTTTCGAGGGTCGTCGAATCAGATGAAGTTATTAAATTACGGCGAAGGTGGGGTGCGATTTGCTTCGACAGAGCAGCAGATTGGAATCGGTTATAGTCAGCGTCAATTTCGTATACAATTTGTCATTTTGTGGATTAACAAGAACCCCTGAAAATTGATAGCATCACCGGAAAGGTTTTAGAAAAGCGCATCCGCATTATTCGACAAATTGGGGAGAAGCCTCGCGCAGAGAATTTACTTATTTAGCATAATATTTTTTATATATTATGGAAGCGCGCAGAACTCCCTTGCAAACATATTTTTATGAAAACATGCAGAGACTTCAAAAGCTGAATTTACATACACAGATTAATGTATGTAATTCCTGTTTTAACTCTTCAATCTATCTCTGTAAAGAATTACATAAAAAGTGCTCTTTAGATAAACTTAGGGATTTTAAATGTATCATTTTCTTGTAGTAGTCCTTCGTTTATTGGTTTAATCTAAACTGCTATAAAAGCCTATTTATAAAAAAAATATATGGACATTTTAATTCTACCGCGATATGCATTAAGCCTTCTTAAATCCAGTAAGACGGCAGTCAGCTGAAGAGTTGACAAATGATAGATTTTAAACTAAGCAGCAACGATTAATAGCTAATTAAAAAGTCCTCATAGTAGTATTTGACAATTTACAAAAGAACATCACCCTCACAGTATTTTACGGACACAAGCACATCTTCCGGAATCCTTCCATTAGCGTTTTATAACGGACTTAATGGTCCTGATGTCACATTCGTCGTCATCAGTGCGAGGACTAATGGTCCACACGAGTGCAGATTCGTGTCCAGTGCATTTAGGTTATAAATAACCTTGGAGTGATTAACTTCCTCTTCTAGCAGCTTCGTCATTAAACCGGTAAACGTAGATTTTTAAACAGTTGTTAAAAATTCGTTGATTGTTGTTATGTCAAAATATTGAAATTCAGATAAATATGATGATTTTGTATACCAGGCACATATTTACAGTTTTAGGATATTAATACATTATGTAGTATTACCAATCGATGTATGGGAATACAGTGAGCGACTTATTCAGGAATTAGATGCAATAAAACATACATCAGTATCAGATAAAATATACAAATAATAAATTATGACAACCTAGCATGGCTTTCCAAACGATAAGACGTGTTTGTTTCGCATGGTGAATTATGAATCGGCAATTCTACATCTTCCGGCAACAAACATAATCTATATGATTAATAATTAACGCTAAAGTATGAACCTTTCTTCCATTCGCTAGAGAGAGGTTATTTAAATCTCCCCAGACTACTTACTACTATCGATATAGACTTAAAAAAAGAATCAATGAAAACATGAATACCTGTTTGAGCAAAACAAATATTATCCACCAGAACACCGCTAATCTTCCAAATAAGACTAAAAATATTACTCATATTTCTTCATGGCGCTCTCAACTACAAAAGATAAATATGATTCGATCAATAAATAGAAAATAGGACAGCTACCAAAATCCAAATGATAAACCTTTTTTACTTATTAACAAATTTCCACATCCTTAACTGCAAAAGAAGTACAAAAAGACTGCTATATATAAATTACCAATAATAAAAATCACGAAGCCCCTAAACAAAGATTAAAAGCTTAGCTGTGCACTGTGCAGTACTTTTCACAGGAAATATATATGCAAACCAAATTTTCAATATTAGCAAAATCTTGCACACAATCATTAATGGAGAGCCACGGAAAACCACGGAATACTATAGATGCCAAAGCCTCTGGCACACTAAAAACAAACCGAGGTATGTAAGATGCCAGCTACGATAAACCATGAAAAGATCCTGCAGATCAACAGTCAACAGGGCATGTCATACCAAAAACAAAATTATAGTTAGTAACAAAGATTAACAATTAGCAAGCTCGTACTAACACCGAAAACAAAATCTCTTACGGCCAAACCAAAGACATACCGGCACCCAAAAACGAATACCTCATTACTTCAAACCCCGCCGTTACCCAACACTATCTTAACAACTCTATTTAAAAGAAATTAGACAATTCTTATTAATAAACTTTATATATATTGGTAAATGTTTTTCTATTGTAATAATAAATTGATCTCTAACAGATACTTTATTTCAAACTGGGAATGTCAATAGCGCAGACGCAAACCAAGGAAATCTCGAAAACTGTCCCGGTGCCGCTTTCTATGAGTGAGGACGAAAGGTTAAGTTAAACCGCACTATTCAAACGTAATTTACCACAAGGAATTTATATAAGTGAAGAAGTTTAGCTGGCGTAACAAGCTGCAAGTAAACTAATCAAGTTCTGCAAATGTACTTCTGGTTAATAAATAGTGCTCCAAATGTGACAATAGCCGCCCCAGCTATTATAATTTACTATTTCATTCTCTTAATTAATACCACTAAAATTAGTACTGTGGCTGCCAAGCAAAAATATAATACTCCAGACTAGAAGTGAAGTTGAGGAGTATAAATGACTATCGCATTTTTCCCTTGCGGCGTTGGGTACTGTGTCCATTTTCAGAATCTATTTCGGTACCTTGCATTTTCTGAGATTCTTGATATGAGGCATGCCTTTTATGTATTGTCGTTTACATATTTACCGCCAATTTCGAATATAGAACCGTACATCGGTCGATTCTCTTTAAATCTAGAAGCTCAAAACAATTGAAAGATATAGGATTAGTGAAATTGTTTAGTCACAGCTTCATTTCAAAGTTGTCAAGTCGCGTACGAAAATGTATTTCTCTAAGGAAAATGTTCGTGCAATAATTTTCTACAACTTTCGAAGAGGACTAAAACGACTTCAATGTTTCGAGGAGCTGAGGTCAGTGTTCAATGATGAAGCCCCATGTCTTAGAACCGTCGAACGCTGGTATTTAGAATTCCAGCGTGGAGATACCAGCCTTAGTGACAAATCTCGTGAAGGACGTCCAAAAACCGCCTTTACTGAAGACAACATCGTTGCTGTGAGACAACTAATAATCGAAGACCGTCATGTGACATATCGTGAGATTGAAACATCATTGGACATTTCAGGGACAGCAATTCAAAAGATCCTGTACGAAGCGCTTGGTGTGAGAAAGCGGTCTCCCGTTGGATCCCGCATTCGCTTTCTGGCGATCACAAAGCGGCTCGTGTTAAATGGTGGATGAAAACTCTTCAACGATTCAACCGAGGAGAGTCAAATCACGTCTACGACATCATCAGTGGTGATGAATCTTGGATTTATGCCTATGATCCTGCTTCTAAACAGCAATCGACCGTCTGGGTCTTCCAAGATGAGCCAAAACCGACGAAAGTTGTTCGCTCCCGAAGCACTTCAAAGAAAATGGTAGCCACGTTCGTAGCAAAAACAGATCACGTTGCCACGATTGAACTAGAGGATCGTAGGACGGTTAATGCAGAGTGGTATACCACAGTCTGTTTACCACAAGTTATCACCCAGCTTCGTAAAACCAACCCAAAGCGACGCATCATCCTGCATCATGACAACGCAAGCTCGCACACCTCTCGCCAAACAATTGAGTATCTGGAGCAGTAAAACGTACAAATTCTGGACCACCCTCCCTATAGTCCTGACTTAAGCCCTAACGATTTTTTACTTTTCCCAAAATTAAGAAAAATCTTTATGGTCAACGGTTTCAGTCTACTGAAGGAGCAGTCGAAGCTTTCAAATCAGCGATTTTTAGTACCCCTACCTCGAAGTGGACTAAATGTTTCAAAAACTGGTTCGAGCGTATGGCAAAGTGCATAAAATATCGTGGTGAATACTGTGAAAAACAATAAAATGTATATAAGGTTCTAGTTGTTTATTTTTTTCTCAAACGACAAAACATAAAAGGCATGCCGCGTATTATCTTATCATTTGACTTGGCGTTCGCCTCCTGCTCTTCTTTCTTCTACTGTTGCTACCTCACTAAGTGGCCACCTTTAACCGAGGCCAGGAAAGGTAGCTAGCCTATCCAGTTGAATTATCAGGGAGATAGTGCCCCGCACAGGACTCAGGACCACCATGCTATGATCGCCAGAGAATGTTCATTGTAACCGATGGTCGGGTGTGAAGTTCAGATTCACCTGCCGATTGGAAATGCAAACGCTTTACCAGGGAGCCTCACGCTAATATCACCAAATCGTATACTTTATATTTGTAGAGATTTATAGGTAGTTGTGGAACACTCCTGACAAACTCATTTTGTAATGGTTAAATATAAGGTGGTAGAGAGAAATAAATATTATCCGCTCGCGTGCTATAATAATAACATTATGAGCGTCAATTTGAATGTTATACTGACACACTTTATCGCACTGAGTACTAAAATGAAATCACATTATAGTCTTCATAAAATCGTATTATAGCATTCAGGACTATAATGAGATCATTAGAGTACTCAATGTCGTAACAGAATCACAACAAAGCAATTCAAAGAAATGACCGTAATTGTTCCGGTAAAAAAAGGAAATTACATTTCCAGCTGTTTCGTCTTCTATATGAGAAGGCAAACCGCACAAACTATTTTCGTTTTAAAGTTGTGTATTTAATTTTATCTTCAACTATTGTATTTATTTTTACCAGCAGATAACATTTTATATGCGATTTCGATCGTAATTAATCATTATGGTAAACGTCCAGCGGTGAGCGGATGGCCCAGCGAGCAAATGCTCGACTCTCAGGCGGCCGGCCCGGGTTCGATTCCCGGTGGACTCTAGACGGATTTTAAAAATCGTACGCTCCCCGGTTACCAGGCTAACACATGTGGTAGTCGTTAACCTCTAATAAGGGAACTCTTCCTCAATTTCGACGGGCAAGGCTAGCCACCTACCCATCTTACGAGTTAAGAGGGTTCACAGAACCACAATTGTGTGGAATAAACAGGCTACTGGCCTAATATAAGAGAAAGAAGAAGAAGAAGTCCTGTTATTACACTCAACTGGCACCACGTCTGATAATGTTTACGAGTAGTTCCATAATTATTTGCGTTACGATCCTGATAACAAATAACTATTATGGTATTGTTTAGAATGACAGACAGAGATATTCTAGTTACTTTCCGGCGTTTTGAGAATCTTCATTCATCCTCTATGCAGATGAGTGATGACCAAAATGGATATAATACTAACAAAGCTGACCAAGTTACATGATTTACGGTAGTCGAACACAGGTGCTAAAACATATATCCACTGGTTTCGGTCTCCAGCTACTCTAGTAGTAGTTGTTAAGGTATACCAGTTAAAATTTTAATTTTCTCTGGCCAGTGTATTAGAGAGCACCGTCTAGGTCAATTAACTTCAATTTTGCAATGACTAATCTTTCTCTTTCTCTCTATCCCTTCCAGCCTGTATTCATCCACTCATAGATGTATACTTCTTCCAATGAATTTCGCGTTTCTCTGTTTGGAGCTGTTTATGTCCAATTTCTTCCTACCACTTTGTGAAGGTCTTCCCACGTTTATTTTTGTTTTTCTTCAGCCTCATTCTATAATTCTATTTGTCCATTTAGATTAATCTTGTCTTGCGGCATAACCTGCCCATCGCCACTTTTGCTCATCTTTTTTTTTAATAACATCGTTAAAGCTCGTTCTTCTTCTAGTGTCATCGTTTCTTATGTGTTCTCTCAGGCTAATCCCCAACATGGCATAATCCACAGCTCTGGAGTTAACTAACTTAAGACACGATTCTATCTCACATTTCACATGAGGAGTAAATTTACTATAGCGCCAGAAGTTGACTACCAGCTTAAAAGTATTACAAGAACCTGCTCTTATAGCATTCCAAAGTCGAGCTAGTAAAATATAATAAATCTGAATGACCACAAAACTTGATAGTTAGACAACTTAAAGTACTTAGGAGAAATACAGGTTGCATAATCTTCATCTAGTTCTTTTCGATTTCAAATAGAAGGCTAATTTGAAAATTTTCGAATTAATAATAAAAGAGGAAACCACATCCTGTTTTGGGGCTTGATAGCGTCTAGCAGCAAATAAATTGGGAGCTAATTTCCAGCATAAAAGAATACAAAATTGGAAACTTTTCATTTGTAAGGTTATAATTAATCTAATTCTTTATTATATTAAGAAGTAATGATTTTCAGGCAAATAGAATTAATTTATTGGACAGTTACTTAATAGAAAAAGCAGTTACGAATTAACTGGTAGGTAAATACATTCAGTGATCCGTACATACCCTAATAGAAAATGTCTTTGGTTTAGCGTTTTGCTTCCCCTATTATTCTTTGCTATCTTTGAGCACAGGACGTTATGATTCAGTGGGATAGAGTCACCCGGAGTCTCGGTGAAACCTTTTTGAAGGGCCTAACAGAAATGGAGGACAATGTTAGACCAACATTAGTTCTCGTTTAAGAGCTTCTCACCCGAAAAGCCGCTTCATTGGTTTCGCGATGGGTCGTTTCCTGTTAAGTAGAGTTCAACTCGATGAGCAAGGCAACAGTTACCAGCAGCATAGGATCGCCTCCATTTTTTAGTTAGGCTAGTCCTAAAACTGCAGCAAAATTATGTAAACTATTCAGTTCATTCATAAACCAAAATATGTCAAGTTACCAGTTTAAAATGTGCAAATGAAATTCAATCTACCGTCAATAACTGCATAATAATGTAATAAGATTTAATTACCTTTTCAGTAACGAGGCTAAAAAATCCAGGTTATGTTTGTAAATATCAAAAAGGAGTTTGATGTTACACCGCAGATATCTGTCAAATAATGGGCATTTCTTATACTTTAGAAATGTGAATTGAGTTAGCCGGTAAATCAATAAACAGCTTTTATCAAAGATTTAAATAGGTTAAGAGGGTATAAAGAGCTCTTTAAATTTATTTTACCTAAAGGTGCCAAATTTCCGAAAAAGAAAGAAAACATTTCTATAAAACTCTTGATTGATTAATCAATGTAAATCAAACTGATAAGAACTCTAATTCGATATTTCCGTATAAAGTATCATATAAAAACTGCCATAGTAAATAAATCTTTATTACATTGAACTCATAATTAACCATTAACGTGACCCATGAATTATATGATTGAATGTATACATAAATATTATAGAGAAATTATAACAATTTAAATAAAGTTTTTGGCGCCCAATACTTCTTTCTTAGTGAACCTAAAAAAGTGAAGTAAACAAAAATTCCACATTTATCATACCCTTATCGCAGCCGAAGATTGAGCTAGTCGGAGTTATGTGAGTCTTCTAGGGTAGGTTGCAATAGTTGGTATACTTTGACAAAAAGCAAGGAGAGGTGTTTTTATTTATAACTTTACAATATTCCATATTGAAATATGAAATAAAAAGTACCGCTACCTCTTTGGTGAATTAAAGCTGAACTAGTGGTTTCCATATAGTGTAGATGACCTTTGGTCATAACTAAGGTGCAAGAACATCTCTGTTATGTAATAAAATGTATTATATCTAACAGGTGGTGTAGCAAATGCATCCATAAGGCAGTTATGGAATGCTTTTGATGAATTTGTCGCTACATCGTTAGCCTACTTTTCAGTTTACAACATATGTTTTTGTAAATAAATTAATTACAATAATTTCAGAAACATAACTGCCTCAACCAAGTAAAAATCTATTGGTTTGTAATTTGTAGAAAATCGTCTTTAGGAAAATTAATACGGGATCGTATATAATTGTTACTCTCGATTCATACTAACTAAACACGGGAGATACATTCCGAAACTCACTTTCCTGGAATTGTTTCGCTTTGGGGACGTTGCTAATAATTAGGAAACTATTTAGATGTCTGTACGGTTCTGCAATCCCATTACAAACTGTAACAAAATTAACTAAAACCCATTTTGATGGTTGATGGGAAGTTAAGGGATTGTAGCTAATGGCGTAACCCTTAGCCCATCCATTTTAACTATTCGCTTTTTATTAGACTGCAGTCTTACGTAAAAAGGACATCTCTCTCATCTTCTTGAAAATGTTTGCTTGGGACTGAAATGTATGGCACTGTAGACACAAAAATAATCCAGTACGGTAAATTACAATTTAAAAAGCCACTTTGTCGTAACCCGAAAATAGCAAGCTAAATAAAAGAAAATAATCAGGTGGACTTGTTAACTATCTTTTTCTCCTTTCGACTTTTTTCTATCAGTTGTTGTTTCTTGTAGAGGATTATATCATGAATGGCATTTACGGTAACTCATATTTGCCATAAATTTCACGGTTCAAACTATATTTGTGAAAAATTTCATTTCGTCTTTCGTCTTCCTCCAATACGGCTCGAACGCAAACCTTGTAGGGTAGGAAAACTTAGTATGTTGACTACACACCAATAGGGCCAATAAAACGAGTTTTAGATTTTCCGGAATTATTTTCAATGTCAAGTGCCTGCAACTGGCCTACTAAACATATACAAAAAACTGTAGTATAGTTCAACGCAAATTGAAGAATAAAATATACTATCGGTTACATGTCGCACATAATCAGACCACTATCTCTGTATCTAGTCGTTGCCCCATTACTGAGAATCGTGATCTTTTATTTTATTTTATCCTATTATGTTACTACGATAATAACTCCTTAGCAACGAGTTGCGTTAAGATGCGTTTAAGAGCACTAGTGTTGATTAATAAAAATAACATACCGATACTTTATTAGCATTTAATCACATGTTCTCAGTACTATCGTGTATTGTTGGTGGCATTGTCAGCAAAGCTGGGCAAATTACTTTAAAAAGGTAATTAATTACTAATTAGCAATTACCGCCCAATGAAGTAATCAAATTAGTAGAGATTTCAATTACTCACATAAAATATTGAATTACCAATTACTTAGTAATTGTAATTGTACAACATCAATTACTTTTTCAATTACTTTCAATAGAAATGATTGTCATATAGTTGTATTTAGTAGAACTGTCTTGCAAGTTGCAATTATCATTAATGTCGTGTCGATTCGTAATCGTAATCTAAAAATGCTTAATTTTTATGATTTGTTAACTATAGTAACCTACATACTTATCACTTCCAAATCCAAAAGTTTTTAGTTTGTTTTGATGTAAGATGTAAGTAAATAAATAAAGTCAAGGATAACAATTATACAGGGTATCCCAAAAATAATGGGATACCGATTGGTCATAGGTTACTTAATATATAATAAACTGATTAAACCTAATATACCTTAGTACATAGTCCCTTCAGCAAGAAGGTAAAGGGACTTGGAAGTTGAATTTTAATTATTTTATTTTTATATTAATTTCCACATCACTAAAGTTGAGGTTTTTATCACGAATTTAGATTTAGTAGCCGAGGCCCATAGGGCCAAAGCATATAAACCACATGAGGGTTAAAAAGGAACTTCCAGTACCAAGGAGTACATTGTTTTTTAAATTGAGAAATCGCGAAACTACAACATTTTAACCAACTTTTGTAGGTTATGTTGACATCGGTTGACGTTTACCTATCGCCCAGCCGGCTACAAAAAGTCGTAAAACAATGAATTACTTCACTGCCGATTTCTCGTACTTTAATGACGATTTCGACGTTCCACACTGCTGATTTAAAAAAAAAAATTTTCGAATATGAAGAAAAATGTCGAATTTCATTTTGGCTAGATTTTGTAATGGTACTTGAAAAAATATCACGCGGAATATGTTATAAAAAAGTGATGAATCCACTGACTGCATCGTTCACTAGTAAATTAAATGTTGAAAAACTCTCACTTTTCTTAACTTCTAGAACAATCTACTATTAAATACTCCTAACATGAGGCTGAAAGATGAAAATATGTAACTTACCTGAGTATACAGTGTGCAGCATTGGATTTTTAATTGTTTGATAGTAAATTCTATTTAGATTTTGTAAAGAACGCTACACCGTGATCAAATTGACGCAACATGATCATTTTTTGTTGACTCAGTTTGAAAATACTTTTTTTACCCCTTTATACAAAAGTAACATTTCCTGCCGCCTGTTAGAGGTTTCCCGAAAATATACGTTTGATTCCTGGTCTGTTTCCAATGGCAGTGGGAAGGAATATACATTGACTGTCGTTGCCATTAGAGACGGGAGGCAATATGATTAATAATAAATCAACTAGCCTCCTGATTTTAATATTTAATTATTTTTGAATGCAGCTGGATACAAGAGATAGTCTCATCATAAAATGTAAAAGTGTCATATGCATAACTCTGGTCTAAAATGTCGTTTCCTCACTTGCATGATTACAATTGATTAGACGCTGCTCTCGCTAACGCTGGAGAATTAAACTACATCTGCTGGAGGGAATGATACATTTTCTTCCCTAGTAATACAAATAGCTATAAAAAATTTGTTAGGTAACTTTTGAAATTTTAAATCAAAATATAAACTTACAATAAAAAGAACAACAGAGATGACCGTTAATGAATTCTAAAGCTTGCTGTTGACATTACTTTTAAATTCCATGGCCAACCCTTACGTAATTTATTTTTAAACACACCATATATGAAACGGTTAAAATACGTATTTTGATAAAATAACTGTCAACGCTCGACAAATAAATTGCTCAGGTTGCTTTCATACTTTCACTTCAAATTTCAAAATATTATCAACATCTTTAATAATACGTTTTAATTTTATCAAAATATTTAATAATACCTATTTATTTCAAGTTTAGGGCAATAAAATATCTAAAATTACATAAATTAGGTCTCTCTATACTGTTCTTTTGAAAAATCAAAAGAATTTTGTGTAAAATCATTAAGAAGCCAATATTTGAATGCCTCTGTATGAGGTAAATCAGCATATGAGCATTACAAGGCAAGAAAGCGAAAAAGAATGGATAATTTACAAGATGTTCAATGCAAGAATGCTGTAAACTTTTGAGTCAACCAGGCGTGGAATTTTGTAGTGAGGTACATTTAATGTATATGTTTTACGCCGTTTAAATTCTGTTATCGGATTTTGGCCGTTTAGTTCAATTTCACACTCAAAAACTTAATTTCGTGGACGTAACGCCTGTTACACTTGCACGGCAGTATAACCCTATGCTAGTACATTGTTTAAAACAAGCAAATTGATATGAATAAATAGTTTTTCTGCACTAATATCGTCTAATGAAGCTCTTTTAAATTATATTTTACAGTAGTTATTGTAATCTGTAATGTACTTACGCCCGTACTACAACAACCCAAGATCAGACAAGCAAGAAAACGAGTTATGCCCAAAACAACACTTAGACTAAGTACCCTAAATGTCAGAACACTATTAAATGATTGCCAGCTATATGAACTAGAAGAGGAGTTGACGCATATAAAGTGGGATATTGTGGGAATGTGTGAATTGAGAAGAAGAGGAGAGGAGTGTATCACACTGAACTTGGGGCACACATTGGACCACAAAGGATCAGAAAATGAGAGCCAGCGAGGAGTAGGTTTTCTAATAAATAAAGCCCTAACACCAAACATTATTAAGTTTGAGAGCGTTTCTGATAGAATTTGCTCTGTATTGCTGAGAATATCCAAACATTACAAAATCCAAATCATACAATGTTACGCGCCAACGAAAGACTATAGCGATGAAGAGGTGGAAATATTTTATGATGGAGTAAGAAAAATGATGAGCAGAGAATACACAAAATATAGTTTCGTCATTGGAGATTTTAATGCTAAACTAGGAAAACGACAAGAGGAAACCGAAGAATTTGTTGAACACTTTAGCTATGATACCAGAAATGAAAGAGGCAAGAGGTTAATGGACTTCATAACGGAGCAAAAATTATATGCAATGGCATCCTTTTACAATAAAAAGAAACAACGAAAATGGAGGTGGAGAAGTCCGGACGGACAGACAAAAAGTGAAATAGATTACATTCTCTCAAATAATAAACTAGCTGTAAGAGACGTGACTGCACTGAACTGCAGCAATATTAATAGCGACCACAGGATGATAAGAGCTAAAATTATGATAAATGAAAAGCTAGATAGAATGAAGCTATTCAAACCACAACAACATACGATAGACCAAAAACTACTGACAATAAACGCTAATAAATATCGGGAAAGATTAAAAGAAGAAATAATAGAAATGGAGAAAACCCAGGATAATAGAAACCTAGATAGCACAAGTCAGAGACTAACATCGATACTAACTAAAACTGCAAGAGAAGTAGCAGAACAGAA
Organism: Agriotes lineatus; assembly: GCA_940337035.1. NCBI lineage: Eukaryota > Metazoa > Arthropoda > Insecta > Coleoptera > Elateridae > Agriotes > Agriotes lineatus. The sequence goes on along the minus strand of OW679197.1, from coordinate 132,768,936 downwards.
AAAAGCAAAAATATGTAAACTAAAGGATAAAACAAAAAGGAATATCGCAAAAAAGAGACAACTATTAAGAGACAAACGATATGATGAACTTAAAATTCTTAGAAAAGAAACCAGAAAAATGATAAGAAAGGACCTAAGTGAGTTTTTTGAGGAAGAAGTTAAAAAATTGCATGAAAAACATAGAGGCCTAAAAATCCTAAGGAAAAACAACCACAGGAAACAAATACTAGTTCTGAAGGACAAGGATGGAAAAGAAATAAGGAATCAAACAGAAATGTTAGAAACAACAGAGGATTTCTACGAAGATTTATACAACAAATAAATCCAGCCAAAAGAGATACAACAAAACGAGAGAATAATGAATGTAAGATCGGAGGAGATCCCAGAAATCACAAAGGAAGAACTGAAAAATGCCCTAACAACTATGAAAAATAATAAAGCGCCAGGAGAGGATGGAGTACTTACGGAGATGTTAAAACAGGGAGGAGATATAGTAATTTCCAAGTTATGTCAACTGTTTGATGAATGTATACAGCAAGGGAAAATACCCAGTAACTGGAATAATGCAATTATAATACTTATATACAAAAAAGGAGACAAGGCTAACTTGGAGAATTACCGACCGATCTCCTTGTTGTCGCAGATATATAAGTTGCTTACGAAGATCATAACTAATAGAATTACAATTAAATTGGACCAGTATCAACTAGAGGAACAGGCTGGATTTATGAAAAATTTCAGTACATGTGACCACCTTTTAACCATGAGAATATTAACAGAAAAAGTAGTAGGGTACAATCTGGACATATGTATGGCATTTGTTGACTATCAGAAAGCCTTTGATAGTGTCGAACACTGGGCAATGCTACAATCGCTCTCAAATGCAAGAATAGACAGCAGATACTCTAACCTCATCAAATATATATATACGAACATGCTACTGCTTCCATTCAACTAGACAACATACAACAAAACAGCAGCACAAAACCCATTAAAATAGAAAGAGGAATAAGACAGGGGGATACGTTGTCTCCGAAGCTCTTCACCATGGACCTGGAAGACGTATTTAAGAGAGTAAACTGGGATGATAAAGGTATCTTAATTAATAGACAAAGATTGAACCATTTGAGATACGCGCATGATGTTGTCCTAATATGTGAAACAAAAGAAAAACTAAGACAAATGCTAATGGAATTAGAGGAACAATCGGCTGAAGTGGGACTACAAATGAATATATCAAAAACAAAAACTATGTGTAGACAAAACTCCCAAATCACCGTTAGATCCCAACTAATAGAAAATGTATCCAGCTACATATACTTGGGACAGGAAGTGACACTCGGAAAGGAAAATCAAACCCAAGAAATATACAGAAGGAGAAGACTGGCTTGGGCAGCTTTTGGAAGACTAAAGTCCACATTGAACAACAAGAATATCCCACTAAATCTAAGAACACGTTTATATGACCAATGCGTTCTACGCGTAATGACGTATGGAGCCCAGACGTGGACAATTACGAAGAAATCTCTTGAGATGCTTAAAAAAACGCAACGAGCCATGGAAAGGCAAATGATAGGAATATCATTAAAGGACCATAAGAGAAACGAGAAAATAAGAGCTATAACTAAAGTTAAAGATGTAGGCGAGAAAATAGCCGAACTCAAATGGAATATTGCCGGACATGTTGCCAGAATACAGGATGGATGCTGGACGAAGACCATATTACAATGGCGACCATACCAGGGAAAACGAGTTAGAGGCCGCCAGCCCATGCGATGGACGGACGACATAAAACTCTCAGCGGGTCTGACATGGATAAGAGAAGCCCAAGACAGAAATAAATGGGCATATATGAGGGAGGCCTATGTCCAGAAATGGAACGAATAAGGCTACCTAAAAAAATGTACTTACCGCAAATATATTTTTAGCATCTTAGAGGATAAATATTAGTTTCACTATTACAACTGACATATCACATCTACATACACACACCAATGCACTTTTTTGCTTGTGCACGCTTCGTAAAAATTCAAAAGTTTCTGTTATTCGGCTCGTCACAAGAAATCATAAATTAGGCTTATCTTGCTCCGGGAAAACCCTATTCCGATTTGCTTAATATGTAACTTATCGTATTTTTGCGTTCTGGAAATTTAGCACCCCATCGATGTCTGAAATTCAGTAATTGAATTACCATAAAGTAATTCAAATGCCTCCAGTATTTTTAATACTACAGGTAATTCAAATACTTGTGAAATACTTTAAGTACTTTAGAGTAATTTCATTACGCAAAGGTAATTGAATTTTTAAATTAATTACCTTCAAAAAGTAACTGTTAAGTACTTAAAAAAAAATGGAAATTCCCAATTACAATTACCGCATTTTGAAAAGTGATTTAATTACAAGGCAAATAACCAAAAAGGAATTTAATTAGTCATTTAATTACAAAGTAATTAATTATTGCCCAGCTCTGATTGTGGATCTATGTCAAATTCTATGTTAGTAGATTAGGTTTTGTTTGTTATATGACACAGAATGACACAAAACATAACCTGCTAATCTCGAATTTAACATAACCTGATAGTACCAACAATGCAGTATTGAGTGACTTATGGTTCTTATCTTACTAGTGATACCACCACAGCCATAGTAGATATAAGTTCTAAGTGTCATTAATAACAATTTTTCCTATTTTTCTAAAAAGATTAGAATTTTACAATAAAATAAACCGTGTTAGGATATACGTAATGTTATCTGCTCTTTACATTAGTCGAGAATTTTAAATAACTTATTCAAACTGTTCTACTACTAGTAGTTTCTTGGACTTGGTCTGCCCATCGTGTCGGTAATCGTCCCTTAGTCTGCGTTTTGGTACATCGGTAGTGATGATTAGCCGCTCGAAGCTTGTTTCCTGTCGAGGAGCAATGTGGCCAAGGAAAAGTACAAAAAGCATGCAACACTGGAGGTGAAAATCTGTTTACTGCTTGTATCAGACTTAAAACGTACACGCAGCTAGCAACTGTGAGATTGGCGGGGTCTGAATCTAAAAGTGCAGGTGTTTGTTTATGAAAGTGAGATCGGTAAAAACATATAAAAGGGGTTAGGCGCCAACCTTCAGCTTTCACGAAATTGTAATGTACTGGAAAACTTAAATTCAGCTTCCTGAAATTGTACCCTTCATTTTGCTTCACAATGAAGTCACAAACACTACATTAAGTTCTTGGAGGTCAGCTGAAGGCTGGCCCGTATCAGTTACTAGAGTTACAATACCATATACTAAAGGGATTTTCGTGAACGGGACATCGTGAATTGGTAAATTACACACTTAAGTTCGCGGTTTGCAAATACCGACTAGAGCTGCTAGACGGGGATGAGTTCTAAATTTTAGTTTGTCAGGACGGCAATAGTACAACGTAAATGCGTAAATTTGTATTCGAAATTATGAAAGTGAGCATGCGAGGTTACATAATGAATTGGATGCTTTTAGTGGTGATACTATAAATAACGATTCCAAATTAATGGTAGGGGTCGGATCTCAGCTCAGAACGGTGTACCAAGTCCGCAGTTTGATCACGAATAATGTAAACAACAATCGGCAAAAATGGAAACTACTTCCCAATAAAAATTCTTCAAAAGATGTTGGTATTGTCTTGGACCTGGGCCATGGGTTTCGTGTCGTGAGTATATTATTTAGTTACAGCATTTTGGAATTTAGAACTGCTTTACAGTGATAGGCATTCTCTCCACAAGGAGATGAAGATGTTATGTGAATCGTGAGATTTCCAATTTTCAATTATTGTGATGTACTGTACGGACTAAAATAACTGCTAGCAAAATACAGCTGCTCAAGTTACCATCTAAGATTACTATTCGTATATCCTACAATGGCGAAGACATATTACCCTTAAAATTGTCGAAGCCAACTAAATAGTTAGACATTATTTGACTACAGTACTTTTCCTTCAAGCGATTATGATACTGAATTCACCACGATCTATCTGAATAATAAAATTATATTTCGAAGTGACATTCATAAGTTGGTGAGAATACTTCGGAGGTTACAGGCGTGTGCTCTTACTGCTCGCGACAAGTAGCTGAATATCCATTTATTGGGCTATGAAAATAGTGTTTACTATCTGCGGAAGTAGTATCTCGTGTATAGCAGTAAAAATTGTGTTACTAAATTGGGACTAGCGAGCGAAACAAAAGTCGTAGGACATTGTAGCTGAAGAACGATATTTCAACCTAAGAATTAATTAGAAATCTCGTCGAGAAGGTGTATTATTTTTTTGCAAAAATCTAAGAAATTAAGCACTAGTGTAGAAAGCAAGTAGAACAACTACCTAAAAATATAAACAAAAAGTGGACTATTTACACGAGGCGTAACAGGGTGTGGCTGTTTGGAATAAAAGAGAGCAATAGGAAAGGCAAATTATCTGTGATTACGTAATGAAAGCGTTGCCTAGGTGATAACAATTACAGAAGTAAATACACGTCACAAACAAAAAACGCTCAGTGGACGCTTCTGTCGGAAGTGCACATAAAACCGACGCTACGCTTGGAATTCACCAAATTCAATCTTTTAGGATGAACTTCCCTGAGCTTTCTCTTGCTTTTTTAAAACTGAGGCAAGTCGCACGATGCCTGAGCCCCCTTTCTCCGTTGGCTTGCAGATACAAGCCACTGAACGCCTGCAGAACGACTCCAGTAGCTCGATCGCTGCGAAGAACGTCTCCAATTCAGCCATTACCTCAACCTAGGGCGCCAACTGCTTTCCACGAAGGTCGCTAGCTCACGGGTTCTAATTGCGGTACTCGAACCTCGTACACAATCTTGCGAAACCTGCCAACACTCGATGCAAAAATTAAGCACTTTTTTAAACCTTTGCAGAGGTGCCACGAATCATTACAACCGACTGCAGCACACCCAAAGGATATGGAATTAATTTTCAAACACACTGAATTGGGAAAAAGATATTTATTTACGTATTAACAATTATTTATTGGGGAAGCGAAAATTAACACCAGTTCACAGCTTGGCTTCTCTTCCCCAATTGACTGTCTTGGATCTTAGATTGTTTTACATTCTTTCCAAGCCTACTCTGATTATATTTTGTTCAAATCAAGGCTAACACTATTTTTAATACCGTTTTAAAACTTATTATCAAGGCCAATGCTATTTTACGTTTTTTGCAAATATTAATCTGGAACAGTTTATAAAATAATATTAGATATACTTAATTACTATTTTAGTAATAAGGAATATAAGAAATGCAGGCAACAAGCCTCGGATTTGCCTTGGCTTGTACTTGACTACCTCAAATGTCAATAGGCGGTACATTCCAAGTTATCATATATTGTTTTTCCCCCTGCTTATCGACATTTTCCTAGATTCAATAAAGACCGAACTACTAACATAGGTTTTTCAGCTACGACATTCTTCTGCTCAGGCAAACGCCTGCCGAAAATAGATCATACTGATGTCTCATCGTATGTCCGAAATACTCGAGCTTTTTGATTTTGACTGTGGCGATGATTTCATTATCTATCGGTCTTCTCTTCGTAACTTCTTCGTTGTGAAAAAGCTCTATCCAATTAATTCGAAGTATGTTTGCAGGAGCACTACATTTCGAATGCTTCCATCATTTTGACGGGGGCTTCCGCATAGGACGACTGAGAGGATGTAAAAGTAGCGAATGCAAACTCTGTGGTCTAGTTTGCTAGTAGATATTGCCTGTGAACCGTAAATTTCCAGCACTTCAATAATATTTTTGCGACTGTCTTTATGAAATATCTTTTGTAAATGCATTAAACAGAGAAATACGTTGCAATTACATTGTGGCTCATCACTAGATCTGAACGCGTATGCTAAAAGAAGTTTCTCGTGTACCAAGTCTATTGCAAAAAATAAATTGCACTCTTATTAGATCTGCCCATATGTCCCAATAGGTGATTCGAAAGAGAGCCTTCAAAGGGTGGCTCATGAGACTGATTGCTGGGCGGCAGACCTGGGTAGTAGGGTGACTACTAGCAGTTAAACTGATTTATTGCTGTAATAGTCTATTTGAAACCATCATCGGGTTGTTGCTAATGTCGAATTTTGTCGAATATTGCTGAATTTACTGTATTTTGTAGTAAAATTCTTAATTTTTCGAAAAACATGCCTTTATCACGTTACGATAAAACGAAAACCATCAAATGAGAATAATAAGTTGTAAAATGGGAAAAGCCATTCACAAGATGATCCACTTATGGATTCAAACCAAGATCTTGATTACAATCCATCTGATATTGATATCAACCATTTGATTAAAAGAGAAACACCTAATTACTTCGGCTTAGGACTACTGCAAGAAATAAGTACATCGTACTATTTTTCCCCTTGAAGTGAAACCTCAAAACATTCTTCACTGTAGAGGTATCCTATAGTTTGACTAATTTTTAAACTGAATAGTTAAACTACCCTGTAGTTAGAGTATATTTTTATCGAGTAGTTGGTAGTTAGTAGGTAAGTACTTTCAGAAAGTAGTTTTTCCAGCGCGGTTGAACAGTCTTCACACACGTTTGCCTCGATTTCTTCTGAAGAGTCACGAAGTTTGATTTCCGACAGTTGAATTGTATGTTACCCCTGTAGTATATCCGCCAGAACAGCCAGACTCGCTTGCTTCCTAAGAGCTGTACTACTTCCGTGCGGATATGGTCTGAACCTGTTGTCTTTGATTCTTATTGTATCAGTATACAACTTGCAAATTGCTTTATTACTATTCTGAATAAGAAAATATTTCTTCCAGTTACAGGATATTGAGAAATTTCGCATAATTTGTTTCAATATAAGTAGATATTTATGTAATCATATTAGTAAGACTCTTTTAGTATTTTATTAATATTTTGCACTTCCAACTATTTTGGGTTCAAGTCTGGTCGTGGCGACGATGAACGTATGAGCTTATGAATAAAGCGATCTTTAAGTTAAATTAAGGTTTATTGAACGTGTTGTTTGAATGTGAGGTGGCGTAAGGTATGTCGAATGTATCTCATAACCCCCGTTGCTATTCCTATGCGGTATGTCGGTTCCTTGACAACGAAAGGTATAGGAAGCGAAAGATAATCGATGTACGGGTTATATTAATTTTTTTGCGAAATGTGTGAGGAATAATTCCCGGGAAAAATATAACAATGAGTGATATGTATATTTATTTCATTTTCCATAACTGCTTCAGTTCGTAGGCTGGTGTGGCATATTTTGTGGTTTATTCTGCATGAGCGTTTAATAGATTAGCACTATTAGTCACCGATTGATTAATTAATAGCATACTTTTTTCTGTCTGAGGTTTGACTGATGTTTCACGAATGCTTATATTAAACAAAGAAGCTCATCTTATTCTGCCAAACATTTAGTAACTGCGTACAATGTGACATGTCTACAAAGTTGCCGCTGGACGGTTCTTATTAAATCTTTCTCAATATCCAGCTGGTCCAGAGTGAGCTATAGTTCAAGTCTAACTTTCTAAATTTTGCTTATGAGATCTACAGAGTTATCAAAACATTCTGTTTTCCCGAGATTTATACAGATGAAATATATTGTTATTATACAAGCTTAATATGGTTTAAATTAAAATTTGTTAAAATTGAGATATTACTATGAGATGAAAATGGTTCTGATTTATTTGGGAATAAGGTAGATTTGTGTCTGATATATAGCAATTTGAAATTACAGGTGGATTGATATTAACATAACATCACGGTTTTTCATCAGCACCATTAGTCCAGTCAATAGAGACATAAATTAGGGCTTACCTTGCAAAAGGTCAGGCAAAGTTCTAATTGGGCATACTTGTAGAGTCGCATGTCTTAATCGACATACAAAGTTTGCGACCTTGAAAGGGCGCCGCTCGCAACGCCATCTTGCTAAAAAGGTACCAAAAATCAGTTTTTTGTATATATCTCCTCTCCTCTGCCATCTAAGCTGAAATAGTTATGACAAGAATTGTAGGAAACAAAATTGCCTACAACTTTTGTCTGAAACTTTTTTTCGTCAGATGAATAATTCATGAGTTACAGCTACGTAAGGCAGAGCAAATTTTCGAAATTTGCGAAAACGCTCCACTTTTCGTCGAAATTTCGGTTAATATCTATTAATTGTTATCTAATTCAAGTTTTTACTCATTTCCACGCCACCATGGGGTAGAGTAAGCAGCGCGTTTTTTATGTGGTATTCCCAGTAGGAGTAATCCACGACTTTACTTACGTCTTCGAGTTCTTTGAGATGCCTTAGATGGTCCAGATTGTCTGATTTCGACATCTTCTTGAGAATCGCTCTCATCCTTTTCTGATTCTAATGTCTCGTCATTTGTTTCGCTATCTTCAGCGTCTATCAAAATCTGTGGAACATTCTGGCAAGAGTCACCATTACAAAATGTGCAGATAACAGAGCATTTCAAGCCTGTTTTTCTGCAACCACACGCTCGACCACATCCCTTTTTACATTTGCATGAAATAAATTTCAGTTGTGCCTCAGGAGCAGAATCTTTTGTCGTTGTTACCGGAGTGAGTCCGAATTTGCTTTTTTGGCATCCCCATTCCTCTGGATTGTTTGTTATATCGTACCAACTCTGAACTTGGTGGTAGGTCCGAAGAGGATGGTGACGTGCAGCGTGACGTCTTGTAGGTGGTAAAGCAGCAAGATTAAACTTATTTTTTGTAAGGAATCTTGCAAAATTTTGAAAACGAAGAGAATCCAACATGACGTTTTCTTTTGGAACTCCGTAAAGCGCGATTGGGAAATTTTACCCTGCGTTAGTTACGACTTCCGGGTCGGCATTGGGCTCTTTAAAGACTTGTACAGTTTGGCTCAGGTATTCGTACTTTTGGAGTATATGTAGGAACTCCATTTTCCCTTGGTTGAACAGAGAAGACGTAGTGTCACAGACGCTGAATGCATGTAAAAACAGTATGTTGTCTGCCACTGCTTCTCCATGCTGTAGACTTTGGGGAGAGTATATTTTTTCTACTGTCTTTTCTATTCCTGACCTTCGGAAGTAAATATTGGGATGGGTTCTTGCTAGTGTTATTAACAGAACTAGAAGATCTATGTCTTCTCCAACTATAAAAACGGAATCAAAAGATGAGGACATTCTGATCGCTGTGTTGACGATCAATGTATCTGCATCTTCTGTAGCCTGTTTCACTGTGAGATTGGAATCTTCGAATTTCTTCTTTAGCATCGGAATCAATCGAATTTTATTTTTTTTCGTTCGCTAGAAATCGTTCTTGCGAAACAGTTAAAACCATCGACTCGTCGAAATGTACGTCTGCGGAAGTTTGCTTTTTTGATCGGCGAAGTCTTTCTGCACTTTTCATGCTCTTGGTAGCCGCATCAGTTGGATACCCGTCAAAAACAACAACTGTATTTGAATCGTAATGTCTGTGGACGTATTGCAAGTAATTTGTACAAATCGATCCGAACGATTCGTTGCGACGCCATACCACTCTATGCAACAAATATCCACCATCTATGACATGAACGCTGTTTCTGAATTGAATGAGGCTAGAATGCTTTGTAAAGTGACGATTTCGTGCCCTTACGCATTCCCTCCGGGCAAAATAGTGATAAAGGAAACGGGAGGAGTTCGAATTGAAGATATTCCTGTAACTCTTCGTGTGATTGTTTGGTAATACACATTCTTTGGAATAACAATAGCGGATCAACCGGAATTACATCTTCTTTGATTTTGATGCTGCTGTTGATAGCTGCAAGCGGAATTGCTGTGTCTGTGCGTTTAAACTTCACAGAGTCGAAGTTGTTGCCGATTATTTTTGAAAGCATAAGAATTCCAATTTCACGTGAATTGTGACAATTGATTTGTTCATCTCCGGTAACGCCAGTGCTTATAGACATCAATTCACCAATTTGAGGAAAGGGATGATGTGAAAAGAACCAATCAATCAGTTTCTTGAAATCGCGAATGATGCGCGAACTTCTCATATCGACGTGCTGCTCTGTATTCTACAAAAATTTTGAATTTCATCACAAACATTTTGCAGGTATACCAGTCCCAATGTCCGCATCGTAAGAACGCTATCCGTTAATCCACGTCCACGAGTGAGACCGCCAACAGATTTCATGGACTTCATTAGCGTTTGTTCGATTGTCATATCAGCCCATATTCCTGACCAGAATTTGTCTGACCGCCTGATGGTAAAGTATCAATTTTTTGTAAAATCTTTGTACTCGAAAAGATCCATTTTTTCTTCCAAACTCAGCATGTCCTGCAAATACAAGTGGCAAGATTTCGCATAGAAGAAATGGCCACTTGCATGGAAATACGGGAGCATTTTTTGTATTGTGTCCAAAATGCAGTTGCTAGCAGCCCATTCGTTGTGCTTCAACAAACTGTTTTATCAGAGTAACCATACGAAAATACTGCACCCAAAGTTTTGCCGTGGGACCGTTCTTTTCAAGTTCTAGAAGTCTACTTTCAAATTTGTCCGTGACAGGAATCTTGCTCTCCTACGGTGAGAATCACTGATCTATTCATGTCGTTAAGTATAAGTTCCATGGTGTAACGATCCTCTTCAGTGAAATCGATTGTTTGCAGAACAGCGTTTGCCAAAGCGAGATGACATGATACATGAGCTCGTTAGCTCGGCAGATAAACCGTCCAGCCACGCCACATAAAGTATAAGTTTTGCTCCTAATAACATAATATACTATTAGTCTGTTTCAATATTATCTCTATATTTCATACTACATCCGCAGTGTTGTGCGAAAATGAGTAAAAACTTGAATTAGATAACAATTAATAGATATTAACCGAAATTTCGACGAAAAGTGGAGCGTTTTCGCAAATTTCGAAAATTTGCTCCGCCTTACGTAGCTGTAACTCATGAATTATTCATCTGACTAAAAAAAGTTTCAGACAAAAGTTGTAGGCAATTTTGTTTCCTACAATTATTGTCATAACTATTTTCAGCCTAGATGGTAGAGGAGAGGAGATATATACGAAAAACTGATTTTTGGTACCTTTTTAGCAAGATGGCGTTGCGAGCGGCGCCCTTTCAAGGTCGCAAACTTAGTATGTCGATTAGGACATGCGACTCTACAAGTATGCCAAATTAGAACTTTTCCTGACCTTTTGCAAGGTAGAATGTCGCTATTGACTGGCCTACATGTTTGTTTTTAAAAACCTCACCGGGACAGTAGGTCGAATTCGTCATCTTTTGATCAGTAGTCAGTAAGTCGGCAAGTGAGTTTTATTTTGTAACTATAGTAACTACACAAACGTCCATAAGTACTTAGTAGAAGTGCTCAAAGTATTCTTTATAAACGCATTAGCGGGTTGTTCTCCTTCGCTGTCGTTTCATCGAAGTGAAATATAAACAAGCAGTTCAAGTTAGGACTGCAAAGACTTAAAATAACATGTCTCGACATTAAACATCGATAAAGGCTTTCAGAATAAATTTTCCCTCCGGGAAATTGTCATTATACGGGACCTTTGCAATATTTAGTTGTCTTTATCTGATGTCGGTACAGATGCTTTTCGGATGAAAATTGGCATTTGATGCACGTAACTGAATTAGTCACGCGTTAACGTTCTCCCTCGCAATTACCAAATGAGTTTGAAGTCGTTGGGCAAAATTTAAGTGTGGAATGTATATTTCCGGCGGTCGCGAACCACGTTTATGGCTGTCAGTAGCAGAAATGTAAATTGGCTGCATTTCTGTTCGAAAGTTCTGGGAAATAGAGATGAGACAAACTAAGTAACTGTATTGGTAGAAATCAATTATTAAAATCTAAACGCTTCCAAAACAATAATACATATGCTTAAGTACACAATTGTGCAACCCCCATTTCAGTTTTTGGTGCAAGAGTAAATAGAAATAGCAGCACTTCTGCAATCTTGGTTTAAATCGATGCGCAACGATTGGGATTAGTAGGCGGTAAAAATGTAATTTCCTGCAATTTGCGTAATTGTTAAGGTAATAAAAATGTAATTTAAGGCCAAAAAGTTTTGGTTATTTTTGTAACACTTGTATTTTACTAGTAAATTGAATCACTTAGAATATTTTCGTTTTTAAGGAGAAAATAATCTGTAATGATGTGTATTAAATAAAAATCTAAAATAACCGCAGACTAGAAATACTAAAAAATGCTGGTTGAGCAAACCGTCGCACTCTTTGTGTTTCTTGAATTGTGATCCTTGAGGATATACATTTACATCAACATACTGCTTACATTAGCAAAAACTCTAACAGGTTGTTGGGAAGAACCGTCAGATCGTTCAACCTTTAAAATCACATTCATGTTCGTATTATTTTTATATTTCCTGTCTAAACTATGGTATTTGCAATATTTCGTTCATGTACGTTACATGTAACTTGTATAAATCAATCATTTTATACAATGGCTATACATTAATTGCCAAAAATACTAGTCCGTTTGTATAATGTTAGTCGATATTAAACATAATGCAGGGGAAACTGTCGTCATTATAGAGAATGGCTAAGCAATTTATATAATGACCGCAAGTTTTATTAAAAGGCCGCCGAAACGACTTTTTAAAAAACGTTTATTTTTATTTTACAATGAAATATAACATTGGAAGCACACAGCTAGCCGCCGGACAATTTCTTACATCTAGCTATGATACGAACACAATGGAACTTATCGACTGACTGGAGCTTAACTTAGAAGTGCAAGCTACTAGTATATATACTATGCCTAATCAGCTAAGATAAGCGTTATCTCTAAAAGGGAGCGTGAGACAGGAAGCCACGTGCGTTCAAGGTTGCAGACTTGCAATTCATATAAAGAAGCTATTTATCGTTCAAGGTTGCAAGCTTGCAGTTTTACACAGGAGACCATTGTCTATTCATAATATAACACGTCCGCCGATAAAATGTTCAATAGCGGTATTCAAATATGCCTCTATTGAACTTACAAAAAAAGAAAAGAAAATTAAACTTATGCATTTACGTTATCTGGTTCAAAATCTTTATTTAGAAATCTAATAAGTTTAATCTTCATTGTGTTTTTATTATAATACAAATACAATATAAAAATTATTAACATAAGAATAGTACACAGAGTAAATATAATTGCAGACACACTTAAATTATCAGATTTAATATAATTAACAGGTTTTAGCAAATTTTCATATTTATTAAGCTTAATTCGGTCCTCAACCAATTTCTGGGTGTCAAGAGGTATCAAGTCAATCTTTGAAACATTTATGTGGTTTGATTCAGGAATTATTAAGCGGTCAATGTTTGACAGAATTTTTTAAATTAACAGTTTCATTTGAGGTTCTTTTTGCTATAACAACATATGTTTTAATTTAACGAAACAAGACAGTCTGAACTGAGATGTAAAAGGTTGGTGCCAGATATTCTTTTCTGAAAGTTTTGATTTTACATTTGAATAATAAAGTAGCTATATGATTTTCATTAAACCGTTTCTAAGTGCGTCATGACAAATAAAAATAGGGATATAATATATGTTTCTAATAAGCGTCTAATTGCTTTGTTTAAAAACTACATTGCCTAAATATAAAGGATATAGTTCTGGATTATATTTTAAAATATTTACAATACTATATCGTCATGTATAATTGAATGTTTAATCAAGATACAGACGATGAAGGTAATAAGGCTGTATTTATCATCCTTTGGAAGGATGCAGGACTGTTACGTAAACCCATAGCCATTCTTTTAAACTGAAAATGGCCTTCTTCGGTTGAAAAAGCGGTTTTTTCGCGATCTTTCTTTTCGATTTCTATCTGGTGGAAACCAGAGGCAAGATCCAAAGTTGTAAAGTATTTAGCTCTGCCAAGATTGTCTAATACGGTTTCTATACGGGGCAATGGATATTTATCTTCAATAGTTTGTTCATTTAACTTTCGATAGTCAACTACAATGCGCCATTTTTGTTTTCCGGAGGCGTCTAACTTTTTTGGGACGACCCAAATAGGAAAATTATACGGTGATTCCGATGGCTCTATAATATCTTCGTTTAACATTTTCTTTATTTGCTTTTTGACTTCTTCGCGATGAATATGGGGATAACGGTATGTTTTCGTAAATATAGGTGCATTGGTTTTAGTCCTAATGTGGTGTTTTGTCAAATTCGTAACGGATAAAGGTATTTCGGGAGAGTAAAATACATCTCTGTATTGAAAACATAAATTGGTCAAAAGAGTTTTTTCGTCTTCGTTTAAATGGTCTAATCTTAAATTGTTTTTTAAATTGTTATTTAAAATACTTCTGGTGTTTGGAGTATTTATATTAAAGTTGTTAAGTCTGATAGGTTGATTTTTGCTATGGGGTTCATAGTCTTCTAAAAATAAAGGATTATAAATATTTATTTCTTGTGTTTCGTTTGAAGTATTAATTACGCTGGTTTTAAACCAATTATTGTGTAATTTCACTAATGCTGAAGGCATAATTAATTTGTCATTAAATTTTAGTTTTGGAGCTATTTTAGTTCCATTCTTTCCTACTGCTGGTAAATTTACAAAACATTCTGTACGCGGAGGTACTACAAGTTTTCTGACAAAATCTGAGTTTTTAAATTTGGAAAAATTACATTCGTTACGTTTTTGAATTTCCTGTTTAGTTTTTGATGGGTTATAATAGAACGGTATTACTGTTTTTTCTGTTTGAATGTGCATCCATTTATAATCTATTCGTGCGGATAATTTTGAAAGTAAATCGGATCCAATAAGTCCTACATAGTCTTGGTGAAAATTGAATAAATAACACGTATGTGTTCCGTTTTTATAAAAAAGATTACGAATGGGTAAATCTGCAATTAAGTTATGTTGAGAAATTCCATGAGATGTAACTATCTCAAATTCTGTTTCATAAATATAATTTGGAAAATGTTGTTGTACAAATTCTGGGGAAATTATTGTTTGTGAGCTACCTGTATCAATTAATAATTTATCGCCGGTGGCGGGAATTATAATATAAGGAAGGTTTGATTTTGGATTTATATTAAAAGTTAAAATATTCTTTTCCGAGGCTCTTAATGAAAATTTACAGTATCGTTTGGATCTGGATATTCGAAATAATCGTAAGTATAGTCTAAATCTTGTGATTCGTAATTTTCAGTTGTATCTTGAAAATTGTCAGGGTCAAAATATTCCTGAGGGTTTTCGTTAAAATTTTCTGGAGTTGAAAATTCTCCATTTTCAAATAAATCTTCGGTTAAGTCTTCATATTCATCCGGAGGTTTTTCTTGATGGTAATTTAAATGATTAAAATTTCTATTAACATTTTGAGAGTTTGCTCGATATTTATTAGGGAAATTTGATTGTTGAGTAGCTGGTCTTTTTATAGTGCTAAAGTCCATAGGTTCTGGTTTATTTGTTGGTGAAAAATTTGGTTTTGGTGCAAATGCATTAAAGCTTGAATTTCGAGTTATTCTAGAATTATTAGGATTATTAAAATTCGTTGGATTTTTAAAATAGTTGGGATTTTGATTAAAATTATTTCGATTTTGTTGGAATGGTCTTGGCATAAAATTTGGGTTATTTAATTTAGATTGGTATGAATTTTGTGTTTGAATATTGGAAGTTAAATTTGATTTATTTAATTTCTGACTGAAAATTATTTTGATTTTGAGAATATCTGATATCAATTTCTTCTTTTACTATGCTTAAGGCTTGTTCTAGTGAAGTTGGGTTTCTACTTCTTACGAAGCTTCCTAAATTTTCATTTAGTCCACTTGTAAAAGTGCGAAGTGCTAAATCTTTGTTAGCCTTTAATTTATAAGTGATAATGTCTTTTGATTCTTGACTCAGAGAAACTTTTGAATTATAAATAGCTAAATGGGTTCTAACTTTATTGAAAAATTCTATGGGAGAGTCTTTATTCTGTTTTAATTTAGTTAAATCAATTAAGAGATTCAATTCTGACCTTTGGTCGCCAAAATTTTCAATTAAGACATTTTTTAAGTCTTTCCAAGTATCATACTCGTAACCTGTGATTACTTCTAACGCTTGACCTTTTAATTTATTCCTTATCGAATTTAAAATTACTTGGTTGATATAATCGTTTAAATTTTCCGTACAAAATTTAGTTGCAATGATTTCTGCGGATCTGATAAATTCCGAAAGAGTGGCTTGATTACCATCATATGTGGGAATTTCATTTAATAAAGCTACATTAAAATGGGGGGGAAACAATGATGCGTTTTGATCAACCATATTTGTTGTAACAATTATTTAAAAATAAAATTCTAGGGATTGAATTCCTTGGTGAGCGTGATCGATCTCGTGACATAAAATTTTTACAATTGTTTCAAAATATAATTACAGGTGTTTTAACTAATGATTCAAGATAATAGTGATCTAAACATAAAAATTTTATAGACAAAAATTAATTTTGCTTTATTTGTTTCACTTATTTTTAATTTTTATTTATGTTAGTAAACAGTTCAATGACTAGGGGATGTTTAACAGGGGTACCTACGCGCAAGAACGCAAGCACAAATGCAAATTAAGCACACCTATTATGTGCAGCAATTGGTCTGGCTTACTACGTTTTGCCTGAACTTATAAATAAATATTTAAAACTATGTTAGTATAATTTTTAAAACTTTATATTAGTTAACTTTGTTGTTTTAGGCGAACGCTTTAATAATTATCACTTTTGAAAATTATATTACGTTACTTTGTTGCCTTTGAAATTTTTACTTTGTTATTTAGGCGAACGCTTTAATAATTATTACTTTTGAAAATTATATTACGTTACTTTGTTGCCTTTAAAATTAATTATTTTGCTTTTTCTTTAAAACTTGTAAATTATTACTTAGGCGAACGCTTTAATAGTCGTTACTTTGTTGCCTTTAAAATATACCTTTGCTTTTTCTCTAAAGCTTGAAAATTATTATTTTTAAAAATATACCTTTGCTTTTTCTCTAAAGCTTGAAAATTATTATAAAAATATGCACTTACATTGTGCGTTAAAATTGACGAACGGCGTGCGATCAAGCTACGTCCTGTTGTCTTCAAAAAGGATGCGTCGATCCTGTTGATGTCGGCTGGCCTGCACAGAGGTCCTGAAGTCCGACTTGGATAGTCCAGCTTTGCGCTAGAGCGTTATCCAAAAGTTGTCCTGGGGTCGTCGTTGTTGACGTTGCCAATACCAGAGACTGATCCCAATGATCAAGAGTGGTCCCAATGACCAGATGGTTCCAATAACCACGGAGGAGCAGGAGCTGGGTCGACGGGCGCTTCTCACGATCGGGCGATGTTTGTCCCTGTTGGAGATGTCCGAAGATCCGCTGGGTGGTAGGTTTCGATTTGCGGCAAAGAGCTGAACCTCAAGGAAAGTTGCTGGTCGACTCGATGTTTGTAGTTTTCCAGGTTTTCCTCCACAAATCCTACCGACTGCGCCAGTTTTATTAAAAGGCCGCCGAAACGACTTTTTAAAAAACGTTTATTTTTATTTTACAATGAAATATAACATTGGAAGCACACAGCTAGCCGCCGGACAATTTCTTACATCTAGCTATGATACGAACACAATGGAACTTATCGACTGACTGGAGCTTAACTTAGAAGTGCAAGCTACTAGTATATATACTATGCCTAATCAGCTAAGATAAGCGTTATCTCTAAAAGGGAGCGTGAGACAGGAAGCCACGTGCGTTCAAGGTTGCAGACTTGCAATTCATATAAAGAAGCTATTTATCGTTCAAGGTTGCAAGCTTGCAGTTTTACACAGGAGACCATTGTCTATTCATAATATAACACGCACTGTTGCAGGCAATACGTGCATTATGTTTGGAGTTGGAGGTTATGTTAAATAAACCGGTATCGCTGATTCTCATCTGTAGGCTGTGTGTCATTCTAGCTTGTTTAGATTAGTTGCAGCCTTTGATCGTATGTGGTATATACACCATTACATGAGTTGGCGTGTCTCCGGTGATGAGTTCAACGGGCGTTGCCTGATGCTGGTGATGAGTTCCTGTGTCATAAATACTTCCAAAATTTTATAAGATGGTGAGTTGTCGTACACCAGCATTAAACCCGTAGGCTAATGAGTGCTAACGTTTACTTTGAAGAATATATTGCATAAAATACCTGCAGCTTATTAGGGAATATATATCTGTAATATAAACCCTAGGCAATATATGAAAAGCGGTCTTAAGAGTTGCATTTCATAAACTGCCTAACCTTGCTAAGCATAGTAATTATAAACTGCCTAGTCATTATATAGTATGCTCAGAAATTAATCTCATCTAGTATGGCTATGGAATTGTTCCTTATTTATGAATGCAACTATAACTCACTTAAAAATCAAATGTCAAGTTTGACATTTAAGTGTAAACGTAGTTGCATTCATAAATTAGAAAAAATTCCACAGCCATACTAGATGAGATTAATTTTTG
Organism: Agriotes lineatus; assembly: GCA_940337035.1. Taxonomy (NCBI): domain Eukaryota; kingdom Metazoa; phylum Arthropoda; class Insecta; order Coleoptera; family Elateridae; genus Agriotes; species Agriotes lineatus. The sequence goes on along the minus strand of OW679197.1, from coordinate 132,750,543 downwards.
ATCATACTTTATAAGATAACTGGTTGCCTCCAACATATACCTGGTGACAAGGAGACCAGGGCCATGCTTATATATTATTCTTTATTTATGAATCGATTTGGATAAAATTTTATACCGAGATACTAGACATAATTTTTGATTGGTTGATAGATATAGTCAAAATGGCTGACTTCCAGTTTTATTGGAAATGATACTAACTTTAATTTTTTAAATGGAACACCATCTACATTTTATGTTTTTCTGAATCCACGAGTCAAATTGCATATAATAGTAAACAAAAAAATTATTTTTCAATTTTTATTTTTTACCATAGAAGACCTTAACTTGGAGAAATCTCTTCTAATTAACTCTAGCAACTCTTAATAATAGCTATGACAACATCGATGAAGATAAAATGTTTAAAATAAACTGAAAAAACAGAATTGGTTATAATTTTACCGTTAATAGTTAATATTGCCTAATACAACAGAGTAGCTAAACACGGTTGACGATAGTGAATTTATTATAACAGAGGAGCAAGTAAAAGCGGCCATACGGAAATTGAAAAACAGGACAGCACCGGGAACTGACACGATAACTAATGAACTGATTAAATATGCAGGTGATTGTATTGTAATAGTGAATTGTATGTTAAGAGCTGAAAGTGCATTCTTGCCGCTTGCGCATGAATATTGCTGGTTGAAGTTGAACACCTGAAGACGGGAGTAGAACAAAACTCTCGAAACGTTTTGTGATTTACACCCTAGACAGTGCAAAATGTCCAAAAAATATATCATAATAGATCACTGCCAAAAAATGACATTCAGAGAACAATGTTAAATTGAGTATTGAATTGCAGTAAGTTATGAAGGTAAGAAATGCAAATATATGCAGAAGGTATATAATAAAACGTAAGAGCAAACTGGATAGGTTTTGATTAATACTGAGGTAGAACGTGTGCTATGTGGACTACTATTGTGAACGGAAAATGTGCTTCGTTTAATCAAAATATGACGTTTATCGAAATGATAATTCAGGAGTCAAGCTTGTACATATATAAAACAATTAAAAATTATGTAACCAAGATATAAGCTAAGTAATAGATATTTATGCATTAAGGAAGATATGAATGTTCTTTCCCTGAAGTCTGTAAGTCTATAAATCAACCAAAGGTAGAAAACATGAATATCTTGTAATGGTACGTTTATTCAGCTCTTACATTGGGCACCGAAACTGCAATGTGGCTTTCTACTTAGCCCTATACTCTACTGTATTATTAATTTATATTGTCCTATGTTTGCTAGTTGAAACAGTTGTAGGAGCATACAACTCGCTATTATCTCAAAATGCCAACGGGAAAGTCAAAATTGTTCTGGCTGGCCTGCCCGTTGTCGCCTGGAATTTTGAAATTGTGTATACAGGGAATTATATTCACATAAAACACAAAAATAATAAACGCTGACAAGACATACGGGATATATCAATTAAATATATGTGCGATGTTTACATTGAATTAGTGACACAAGTTCCAACAGAAACCGCGTGAAAATGTTCAAATCACTGAAGCCGGGCCTGGTTATTCGCAGCTCGCATGTTTAACTATTTGCTGATAGCATATGTTTTCACTCGCACTAACAATGCTTGACTCAGCTGTGACGCCACGCTGTGGCGGCTTCGCTCGCTTTCACTAGTGTCGCAAGATTGCGTCATTCGCTGTTAAGCTTTAATTGTAGTAACTAACCTGGCTTTAGTATTTCTACCAGATGAGCTCGGCGTCAGCTTCGTGTGCTCTTTTAAAGCGGAAATCACAGCTTCTCGACTGTTTGTTCCTCAGTATTGCTTCTAAGGTGATTGTTTACTCTCTAAAATGGCCCCTCAGTTTGAGATGCCCTAGACGTAGGCTGCATGTTAACGCAGATCCACACAGGCACTTTTTAATGCACTTAATGGTTTTTCGTGACGTTCTTCGCTTGAGCGCGACTGTCCCCCAGCTGTCCTTAACGCAACGCCTGCGATAAGCTGTCTTGCCGCACACAAATACACTCGCGGAATACACATTGAGTTTTAAGCTACTTGATACATCTTGAAAAATACGACTTAGTTTTATTACTGGCAGACTGAATGTTAAATACCAAAGATATGACATTTATATGGTGACACGAATCGGCCCATTACAATCTGCCATGGTGCATACAATACTTTATTTACTAGCATATTAGTAAAACTAGTGTGAAATTTTAAAATGTCAATAAGTTCATTTAAAGTAGGAAGTAATGCAAGTAATATCAAGCATTACCTAAATGTATTTTTATAAAACGCTATTTGTTGTTGCATAGTTACCATGTAATTGAGGAAGAAATAATTTGAAAAATCCCCTGAGAGTTATGAGCACTTTTTCATATTTTGTACCTATCTATGACGAAAATCAACATCATGCTGCTAGTAAAAAAAATGATAATAAATTGACTTCGGGGGCACCATCAACAAATGTTTGTCGTGAGTCCCAACTGTTGTATAAAAAGTGCTAATAATTAAATTTAACATTATTCATGTGTTGAGTAATATTCGTGTACCCTTGAGTTGATTTAAGACTTCGGTAAGATGATGAAAATTGTTAGCTGTAGAAGGGTGTATTTGGAGGCGATACGAATTGGTTTGGGGTATCTTTGGGCCGTCTCGGGGTTGCATTCCATTGTTCCTGACTTCGGAGGATATGTAAGAAGCTGATTATACTAGGCGGAAAGTTGTAATAGCTGTAGAGGCCGGTATCGCTTGCTCTGTTTGGATCCAGATAGCATGCTGTCCTGGTTGTGGCAAGGTGATCTAGGTGGCCAAATTGGCAGTTAATGTTGCAAAGGAATCTGGGTTTGTTTTTATTAGTTGCCCAATAAATAAATTGTTTTCTTACCTGATTATGAAATATTGACTTCGATTATGTTGATATTAATTTGTTTGGCAAGGTCTTTATAATAGTAAAGGCATATTAGTTATTTTGTGGTTATATTGAGATCGAACTTCTTGGGTTTCCATTTACCTCATACGGATTAAGAATGTTATCATAGAACTAATTTTTGTAGCGACTCAACCTGTAAGAGAGAGCTCATGCTCTCAGATCTAGTTATTCTAATAATTAATTTACGATTGAATTTATAAAAGCTGTCTAATTAATTAAACAATACATAAAGATAAAAATGGCAGGAGTTTTAGGCAGCTAATAAAATTACGCAAGAGCTTTTATTTTTTATATTTAATATATGTTGGGCATAAACTATTACTGTATATATTATTATTACAAATTAATACTAATTAGAACTAGTGGCCAAATGTTTATTACGATACACATTAGGCGGAGCATAGAAAAACATGTATCAGCAACAAAAAATTTATATGATGGTTCTCTGTAAAATGGTAAATTCTATCATAAATTATCCCCTTGATTTTAAAGCATATTAATTTCAGTACTTCACTTTATCATTGGCGCCAATATTTGCCATTCCCTGTTTTAATAACTTGCATTGATGGTTCTCCTATCTTAAGAATGTGCAGAAAATACAATGATTTACGTTTGTGTTTTTTACTTAGACCTTATGAATTTTAAGCAAATGCAATAGGGGAGGGCCGTCGCTAAATACGATTTTAAGGAAGGCTCAAGAAATGATTGGTGCAGTTCAGGAAAGTGTAATATCTTTATACTTTTCTAGTACTTTAAGTTTCTGTAACACTACGTAAGTATATAATGCATTCAAATACTGATCATCCATGGGGATGCGTAACAGTTGTGTAAGTTCTTTTACCTTTTATCGTGAAATTAAAATTGAAAAAAATAGCTCACATTTGGCTCCCCTGAAATTGTTGCGGCTATAGTCTTTACCCCAGTCAGCTTATGCATAAATCTAGACCTGATTGGCCCTAAGTAATTTGTCAGAATTACCTCCTCAATTCAAACACCAAAGGAAGAAGTTGGTATTCCACATTCATAAATCAACGAAATTTAAAAGAACAAGAAATTATTAATGTTATCAATATTTCCACACTGATATTATATTTGTCTTCAAATGCCAAGTGTACAAAATTAGCTTGTCGCTGATATTTCATAGAGACCCTTTGGGGTCTGTTAATACGCTTAAGGACCGAAAATGCAGACTCGCAGAAAGCAGCACTGCAGCGAAATGTTCGACAAGTTACTACGATTTTATAGGTATTCTCGAGAGCACCTCGTTACTCGTAAACTTGTGGAAATCTGATTTGAAGAGGGAATGATTACTAACTTATTCAAAATGTCAATATTTCTATGCTAAGGTTTTCTATGTTTTTTATGACCACCCATAGATTTTTGTTTTCGGAACATGGTAGTTCTACTAATTAAGGGGTTTATCTTCTTGAATAATTAGTGAACAGCTAAAGACAAATCATTTCTTTTCAATCATCTAATTATTTCGCTCTGCATTGAAAGTTTCATCAGGAGCGAGCTGCAAGTTTATTTAGCAGTTAATAACTATATCAAAACACTTTTAATCAACTTACAATCCGAAGAAAATGTTACAGCTGATGGTCATGTAATTAAATTATACATGTTGATTGTTTGGCACAAGATATACCCCACCATTCGAAGCTAAAATTTGGTTAACCTCAAAAACATAACATGTGGAGCTGATAAAAACAAAATAGCAAGTATAAGAGGTTTCCTCAAAGCTGTTACTAGATTGGCGGTACATTGGAAGGTCATAATTAATTTTAGCAGTATTTAGAATTTGCGTTATTCAGTTTTTCATACCAACAGACGTGTTCCGTTTATGAATGAAAGGTTGATTGGAATAGACATTCAAATATCGTTGAGAAAATTTCGTTTTATATACCATTGATGTTATTTTTAGGGCTATTTCTTAACAAACAGTATAAAAATGCTTAATAAACAGCATCATAAAGTTATTGAAGAACTTATGGGTCCCTGAGTCCCATATATAAGCAGTTACTGTTATGGATTACACTCTAGATAAATATTTAGACACTTTATCGTTTAATAAAATTTATACATAGATAGCTGGCAATTTATTGTTAATTTTTTTAAAAGATATTTGCAGCTAAAGATTTTTTTTTTAATATTCCATCTTAAAATGGTTAAAAAAAACCTCTTGTGGAAATATGTTGCGACACATTAGTTTTTTCTTTAGTTTACTTAGTACAAGTAAGATATTAAAATCCGTAAGTTAAAACATATTAGAATAAGTCAATAAACAGTTAAAAATTCTAAAAAAAATTGCCTTACAGTTAAGAAGTACTTTCAATTATAATTAAAAATTATTTTCCTTTTCCTATTAAAACTCGCTGATTGAGGTGAGTAATAATGTTTCTTCGAGTTTTTGCTTAAGTATCGACCATACTGGAAAAATCATAGATTACTAAAAAACAGAAATCTCAGCAAAACAACTAAGATGAAAATTTATAAATAAGCAGTCAGGCCAGTAATAGCATACGCAACTGAAACAATGTGTGTAACAAGCAAGGAGGAAGAAAAACTAAGAATATTGGAACAAAAGGTCCTAATAAGAACATTAGACCCAAAGAAAATACATAACGAATATAGACCTCATAAAATAGGGAATTTAATGGGTAAAGCGCAGATACTGAAACGATTTGGTCATATACAGAGAAGAGAACATTAGAAGCTTATATGAAGGATAATGAATTGGAGGCTGATGGAAACCAGACCTAGAGGAAGACTTAAAATTAGGTGGCAAGACCAGGTAGTAATGGAAGACATGAGAAAGATGGGAATTATAAACTGGAGAGAAAATATCAAAGATAGGAAAGAGTGGCAAAAGGTAACAGACAGAACGAAAACTCATCACAATTTGTAAAGAGAAGAAGAGACAGAACCATGCTGACCGATCCACCGCGTCAATCGGATCAGAAGAGCTCATGGAACAAGCGGTCCATGCTCTGACAGCAGTGTACAGACCTATGCTAAGTGAGCATATTAAATACTTATACCATTCTATTTAATAAAAAAGAAAAAACTTATTGAAATAGTTTAAACCTGGTAGCAACTGTTACCTTGGTGTATCATGTATTTAGGTAGTCAACAGTCATACTTTTCAACAATTTACAAACAATAAGCTAACACTAAGATGAACAAAATGATTTTCTTCTTGGTCTCGTAAGAAGACTAAAATTAATATTCTTTTTCGTGTTTGGTTATCGGGTGGACAATTATTACTTTGTGGGCTGTTTTTCTGAAAAGGTTTGTGCTAACAATCCATGCCATTGTTTCAGAGTTGTTCATTCCCTAGGCTAGTATTTCCCCTTCGATAACGAGTTGTCAAATGTTATGCTTAAGTTGTCTCACAATTTGGCAGAAGTAGTCCAATTGAGATTTCTGTTTTTTTTTTCGCGGAACTTCGTCCTTTCTAGATCCGTTAATTTACCTTATTCTTAGTATACGTTCGTACTGCAACCGCTTGAGTTGTAGGCTACGTAAGGATCCATTATTTGACTCCATATAGCAGAACAGAAAATATGTGAGTCCCATCTACTTAATCTTATTCCTAAGCGGATTTTGAAATAATTAATATTCATTTTGCAAACCTGAAGAATACTTTTAATGACCGTACCTCTATTATTCTATTCGTTGTTTAATTGCCACAAATTCATTCGGCTAGTTTCAGATATGCCCTATTCATTTCTAGGTCCAAATTCATTTATTTATTATTCTATGTTTACTGACAGCTATGTATTTTGGTTTTTACGTATTCAAATTCCAACCACATCCTTTGCCTATCACTACGCCATTAATTTTGATACTTCCTTCCGCCTTCTCTGAAACGATTGTTCTGAATGTATATTATAGATCAACTATCATGGTATGTAATCCAGTCTTAGTCCTCTAGATATTTTAAGTTGCTGTTATGTCATTTATTGTTGCTAGTGACACTCAACATTTAGACTTACTCGAATTCGCAAATATGTTTCATCAATTCACAGGGCAGCCCAATCATAAAATCGTCAGACTTTGTACATTATGGAAAAGTATCTAAAAGTTTACGTGTCGATATCTTTAAGACCTGGATACTAAGGAGAGCTAACACACTGTTCCTAATGAAAATTAAATTAAATATTGCTAACGAGTTGTTTGATTTTACAAAATATTACTCTGAAAAAACATGGTTGATTAAACATATCGGTAGGTAGTCTTTATGTGTGCTTTCCTAACGCCTTTTTCGGTAATTTTACAAAAAGTATTTTAATTTGACATCTGGAATGCATCTTGTATTTTATATCCAGTTTAACAGTCTCAAGTTTCAGTTTCAAGTGATTTTAATACATGGGATGGTATTTCAATTTCTAAAAAGCGTTTCCAAGTTTTCATCTTGTGACTTACAAGTGTGACTAAAGCTCCGTTGTTTTTAATGATCTTGTATTGGTGTTAATTCGACAAGGGCCATCAAATTCGTTTACATTTTTGTGTAACTGATTGTACTTTTTTTATTTTACCAGATTCTACACGTTCAATATATTGCTCCCAACTTTTCTTCTTATGATTTTATTTTTCTTTATATTGTCATGCTTATACCCACTTCCTTTATTTCTTGTGCTATCCTACAGCGTTCCATGATGGTCTTTCGATTATAGCAACAATCTGAAACTAATAAAAAGGAAATAACGCAGATTGTAGACTTTTTCTAAAAAAAGAGAAGAAAGTTCGTAAAACTTGCTAATTTTCTTTCAACTAGAATTTTCGAGATCGTTGCACTAAAACTAAAAAGGAAAGTGGCTGTATATTAAAAGAAAGCGATATACGACTACTGAACAAAGATCGATCTGTTTGGCTCTCGTCTACTTAGGTGACCCACTCTATCTCTGTTTAATTAAAGAAATGAGTTGTTAAACGGTAATTAATGCTTATAACACTATCATAACACAATCAAGGCCGTTACAGGGGTAATTACTCGATTGCGACATTTATTGACGAACCAGCAATCCAGCAATCATTAACCTACAAAATCAATTAGCGCTGCAACAATAACTTGTTCCGGCTAGTTGCAAGCTGGACAGAGGGTCAGTTCGACGATACTAAAAATGCGGGTGTGTACTAGCAACTACTATCCTTCAGGTACTAGGGCACCTCCTTGATCTCTACTTGGGGATTAATCAGCTGTCAAAAGATTTAAACCACACTACCGGGAAGTGAAGCTTTACAGGTCTGGCATACAAGGGACTTACCATTAGCACGTCACCTCAAATACCTGCCAATTCTGGTTTCGCTTTATTTAGAACCGTTCCTGCAGATTGCTTTGCAGTAAAATTATGTAAGTCGCTCTACTGAACAGACACAAAGATTACATTGAAATCGGCGATGCTACGAATGGAAATTCCAAATTATTAGCATCCTACGTGACGTCACTGTATACATAGTCTAATTGAGAAATTCTTATTTCCACCAGCAACCCCCGTCTTAATTATTAAATAAGTTGCAGCCGAAAGAGGCTTGATTCAGTTACATTAGAAAATTATAACACAAAATGCAGTAAGTGTTAAAAATCTAAATTCAAATCTCTCTGCTACGTGCGTGATTACATAAAAGTTAGTTTATCCTCAAACGTCACAAGAGTGACAACTTATGTGATGTGTCTTTATTGACAAAGTAAAAGTGTCACTTTATCTGCCTAAGCAGATAAAATAGCGACTTTTGAGTACTTTATCTGCCTAAGCACACAAAATCATTGCTCTCTTTCTTTCTTTCTCTGTTTGTTCGCTATCTCCTACGAAGATACTGGACCGATTAGATTGTATGATGGCTTAAAATTTTGCTAATTTTTAGACTGAAATCGTAGGCCGGTTTTTATTTAAAAAAAAAGTACGAAAAAGTTTTAATTTAAATAAACCTTTAAGCAGCGGATCGGAGCATCTGTCGCCGTGGGTTATGGTGTGACAGCTGCTGTGGCCGTGTGCTATTAGCTCGGGTGATTCAGTATGTTCATATATCATTACAGTAGCGCGTTATTTGAACAACAGAGGTTGGCGCAGGGATACAGTGCTCGCTTGTCACGCGGGTGGCCTGGGTTCGATTACCGGCCGATGCATCCTTTTTTTAAAATTTATGTTAATGAAATTTACCTGAATACGTTTGCGGATAAAATAGTATATGTTATTCGGAGTAAAAGTGACTTTATGTGGCTTAGCTGAATTATTTGCTTCACTAACGTTCGGCTAAATAAACTTCAGCTTCGCCACATAAAGTATCACTTTTACTCCTAATAACATAATCTACTATTCACATCAGGTATCCTAATTCAATCTTTTGAAATTATATGAATCTATTATAATATATATAATTTATACACACTGTTAGTATATGCGAGTTAAATACAACTTCTAATCCGGTAGGGTCCATCATCTGCGTAAGGACCTGTCAACCACCTGAAGACCGGAAATGGTCCTCTTTCGAGGGTTTCCACGGCAACTGGATATGCTAACAAAGCGGCTATATGGCGATGAGATGTCTTCAAATTGGCCGAAAGGGAATTGGTGTCGAAAACTCCACGTAGCGATCTCGAGGTAATCAGAATACAAACAACAGCGGAACACTCAGTGACTTAAGATACGATGGGAAAAATCGGCATGTTGAGCACTAACCGAAATTACAAACAACACCCTAAATAACGATAACATTTGAAACCATTTTTCGCTCCGTTTAATAGTTTTCTCAAATTAACAAATTATTTCAGACCTAACCTGTATAATTTTATTTGCAATGTAATCAGTTTGCATTTTAAATTGTTCAATTTCCCAGTTTCGTTTATTTTGTACCTGTATCAGTTCCCGCTCGCTATCTTTGGAGCGCAGCGCTGGTGTCATCTCTTCTTGTGGCTTGAGCGCATTCTCATTCGGCGACTCGGCTTAGCTGCTCGCCAATTTACGAGAGACCCACCTTGTGCTTAATTAATCATTTTGTTTCGAGAGCTGAAAATACATCAGGCATGATGGACTTTCAAATTTTTTTATTCCCATATTAATTGGCCGCTTTTAGGTCTTTTATTGCATTTATTGGTAACTGGCGCTTTGTCTCAATAATTATTTTACAAGAGAATATTTTGCCACAATTTTCCTTTGCTCCGGCGGCTGGCGATAAATGCAAGCCTCTTTCCACGTTCAGTATCCAGCAGCTAAATCGATAGCACCACGTGCACATATCCTGTCGATTTTGGGAAATTCCACGTATGGCAACTCACGGCGACGCCACTTTCCAAGATTTTCCTGATTACAGGAGGTTAGTGTGGTGGCTTTAATTTAATTGCGACGCCAGTACATGACGGGTTACGCGCATTATTAATCTATTCATGATATCTCGCCTAATATTAGGGTTTCAATAAGTTCCTAATTATAATAACAGAATTTGTTATTTCAAATTTGTTGTAAAAGGCGCACTCACGCTTTAGGTCATCGGTGACCTGGAATTAAGGTTTTTTTTACAGCGATGTGCACATCTCTCGATTAAATCGACAAGTTGAATTGATTAAAAACCCACAAAGGGGTTCCTTCGAGTTATCCGCGCGGCAACCTTTCGTGAAACTTTGCTACATTATACTGTAATTTAAACAATTTTACAAACCACTTACCTATACTATTTTAATTTTTAACACATTTTTACATTTAATAAATCCTGTTTAGCTGTTGTTGGGTTATTCTTTTCGGAATCACTTTGACTCCTGGCGCCCATATTGTGTTCTGAAGCTACTTGCAGGGTGCACAGCTGAGTCAAAATCCACGACCTAAAAGCGCCGAATAGAGCTAGTTCGGCCCACACGGTAAGTGTGGTAGCGCAAAAGATCAGTAAATCTGCGTTCTAGTAGCTACCGATTTATTAACTTAGCTGTTTGACGCAGGTTGGCTCTTTTTGTGTGACACATTTTCTCACTTATAACTATCCTTGCGTAAGCACCTTAGCGCATTCGACAGCACGCCTGCTTCTTTCGGGTATCAAACCCTTTACATAAATTATATCGTGAACGTCCCCCCAGCGCAGAAGCGCTATACCGTCTCTTATGTTAAACCCCGGCTGAGAAACGCAAGTCAAAATTTGCAGTACTCGTGTAAATATATCCATTTAAGCGCAGAGATAAGTCGGCCAGGAATACAATGCCACCACGACGGACATAAAGAACCACGCTGTGGTCTAACTTTAGAGCGTAAGCACTGTTGGCACCGGCTTAAACCACCCAAATAAATAAATAAATAAAAATGAGGAATTCCACCACGGTGGTCGTAAAACTTAAAATAACATAACAGCGTTTAGCCACATCCGGTATCGTTTTTGTTTTTTTTTAAACTTTATTTCGCATATTGTCTTGTAGGACAATATCTAACATTACCCTTTCAATTATCTGCTGGCATATTATTAGTAAGGTTATAGTTTTTTTTTGTTAATGTAGCGGTTTCGATGGCTTAGGTCATTGTAAGCGTGGTAATTGTACATCGTATACCTTCTTGCTTAGATTTAAGGGTACATGGGAAGAGGACAAAAATGTAACTAGGCTTTCCGAAGGTAGCCCACTAGAGGCGATTTAATTTCTCACGTTCATTTTAATATGCTTGTGTATGTGTATGTATTTTTAGTGTGTGGTGGTCTATGGCGACTTAAGGGCCGGTTGCAGAAAGCAATGTTAAGTCTGGTGTTAGCTAACGTCGTGTCAAAGTGAACAAAATCACATAAAATTTTGTTTACTAATGTATTATTTACCATAAACATTTGAGATTTGATTCGTTTTTGTTCACTTTGACGTCGCGTTAACTAACAACAGACTTAACGTTGCTTTCTGCAACCGGCCCTAAATGTTTTAATTGATTTGTGAAGATTATCTATTCTCCCAACTGTTTTTCATGCTTGGTGTAGTTCTTCCAGCATTCTCTTCAGGTATTTGGCATTACTGCGTATAAGAACAATATCGTCAGAACATTTATTCCAATCGACGTGGATTTAGTATATTAAAACAACAGCTACTCTTCATATTAGTTTGAGACATATATCTAAAAGTAGGAAATCCAACGGCATTAAGGAGATAATGGATTTCTTGGTTATGTAATGTATATGTCAAGGACGACAGTCGAAATGAGGGTATATTTCGATGTACCCTGGAAAATCGCGATATGACCACCAAGTTTGGGCCGATCGAGCTTAGCCTGGTCATTGTTAGATGTGCTTACTCAAATCGCGAATGCACCACGTGGATTGGGAAAAACTGTTTCACAAGTGAGTTAAGTAAGCTGTTCCCTGTAAGCAATAGGTGGAAATGCAAAGCAGAAAGGCTTCAATACAATTCGAAATGTCACCCATCTCTTTCGTGCTCGAATAAATAATTTCAATCTGTGGAAATACCTTGTAATTTAGTAAACATTTTATGCGTATGCATTGTTCTAGCAATATTATTATGTACCTATGTCGTTCTTGTTTTCTGGAAATTTTTGTATTTACGCAATTAATAAAAACGGTTTATGATAGTGCATCTTTCTAATAATATTGTTACTATTCATCGCTTTCTTAACTTTCCCAAAACTAACACAGGCCCTTCGAAAATGCCCGAAAGAAACTGGAAGTTGAACGAATATTTCAAATTTGCTCGATATGATTGAGATCACTGCGATTTACCAGAGCAGATATAGATTTCATCACTTTCGGTATTTGTTTGTAACATATACAGGGTGATAAGAAAATCGCGCCTCCAGCTGTACTACAAGTCCGTTCTTGGTACATATCAGAAGGATCCTATGAAAAAAAATCTAGCTATTAATTTAACAAATACGGCAATATTTGTGTAAATAAATCTAGCAACATTTTGCAGTAGATTTAAAGAGTAAACAACGTTAATCATGCTTGTTTATAATTTTTTGTATAAAATATACTATAAATATTGTTGCTGTTTTTTTTTCTCAAGATTGCTAACTTATCAGGAACAAAGTCAAATTTAGCTCTATTAAGCTTACACGATATCCTAAACAATGCCAAAGAAAATCTAAATTAACAATAACGGATAAATTTACTATAAACTCATAGAATATGTTCAAAATGTCTTTCATTGACTTCAACACACAACTGCATTCCCCAAATTAAATTGAACTGCAGTCTGTGCATCATGGCCGCGGCCGGAACAATTTCAGCAACTGCTGCATCTATTCGCTGTTGCAAGTGTTTTACGTTATTTATGGGTTCTACGTATACCCTGTCTTTCAAAAAACCTCATAAAAAGATCCATGGGCGTAATATCCGGCTTCGCAGTGGCCAGTTCACTGCTTCACCGTAACTATCCAGCGTCCTGGAAAATGTTCATGACACCAACTCCTTACAATGCCACCATGTGGAGGAGCACTATCCATCTGATACCACATGTTCCAACACAAATTTAATGGGAGGTCTTCCAGTAGACAAATTAAATTATTCTAAAGGAACTCCAGAAAATTATTGGCGTTTAATCTTGGGGGCAAAGCTTGTGGTCCTACGAAATTCTGGTTTATAATACCAACCCATAAATTGATCTGCTATCTTTCCTGGTGCCTATCAGCCCTGAGAGAATGCGGGTTCTCGACTGCCCATATGTGATTATTTTTTCCGTTGAAGATGCTATCCTGAGTAAAAATTAATTCGTCTGACCATAAAATATGCGATAAAAAATCTACATCACCATTCTGCCTGTCCAGAAATAATTAGCCGAACTCCAACCTTCGGAATCCATCACCTGGTCCAAGAGCTTGTAGTCTAGAATAACGATAAGGATAGTAATGTTCACCTCTTAATACATATTGTACCCTGTGACAGTCTATACCGAACTCTCTTGCCCTTAGGCCCATCTTAAGCTCTACCGGTTACTTCCTCCACTGCGGCGAAAACGGCTTCCTCTAGCTCTGGACTTCCTACACTTGATGGGCGACCCTGGTTTTGTCTGCTTAGCATATTTGTCTCATTTCTTACAGGTCTTGTTCCACTTGGTGAATAACAGTCAGGATGACGTGTTCCGGGATACCGTTGTGCATAGTTTCGAGCTGCAGCAGCTTAATTTCCATTCGCCTGACCTAAGCACAATAACATCTCGCAGTATCCATTCAAATCGTATTCCATTGCTTGTCGTTATTTGACAAATACATATGTCACGCAGTTGTCAAATATTAAACAATTAAAACATTTTAAAAATTGATTCATGAACTTGCTTTTGTTAGTCACAGTGATATTACTTAAGTAAAGCAAGAGAAGATAATGTTTGAATAATATGGTTTTCCCGCTGCTCATCATGTAAATCAGTGATACGGCCTTAGTAACAAAACGTGTAAGTTGGTGATTATATTTGTTTGCTGTTTTCCCTTGACAATGTAACTTAATATTATTATTAAGTTCCTAGTATAATAAAATTAGCAACGCAAGATGCAGACTTAGACGTTTTGTTTATAATTTCAAGTGTTTATCTGACATGTGACACTCACAGGTAACACGACTCACGAAAATTAATCCTGGTGGCAGGTGACAAACCAAACGATTTTTTCAAAGATATAGAAAAATTTCGATAAACAGCGAGAAAAATATAAGATAACTCGGAATGTATCGCCAATTAACATTTTTGGCAGGAAACAAGCCGCGGCTTTGCCTTGGCTTGTACTTGCCTACCTCAAATGTTAATAGGTCCTTACATTCTCTGTTACTTAAATAGCTATGTTATTATTATTTTGACTTAATATAAGTGATACAGTGGCGTACTGCAGATCTTTTCAATACCATCACCACTATGTTAGTAAAGGTGGTGTAATACGACTTCAATTTTACTTTTAGGATTGCTGTAGTTCTCTAACCACATGAAGCAGGAATATTTTGAAAACGATTTTATGATTACTTTTAGATATCAAATACGGTAGTATGGTGCGGGGGCGCCATTTTCCCACCACCCTGTATATGGAGATCTAATGTTATGTACAGTTCAGTGATTCTCCACATTGCGAACAGCGATAAGATAATAATTACCTAAACTAAGTTTAATAATAATAATAATAATAGTTACTTTATTCAACAGGTAAAAAAAAAAAGAAAAAAGTTAAATAGTTGAGATTACATTTCCTTCTACAGTTGGAATCGAGCAAAACCAGAATGCTTATAAATATTAACATTGTGTCCTGCAGCTAGTGAAGCCAAACATAGGTGTTTGTAGTAATTACCTTTGTTGTTGGTTCCTAAAACCCTACAACCCACTCCTGTTTTGCTAACAAAAATTTTTAAGCAAAATTATCCTTTTTGCTGTGGAGCAAAGTCCAACAAACAAGCGCTTAATCAATGTTTGCCTAAATGATAGATTTTTTCTGCTTATTTTGTTTTGATATTTTCCATATTCACAGCTGCACTTTTTCGTAAAAATAGCTACCTACACGTCGTAGGTCCAACCTGATGGGAGTCGCAAAGGCAAAGTAGTTTATAAACTGAGATTAGCTCTGTATCCAGAGAGAAATATTGAACAAAGTGAATTAAAGCACAGAGTTGAAATATTTAATTTAATTGCAATCTAAACAGTAGTAGAAGTTATTCAATGCATTGGAAATGCAAGAATGCAAGAAGTATAATTAGAGGGATAAAGACTAGCATAAGAAAAGCATGTTTCAGAAGCATTGAATTTAAAGTTTGAGTAAAAGAAAGTTTTAGTATGACTAAAATAATATAAGTAATATGATAGGTTTGAACATATTTGAAGCAGGACCAAATGAAAGTAAATAATATAAAAGGTTAGTTATGTGCATAATGAATATGAGCGTAGAGTTATTAATAAACGTACAGGCCAGTGAAAAGCAAGCAAGCTGAAAGGTAGATGAAAATCGAAGCAAGATAAGATAAAAATTGCAAAGAGCAATACAGAACGAGAGCAACTGAAAGGAAGAGAAGTCAGTGACGTGTTTAAAATGAACTCAAGTGCCAGTGCATTTTAAAACTAAGTATTATAGCAGAGCAGTGATTATAAAAACTATGTATCTGACGGGGAAGAACAATTGTTATGTATAATAAATAAAGACAATTTTAGATTTAAGCAACAAACAGGTTATCAAATTTTATGACTTTATATAAAATTGTAACTAATACTTGTTTCGTTTAAACAAATTCAGATCGCGGTTTCTAAGAAACGCGATGCCTTTTTGTTAGTAATAAGAAATATTAATTCCTGAAAATTGACAAGCTGTGGGCAAATTGTGCTCCTATTATTTTAATGTTTTAATATAATAATAGTATATTATTAAAGTATGGGTGGATAACAGGGTCTTTAAACCACGCGCAAGCACGACGGCGTAGCCAGAGTGCTCGAAATAGAGCAAGTGTTTTAAAGACCAGTTACCCAGTTATTACGCTATTTTTTATTATCCCTGCAATACTGGAAATAAATTACGCACTAAAAACTTAGAAATAATTTTTGTCGTGATAAATCGAGAAGACATAATAGTATTGCTACTATAGTTACGAGAATTGTTTACGTTTTTGTCGCGTCTACGTCCGTTGTTGGATTCAGTCGTGTCAGCAAAATAAAGATAGCGATGAAGTTATAATGTTACCTATATACCTTGTTTCCTTGACAACCTTTAAAGCTCGGCGTGCTTTAATCGCCTGTTATAGCAGGCTCAGGCGTGGTTTAAACGGTGATTCTGATGCGAAGAAAGCCATCAGCGTCACCTGCAGCCAGCTCCAAGGCGCGGATCGGCCACACCTGAGGTAGAATTTGGCATGTTTTTTGAGCGATTCGAGTCCGGAAAGCTAGTGGTCAAGACTACACCTTGCGGAGTAGAGTCAGCGTGTATCCAAGCGTCGAAATCTGCCTCAGTTAGAATAAATTGCGTGGCTTCAGTAGAAAATGTAGTTTTGCCAGGATTTGCAGAGTATCACAAGAAGTAGAACAAAAGAGTAGCTGGCGTCCATTTACGTCATATATGAAACAAATTCATGTCAGTTGTTGCTAGGCGTGGGTTTTAATTCAATTTATCTGATGGTTCCTTGCACAATTTTTACTTTTGAATATTAAATAAACGCTGTATGCACGAACAACCTTCTCTGGTAAATGTCTAGTTTGTGAGGTTATGAGTAATCGAAGCAAGTAGAGCGGGTGTACCAAAATAAATTGCGTATCTGAGCTACCCTAAGTCAAATATTCTAAACAATAATTTCTAATGAAATTAAAATTTGAACCCAACCTGAGAGATTAGTCTTGTGTTTTGCCGGAGCAAGCTCAGAATATTATTGCAATTCGATAAAATATAGAAAGGGGCAATTACCCATTTTATTAAAGTGTCATAAATACAGTTCATTTTGATTAGCCTAAAATACTGACAAGCCAAGTTTTACATTTCTCAAATTTAATAAGAGTACCCTCAGTAGTGTGGTGATTTGCCCTATTTAATTATTTATATTTTTATTAAACCCTTTATTAGGGCAACATTACAAAACGTCGGCTGCCTAAAATCTTGAAGTTTCGTCAGCTATACCGGGTGATTATAAATGCTCTTCCATCAAGTTGCCTTTGAAATATTTGTTGTATGACTAATATGTTGGTGGCACTGTAACTGTAACTGTAACTTTGAGGTTAGTAGGTCAGGTTTTTCGTCAGTTTTGACACAGACTGACGCAAAACCTAACCGGCTATCCTCGAATTTGACATAGACTTACAGTGCCACCAACATATTACTTATACAACAGATATTTCAAAGAGAACTTCCTGGAAGATCATTTATAATCACCCGGTATAAGTAATTATTATAACAAATTTTGTTTCAGCTCAGCAGGTCACGGAAATCTAAAATTTGATAGGTTTTTATCTACTAAGTCGACTTGGGCTAATCCTGATTTTGATCTTAATATTGACAATTCGAATGGTAAGTATATAAAATTTTAGTTGAAAATTTACTCGATTGTGTTTTTTGGCAGCCATAAGTGATAAAAGTTTAAGTTTACAGTCGTTATCGACATCATGCAACATAGCTAAAAATAAAATAGAAACCTTTGTCAAGATTTTGTACAGTTGCTCGCGCTTTCATGATAAATTAAAAAGTTTGAAACAACTTCTTGTCGAAACCGCCCATGAAGTCATATTTAAATATATATCTGGCAGAACGTGCGGCATAAACGAAATTTTAAATATTATGTAGGAGCAATGCTTAAATATATTATTGCGTCTCACTTTCATTATATCAGGATCTAAAACGAAAATAGCTTGTGTGGAACATTTTGAATTAATTTCCATTTGCACGTTTGCTTTTTGTTAAGTTTTAGCGGCAATATTTTATATTAATATTACACGTTATAGGTATTATGGTACAATGAACGCAACAAATGAATTCTATCTTAAAAGAAACAACTCGTAACTACGGTATTTTTATACAGGCTTTGAAGCTTGAATAACCAATAATCTACTAGAGTGATGTATCGATCTGTCTAGTTTAAGTAACTAAATCCTATCGATGATGAATTTACAAATTGCAGGGAGATTAATTTTTGAAAAATGTTTCCTTTCGTTTTTCTGTGTTATTTCATATCGCCTACGTCATCAGCAGATCTATCCCTGAGTAATGTTAAATTATTCCGCCATTTTGAGATCGTTGAAGGCAACGCTAATTCCCAATATTTAATTATACAGCTTTAGAACATCTTTGTACGCTATGCTGGGTAACATCTGGCTATAATCAATAACAATACTAAGTACTTAATAAACCATTACTAATCTCTCATTTCTCTTCTTTACCTTAAACCGGTTTAAATGATTACTTTGGAATTTACAGTTGAAATGATTCAGGTATAAATATAATACGCTCAACCTAAGGAAAATTGAATATTTTTATGGCTTTCGTATTCGATTGAGTTTTAGTGCGGCTGATTAATTTCTTCAAATTAATATAAAGATAGCAATCAATCATATGGTGTGCATGCTAGCTGGAGATATTGCGTTCTGTTATTTCAATTCGTAGTTGTCATTAAAATCCCATTAGATATCGATTTTACAAGATTAAGGGTGCAGCTTAGGCATAAAAATCTGATTAAGTATACACCATGCAATTTTCGTGTATTTAGATTTCTACATTTAATTATTTGCCGTATTGATACTAGAGCATCTGAAGATACTGTTGTGTTAAATCTAATGCTTTATGTGTATTCACACCTCCGTTAAGTTGCGTATTACGCTTTTTGGGAACACTGTTAATCTAACGCCGTAAGTATTCTTAAAAGTATTATAATAAGGGATTGTAAAATGTTTGTTGACTCTTCCGCTGGCGTCCTTAATGTTCAGAATGTTACGAGTCATATACCACAGTAGGTAATGATGCTTATAATGGGCTGTAAAAGGCATCGGACAAAGGCACTGCAATAACAATAAAGCTGTAAATACATTAAGCAGTTTGAGCAACAATGCATGATATGCCATTTTTCTTTAGAACAACAAAGATTTTGAGATTACCCGAATATAACGCTGATGAAAACCATCAACATACAAATTAATACATTGTAGAACTTCGCTTTCAGTAACGAATTGGTGCAGACGGTTCGTCTTTCTCCATTTAACGCCATTGTTTGCTTTCTTGCTAGTAGATGCGAATCTGCGTAAAGTAACTTTTATGTTTTATAGCTTTCTAGAACGCCTATGTTAATGTGAATCTGCCTGCCTAGAGTTCTATCAGTGTCTTAAATACAATGATAAATTAATAAAGCAAAAACATTTAATATTAAATTAATGCTTAAACCCATTTTTTGCACTCCCAAGACTAAACGACCTACTTTAGGCGCCATTTTGAAGGAACAAAGTGCTATTTTTAATCCCTGAGGGAATAAATTTTTATATATTTATTTACAAAATTACCGTAGTTAATCATCTACATTTCCAAAGCCATCCATTTGTCCGAATCGAACGCATACATTTTAAAACCAAGAAAATCAGATTTATTTCATGATTTCTGAGCCGGGAGTGCAAAAAATCACATATATACCTGGTGACCAGAGTGCCTTTGATCCCTTGGGTGATTATAAACTTCACTCGCGGTATCAAATGATGCACTTTTGTCTCTTGGTATGTAATATAGTATAGAAACAATATGAGGTTTTAAGTGACTTCACCGGTTTTTCTAACAAAACTGATTCTTCCTGTAACGATATTTTACAGTAAATATCCACATATAGAGTTAATTAAATTTGGTTCTCACAACAGGGTTGTAGCAAGCTGTCATCAGGATATTTCGAAAATATCTTTGTGTATTAGGTCTTCGTTTGCATATAAAAATTTATTAAAAAGTAAAAAAGTGTTTCATAACAATTTACTTTTTCTTTAATATAACACTATTTTAGATCATCTAAGGAAAATTGGCCGGAATGGTTTTATTTTAGTTTTGTCAACTCATTATTCTGAGTGATACGTTATTTTGGGTAAAACATAACAATATACGAAAGTGCTCTATGCCAACGTCGTAACTTCTTTCGGCAACTTACCGTGACACACAAAAGTAAATAAAACTTCCGGGATTGGACCGTGTCATTATTGAGGTCGAAGAACTCAACGTTTAGCCCACTTTCGTAAGGGGCTTCATCAGGAGGAAAAAGCAAAAAGAGCACGGTAACTCAACGTGTTAACCACGCCCAAGGGAAGGGATAGAAGAGCACGGTAACTCAACGTGTCAACCACGTCAGAGGCAAAACTCGAAATCAAAACATTAAAACAAAAAGCAAAATCTCACAGTTTCGCCTCTGGCGTGGTTAGTTGAGTTACCATGCACTTTTTGCTTTTTCCTCCTGATGAAGCCCCTTACGAAAGTGTGCGAAACGTTAAGTTCTTCGACCTCAATAATGACACGGTCCAATCCCGGAAGTCGTTTCTTACTTAATGGTAATGGCCGTGAAAGCCTCCGAAATCATATTAACATATAATTTGTTTCAAGAGATTCGATGCACAAATAGTATACGACGACTGCATAAGTAAAACGATCTGATTTGATAAGAGCTCGCGGATTTGATTAAGCGAAGTAGTAAAAACGCTGCCTCACGTGAGGCGGTTGAAAAGCCATTCAACTAACATTTTCACTTCACGCAAGGCGGCGGTGCCTCCCGCTCAGGCGCTGATATAGATTAGATAAGATCTTATGTAGTAGCGACAATATAACTATTTTTAGCAAAGAAAAGATCACAGTATAAAATTAAAAAACACAGAAAGCAAATCAACTCTGGTAAACCGCAGATGCTTGTTTACTTCTTACTAAACGTTTAGATCTGCAACCGGTAATTTCTATAGTGGGCGCCATTCGATAAACTATGCATATCATCCGGGACGGGAAGCATGGATTGCGATTCCAAATGCAGAAACAAATAGAACTATTGAAAATAGAGTAACTACCTGCGGTTTGTTCTAAAAAAATCCCAGAAAAGGCTGTCCGGACGGGTTCGCAAACGCAGGAATTCTAACATTTCCCGAGAACGATTCGAACAGACCTGTAGAACAGCAACATAAAGCTACTTTACATATCAACAGCGAAGTAGAATAATAAAAAGATGTGAACAAAGTGGACAGACGCTGCAAACGCAGAGATGGTGACCCAAGTAACAATTCTAATACACTTTAGATTTATTTAGGTTTTAAAAATGTTTTAATGTGTTCAATAAAGGGATATTGGTTTTAAAGTTACCTTAAGATAAACTAAAAGTTCTTAAAGACCACTTATTCTTATGCAAAGGATTTAATGCACTCTTTAAATTAAAATAAACAAATTATTTGCTCTTAATGTCCTATTGATCTTATACTGGTTTGATAATACTCTTGACATTGGCTATTTTAAAACTAATTTGCTATTTTAAAGGATTAAATAGCAAGTTGGTTTTAAAACAATCCATTTTGGAACAGATAGTTTTAATGTAGTTTTATCGAGTACCCTTGATGTGTTCATTAAAACCCATTAAGAAAACTATTTTATCTTATTTACTCAATAAAATTCCAAATTAAATCCAAAAACATAATTTTTACCTTTCAAAGAGTACATTAAGAGTATTTTAAAACTTAAAAGTTTTAATTTAGTCAATTTGGTTCAAATAAATGCCTTTTGGATTTTTGATGACTTTATTAAAACTAATTCTACCCGATTGACATTCCGAAAAAACGCCACCTTCTCAATAAGCTAATTTAGTGAACCAGTGCGGTCCGCTCGTTTAACAGTAATATGCAAAACTTACCTGTCTTTTAATTAAATAAGGCACATAAAGATGAACTTGGTTTTAAAATGAAATGTAAACAGACGTCTGCGAGAGTAATTGTACTTAAAGTGGTAAATAAAACGCTGTTTTAAGTCTTGTAAGATTTAAAATGTTCTATAAATTTGCAATCAGTTTTAATCTAGATCACGCCATGTTTTATATAAAATACAGACTTCGGCATGATGGATATTTTCAATAGCCAAAGAAAAAAATATTATTATTGAAATATATGCGCCTTAGATCCTCTTAAATAATTGAAGAATGGTGTTTCCAAACATGCAATTTAATAAAAAAAGAGCATTTAGATGTTTAGATACAAAATCAAATTTGACGATATTTTTTAAATAATAGAAAAACACATTAAATTGATGGTGCCCGAGTTATGTAGAAGTATTTTATTATATTTTGTCAGAAAAGTGCCATCCGTTGATAAAATCTTTACCAGAATAGTTTGCATTTGTATATAATTTTATGATCTGCTTTATATACATATGCGTTACGTTTCAAATATTACCAATCTGCCATTTTAGAGACTTACAAAAGTTGTCCGACTTAATAAAATCCTTTTAGGATTAATTATGATTCTCAAGGTAATTTAGTCTGCCGCAAGTATATTTTAAATGCAAAACGTCAGTTGATAAGTTTTAATACATAAATTTAAAGTCACCTTGAAGAACTCTTTAAGAATATAAAATTAAAACTAAATGGTTTTAATAATAATAATAATAATATTTATTTACGGATTATACCTTTAAACAAACTAAACTTATATACAAAGCTATAGGGAGCCACTACACACTAACAGAAACAATATATTTACATTTTCAAATAAGTTCTAATTCTCCGTACAAATTCTCGATACGAAGTACCAAAAAAATCTATATCCTTTAATTTATTAACAGTAATAACCACTCGATTAATGGGGCTGTTTAGGCCATACACAGTTCGATGAAAAGCTTGTTCAAGTAAGTACTGGTTTCTTGTGTTAACTTGCGAAACATGCAAATTAAATTCTGCAAGTACATCAGAACAAGAAATAACACTATTTAAGCACTTATAGGCAAAGCACAACTCAAAATATTTCCTTCGCATATGCATAGGATGAAAACCAAAGTACATTAACATTTCAAGATAGTTATCGTCACTTAAAATTAATCCAGCTTTATAACAAAGAACTTTCCAAATTTTTCTCTGGACATTTTCGAGTCTGCTAACGTGCACCTTAAAAGCAGGAGCCCAAATTATACAATTAAAATCTAATACAGAACGCACAAAAGCCACATAAAGTACAACTAAGCATCTGACATCTTTGAACTCAACCGTTATTCTTTTGATAAAGCCTGACATTCTCATACATTTCGAAATTGTATAATCAATGTGTGGAATAAAACATAAAGAATTATCTAATAGCACACCTAAGTCCTTTATAACAGAAACCCGATCAAGGGTATCATTATTTATGTAATAACTACATTGAGTACTGATTCTTTTCCTACTGAACGTAATACTTTTACATTTTTTGATATTTAGATGCATATCATTTTCAATACACCAAGCATATAGGTTGCACAAATCAGTTTGTAAACCTTTGCGATCTGCTTCAGAAGTAATCATTCTAAAAATCTTTATATCATCAGCAAACAAAAGGAAGCGTGACTGCAAACAAGTACATATATCATTAATAAATATAGAGAATAGAATTGGACCTAGATGAGAACCTTGTGGTACTCCTGATGATACTATAAATTCTGATTATTTGAAATGATTTACATTAACTAGTTGAGATCTACCACTGACAAATGAGATAATCCATGATAGCAGCCTATCATGAATACCATATCCCTCAAGTTTAGCAAACAGTATAGCATGGTTGACTCTATCGAAAGCTTTACTAAAATCTGTGTAAATAGCGTCTACTTCAAAGCCAGATTCAATAGAATTATTTATAAAATTTATGTAAGGAAATAAATTCGTCGACGTACTTCTACCCGGATAGAATCCATGCTGTTGATCGATTATGATATTCAAAAAAAGCTCCTGGAATAATTTACTCACTAATTTATCCAAAATCTTAGGAATGCAAGACTGTATACTTATCGGTCTATAGTTAGTGACGTCGGAACGGTTTCCATTCTTAAAAATAGGAGATATATAAGAACGTTTTCAAACTAAAGGAAATACACCTGTATCAAGAGACATATTATAAATGACAAATAAGGGAGTAACTAGCTCGATACAGCAATTCTTAAGAATTATAGGATGTACTCCATCAGGACCAGCTCCTTTATTAATATTTAATTCATTCAGGCTCTTTAGAATTGCTGCACGAGACACAGAATAAGATGGAATACAAAAAGATGATTGAAAATCAAAAGTAGTAGCTGTTAGATTGTTTTCGCTGTAAACAGACTTAAAATATTTGCAAAACAAATCAGCGATTTCAGGCCCTTCACTAGCAAATACATCATTATAAAACATACTCTGTGGCACTGTTTTAATAACATTATTCCTTTGCTTTACATGGCGCCAAAAACAATTAACATTATTAGGAATGTCATTTTGAATACGTTTTAAATAATTAGAGTACGCATTTTTAACATCACTTTTACACAAAGACCTTAGTCAACTAAACTCAGCATAATCCGACTCAATTTTAGATTGCTTAAATCTCTTGTGAGCTGCTTTCTTTGACTTAATTAAGCGAATTAAATCTGGAGTAAACCATTGTGGAAAAGTGCTATTAGAACAACATTTTTTAGGAACAAACAAATTCAAACCTGAATATAATACATCATAAAAATTTCCTATACAAGTATCTAGATCACCATTAGCAAATAATAAATCCCAATTAATATTCGATAAGTATAGTTTTAAGTTATCGTAATCACCATTGATAAAATCAAAATAAAATTCTTGTGACATAGATAGTTCATGTAACTCAGAGACAGAAACGCTAAGATTTGCTAATAATGACGGATGATGACTATCGCATCGAAGTAAAGGTAATTTCCAAACCTGTATTACAAAAAAGTAAATCCAAAGTTACATTATTTATATTTTTGATATCATTAAACTGACGAAGACCACAGTATGAAAAGGTATCATATATATAAGCTGATCAGTTGTACTCAGAAGGTGGCCAGCAGATAAACCGTCTAATTCTTCCTCCACCTGCCACTGAATATTTCGCAGGTTGTAGTCACCGCATACAATAAATAATGACCCATCATTTTCACTTACAGACGTTTCGAGTAACACACAGTGAGCCAAAAACTTCTCGTAGGTAGTACCAGGTGGAAAATAAACGGCACAAAAAATAAACTTCTTATTACTGATAGTAAAAGATAACCAGATTTCTTCCCTATCAACTGGACTGATTTCCATAACAAAGGCACGAAATTCTTTTTTAATGGCAATTAGGACACCTCCACCGTCTAATTTAACACTGGTATTAACTGATCTGTCTTTTCTAAAAACGATATACCTATCATCGATAAATTCTTGGTTTTTAATGGACTCAATGAGCCAGGATTCGGTAATCACTATAATGTCGTATGATTCACTTAAAACATCTAAATAAAATTCAGATAACTTGGTGCGCATACCACGGACATTCTGATAATAAACAGACAGCTCGGATTTTAGATTAAGTTTTTTGATGACACCCGCGAGGTCACAATTTTAGGAGTACCGTTAATGTATTTGATAGTTTTATCTGTCACACCTTTATCGATTAGTTCTTGAAGTTCAGTTTTAACGGTTTTAATATAGTTTTAAAATGTAGTCTTAAGGCCCTTTTAGGATGGACCCTTTTTGGCTAGAATCTGCTTAATGGTGGCCTTGGGACTGCCTTGAAGGTAATTTGGTTTTATTCGAAATTTTATTCTATAGTTTTAAAGCGACCTTGAAGACCGCAATAAGAGCATTAGTGTTACTTGGGGAGGGTGGTCAACAGAAGTTTTCCTTTCGAAATACTGTTACATTTTAAGGTAAACAGATAGATACACCAATTCCCCTCACAAAGTGTGACAATAAACAAGATCCCGAACACAAACATCGCATAGCTTCGAAGGTAAGTAGACGATACCCAAAATTTTCCAAAAGAAAATGGAGTTCCGCCCCAAAAGCTGCAAGCGAAAATGTTTCTAAAGGAAAGCGGGCCAACAAGAAATCAATAGTCACTTAAACTATTTAGGCAACCTGAAGTACCTGACGGCATTCTAACTTGCCGGATCTACAGTAAAATCGTGCGAAAATTCTCCAAGTACCGTGCTTACGCATTCTGCCAGATCTTAAGTCACAAAAAGATTATAGGCTCTTCGAATCCGTACCGTACTGGAAAATATTTGAGGCAATTAAATTTTAGTTCATGTGTTGTCATATTATCCATCAAGGCCGTATTTATTAAAACAGTATTGCGGATGGTGGAAAATATTTTCAACCTTATTGAAGAATGAAGAAAATCGAAAAATTGAAATGAAAAAAGATGTAGGAATATAATAGCCAACACGGGCAGAAGTAAATCAAATTTTGGTAAACACAATGTCGAGAAATAAAGAAAATACAGAGAAAACGTGGCAAATCTAGTGTCCACAATAACTATCTCAAGAGAATAGTCTACAAATAGGAAAAAGAACCTCTTGCCCAACTCTGAGAGAAGAACATGAAGATCCCTAAACGAACTCATTTACGACTTCAGACCACCGCCAGGTCCCTTTGCTTATCTGAGCTGGTTTAAATATTCTCAAAATAGAGGTGATAAAAACTATAAAAGACAGTAAGATTGGAAAAACTGCCGGATCTGACGGGATTCCATCATATTAGCTCGAAGAAAATGTTGTTCAACTCACCAACATATTTCATTGCGTTGGCGTAATTTTACAAGATTTCCACAATCGTCTTTCATTCCTCTTTAGAAGAAAGGAATCTAGT
Source organism: Agriotes lineatus (assembly GCA_940337035.1). Taxonomy (NCBI): domain Eukaryota; kingdom Metazoa; phylum Arthropoda; class Insecta; order Coleoptera; family Elateridae; genus Agriotes; species Agriotes lineatus. The sequence continues at coordinate 132,723,410 of OW679197.1, read as the reverse complement.
GTGAAAGCATATGGTGACTTCACACCAATGGACTGTATGTTAAACTACTACTCAAAATAGTACTTAATGAAATTCATCTAAATAGCAAGGAGATGATGATCGCTAATCACTTCGGTTATAATAATGGTGTGAGTACTAATCAAGACTTTGTTCTCTATGTTAGAGTTATTCCAAAAATCGTGAGAAGTATAAAAGTTGGTCCGATTTATAGACTTGGGTTCGGGACGACCAACTAATCGAAACTTTGAAGAAAACAGTACCGACGATCTAAGGATTTTTCAAAACTTCATTGCAAACAGGAAGCTGTAGTCATAGTAGATATAACCGAGAACCATAGAATTCCTATAAAGAGAAGTCAACGCTGTTAAACCTATTCTGTGAAACAATTTTCAGAAACGTCGTAGAAGCACAATTTCAAATCACGGAAAGATTATAAATAAGATTTATTAGGCCGATGACACCCCTTTTAATTATTTTTGTACAACGTTATTCTAAAATAATCTAATAGCGGATTGAACATAATCGAAGACAAAGAGGTCCGGGGGTAGTGAAAGGGATGTGAAAAGGTCAAGCATATTTAGACTCGAAGAGGCAGGGGATTTAAATTCGGCCAGTATTACTTATGGGGTAACTCGAGTCATGAAGGTTTGAATGTTGAACAAACTGAAAGCATTTGAGATGTGTACCCAACGACCATTGCTTAAAATATTTCGGATTCAACACACTTTAAGCGTAGAAGTTCTGGAATGGTACAGGAAAGTGAAAAGCAATTAAACATAAATAGTAGAGAAGATGATGATGGAATACATTTCAACCTTCTTGATTATATTGTATACTGGTATTAAGTGAAAGTTATTGCAGTGACCGTTGAAAAATCCAGGCTCGGATATATTTTATTTTATATTCCTGTCAATTGATACCAAGCTGTCAACGTCATCAATTAAAGATGGCACTAAATCATAAACGTAAAATTTTCCTTGCATAGTCATATTTTACATATATTACCAAATTAAAATATGGAGAATAGATTCATTTTACACAATCGTGCATAGAGGAATTTCAAGAAAAAAATTAGAAAACTTACATAAGCGACATCAGTGCAAAGCAAACTAGGTAAAGGAAAGCCAAAGAAGAGGATTAGTAAAGTTGTTCAAGATGTACGGGAAACGATGGGAGCAAGTACATCTAAAAGCATAAAACAGGCAAACCAAGAAGCAACCCATTCAGGCGGTAGGTATTTGCAAAACCATTATTTAATAGAATAATAGCGTACAATGCACACTTTTCATGAACTTTTAGAAATTTTTTGTGGTAGAAGACTCACTTATTGCGAATCGTTCTTTAATAACTTTCTTCATCGATGAAGGCTGGTTATGCTGCATGGTTATCTTACTACTCAAAATATGAGAACATGGTCTACAGAAGATTATTACCAGTGCATCCAATCCCCCTTTGTTCAAACTTGGTGGCCACGAATTGCATCCATACTTTCTAAATATGCTACTGCTGCATATTACATCAACTATATTCTACTGGACCTTATTAGTCGGTTACAGGACTATGAACTAATATAAAATAATTTGAAGCAAAATTCCGCAAGGGCTCGTGGAACTAATGTTGAATTTTTTATATGATTTTAAGGAAAGATATTAATTGGTCCTAATCTGTGGATAGCCCGGTCCGCGGATCTCACTTCTAATGACTTCTTTTCCGCTATTTAAAAAATGCCCTTTACAAAAACAGGGTAAGTAGTCAGTAAAGAAAACGAAAAGTAATAATCCATGTATGTGAAAGGGTTACACCTGAATTTTTGGTAAGCTTGTTTAAAAATACGAAAAAATGTGTAAGCCTCTACTCTGAAAATAATGGTGAACTTTATATCGTTTGTAAATAAAGCTTTTTAAAATGTTTGATGTAAATTTTATTACAAATTACTCAAGGTTGCATGGTGTTTGAATAAATAACAAATTAAAATTATTTGTGCTGCTAGGTTTCTAGCGAAAGTTTAATATTCAGATTACCACATGCAGGACATGTTTATAATGTCAATTTCAGGTTGTTGTGTGAGTTGAAACTAAATTACAACGAAATTTTGTTCAAATCAGTAATTGGAGTCCTAAAAATTTTTTTTACCATATGACCAAAGCAGTCGGTGTCTAAGGTACCTGGTACTCTGCATGCCTAGACCTTGTCCATTAACAAACAAACAAACAAAAAAGTCAAAAACAGTAATTTCAAAGGAGCACGTGAGCGAGTATTAATGCCATGAAAGTATTTGCCTAAACAATTTATTGCAAATACAGCTACATGAGCTGTTACGACATCTTGTTGCAGTAAACCATCTTGTAACGCACCTGTACTTTGCTGCAGCTAGCGTTTTATTTGTAATTGCAAATGTTTATGCGACATGTGACACTCATAGGTGACACGACTACGAAAGGGATTGAAATCAACATTAATCCTGGTGACAGGTGACAAACCAAACGATTTTATAAAAAATGTAGGAAAATTTCGCTAAGATAACTCGGAATGCTTCGCTTAATAACATTTTCGCTAAGCAACAAGCCTCGGCTTCGCCTTGGCCTACCTCAAATGTTAACTTGGTACTTAAATAGCTATTTTGTTTGAGGACGAAATAGTCCTTTAAATATGCATATCCTAGGAATTAATATACCCATTAAGATAAAACCAGGCTGCATCCGTAACAAAGGTTAAATTTAACGGCTCATTATTGAGATTGTCAAAGAATTAACGACGAAACTGAACGCTCTTTGTATAATCACGTACAAAAAGTTCATCAACGGAAATAATTCGTAAAGATACAGATTCAAATATTGTCTCGATATTTTATGCCATGTTCCTTAATTTCAATGGTCAATTTTGTTATTTGGTTGTCTGTTAGCACTTTATACTTTATGGTATGGTCTTGCCCGTTCAGTTTAATTCTAATTCATATCGATTCCAAGGTTAAGTTGATAGTTAGAAATATGAATATATATAAGTTTCTTGACACTTTAATCTACTTGCACTACGAACAGTCTTTGCAATATTAAATTGAAATGCGAACTATGAAGGAAGCATAAACTTACAGAAGCTGCCCAGAAGAGAAAAGAAATATCTAATTTACTGTGTCAACAACACCGAAGTGAAAACAAGCAAGCTGCAGAACTAAAGATGTTTAGTATCTCGCTCCTTGAAGGCACACCTGGTAAGATAGGAGGGCTTTATGCAAACCTGGACCCACGGAGATGGTCGCTGGGCCGACAGATTAGGGTAATTTTGACTGAGGCACGACGTTAGACCACGGTCATCATCACATAGCGAGCACGGGAATTTATTGTGCGTGTTTGAAAAATCCGACCGCAGCCGGTCGCTGGAGTTTGGTGGTTTTTAGCCGATGATGACGAGATAAACCAACACATTAACGCAGTTTCAAGTTGATTATGAATCCAGTTAAGATCTGCTATTCACACACGGCAGTAGTAATTATCTCCAATCCATTCGCACGGCGTATAATATGTAAAGCAGGAGCTTCTACTCGTTGATACGTCTGGTTTTATAACTGTTTGCTGCTTGCCTCCACACTCTAAAATGTCAAAAACCAATAAAATAATTGATATTGTTTCCGATGATATTAGTATTGAGGTAATGTTTCATTTGATTAAAGCTTACTTTCCTCGTGGAAAAGGGCAAATGAGGCAGCATCACCCTGCAATTTACTGTGTACAACATGCATTTGGTAACAAACGTAATATACAATAAATTACCTTCGAAGGTAGTATGCCCCTAAGGGCTAAGATGCTGGCGACCAAGAATATCGTACATTGTATACGGACAGCTCGACGAGTTGTTCTATGGAGTGGTGCCAAAGAGTAACAGAATGCAGAAAGGCACAATTAAAATTTTCCACATAAGTCGAAAATGAAACTCTTCTTAATTCTAAGATACGAAACTTCTAGGCTTCAACGGCGTGTGTAATCTTCTGGGATTTTCAAGTTTGGCGGAAATCAAAACGCCCAATAATCGGCCATTCTTAACCCAGGACTGCTACACTGCACGGTCTACAGATATGCTCCCAACTGATAAGATTTATATCACATGTGTCTCGGAACCGAGTAAAAAATTATTCGAGTGAAGAACTTCTTGCTGCTTCAACAAACATGTGCGCCCGTCCAATTCGGAATATCAGCAGCCATCGCACGAGGGCAAAAAGTTAAAAACGATTTACAAATTTTACATAATTCCTCACATAGGCAGTATAATTTTCAGCTTGAAAAGAGGTTCTAACAACAGCAATTTTGGAAACAATTTAGATATTTTCTCAAAATGGGATATTTGAGAAATTTTAACTCAAGAACGAGGCTTTAATACAGAGAATAATTGCAAAGAAGGTGCTCAGGTTTCCTCTGGTTCTTATTTCGTGGTATAAGTAAATATTTTTAATAAAACTGTATGAAGGTCACTGAACTGATGTAAAATGTCTTATTAATGGCTTTGTGTAAAAATATTGGCCCGCCCAATCCTGAAAAACTAATACTATTAAGTTGGATGAATTTCTTAACACGTGTAAAACAAAAATCATATGAAACAGGTTCTACCTTTAAATTTGTTAAATATGGAAACGTTGCAACAAATTGCCCATATAGAATGATATTTATTTTTAAAATATACTAACAGAAACTGTGTATAAATTTAAGAGGCACTCGACGGATTAAGTTTTTAACGAGTGCTACTAGTTGTGCTCGATCCAGCAATTACCGTGGAACAATTACACTCTGGCTTTTCCATTAAGTGTTCCACTTGGAAGTTTAATTTTTTAATGATCTTGCTTTTATTTACACCCCGTGTACCACCGAACAAATAGTCTGAAGAATGTAATTGGAAGTTGCTTTTCTTGTTCCTCATCAGCCGTTTTTCCACAAAGCAGCTGGTATTGTTTGGCGAAGGCGAAGTAGTGTCCGGACATCAATTTAAAACGAATTAGACGAAAGATTTATGTTGCACGCAAATACAAAACTTCCCGTTTTACAAGTCCAGATAGAATTTCCACTGCTCATGTACACGGTAAAATGTCTCCTGTCGCAAAGGATGAAATTCTCAATTAAACTGCAATGTTCTGAATTTCCACTACAATGACATAAAAAGAAACTTTCTAAAGGCTTTGGAGCATACCAAACCTGATAGTTTTAAACAGTGGTTTTTATCAGAAAAGCTGCAAGAGAGGAGTGAATTTTCTTTCTTTGCAAGTAATTTATAATTAAAGTCGAGAAATTGTACTATCGTGTACGGAAACTTGTGCTGACAACGTATAAAAATATTTTTTAATAGAGATAGACGAATACGCCTCCATCTTTAACGATAGCTTCTGTTTCTTGCCTTTATTACACGCAAACTGATCCGACTTGAAGGGAAGTTGGACTTATAAAACATGTAACGTTGAAAATATAGTACGAGCAAAAGGAAAGTTCATTAAAGATGCCTTTGGAATTTTGAAGTCATGTGTATTGTATCACCAGAAAACTATTCCTAATCTTTGTCCCTGACATGTTACAGATAGTGACTGACAGTGGCTAATATCAAGCCGCGATCATAACGGTGATCAAGAGTTCCCGTAATACACTCAACGGAAATATTTCCAAAGCCTGCAGAAGAAGAAAAAAAAAGATGATGATCTCACTTGGTAACAAATATCAAATGACAGCTTCTTATTTTATGGTGTTATAATTCACATGACTTCAATATTCCAATGGCATCTTTGATTAACTTTCTTTTTGCTTATACATTATTTACTCCCATAATCAGTTATATTTTTACCATGAAAGCCAAGGTGCTCCATCGTCTGGGTAGAATTGACAAGTTCAATTTTAATCCAATATATTCTGCTACTTATAATTGATTTCTATATCTGGCTTACCAGCATCTGGCTCGAAAGGAAGCAATAGAATAAAAATATGAAAAGAATACAGTTGATCAACATATACTTTTCACATAGCGATGTTCATAAATAGACGTGGCACGTGCCAAAAAAGGCAAGTCAGGTTGATGGCGCAATTATTGACAGAAGATGCGGGTCAGAAGTAATAGAAGTAAGGAGAGCTGCAGTTCCGATATGGACCCTGGCAACCATCTTGTACTAGTAGAATATAGAAAAAGAAAAAGAGCAGTTAAAATGGAAACGATATCAAGGTAGAATAAGAGATATACTAAGCACCACTTGGAAATATAAATAGTAATAGAACATATATGGTAAAGGTTCAAGCTCTGTTCGATGCGGCAATAGCAAGACGAGAACTAAAAAATATTATTGTGATGACAAATGGGAAAAACTGGTTGTAGAAAATCACTTAGCAATGTTGCAAGAGCTACAAAGAAAATCAAACATAAGCAAGACATAATTTTTAAATGAAATTAGGATATGAAAGAATGAAAAGAGGAAATGGGACAAAGAAAGATTAAAATAATCAAAGAAGTTCTATATTTGTTTCGGTAATTTACAAAATATAGAAAGCTACTAAGAAGTCAGATATTAGAAATACATGAGGATGAAACAAAGTGTGAAAAGCGGTGTGGTAGCGGACAGCAGAAAGCATCAAACCACATCCTGACAAAACAAAGATTTCGAAACTAAATTGAGAACAGCAGAAATTGTACAGGCACGGATATGGACAGCGACTACAACCTGCTTATGGTAAAAACCAAAATCAGAAAACGAAAACAAGTGGGCGGAGGCAGAGGGCATGAGAATATAAGAAGTTTTGGGAATGGGTAAACCAAAAGTAGCAACAAAACCAATATACAAAGACAGAACAACGAAATTAGTGGAACAGAATAAAGCAAACGTATCATAAGTAGCATATTGCTAAGATGATAGCGCCACTTTGGGCGCCATTCATGTTATGGTTTGACTCTACCACGTTGTAACGCCTTTGTTATTTTTTAATTGACTTAAACTTTTACTTTATTTTATTTTCAATCAATTCTTTTTAAAATTAAATTTTATTTAACTCATTTGTCCTATATAATCCTGGATTATAAAAATTATTAACTGCTAGCTTCGGTAGAAACACTTCACTGAAAAAACAGGTCGGATTTTTTTATAATCGAGATTGCTTATATTCTGAAATTACATTTTCTTATTTTTTATGACAACTCGTACATCTGTCAACTGACACTTCAACTGAACCTTCAAACCAGTATTGAAAAATCAATTACAAATTCTTTCTCGTTACATTTTGTCATTCCACGATATCAAATGGTAAGTACTCCCGTAATTAACTCACTTCACGCTTTCTATTCTCTTTCAGTTTTTATTTTAATACCTGTATTCCGTTACCTGTTATTGGTCTCGACACTCTCCTCTACTAAGCCCAATGCATCCAGCAACCTCACCGAGACCCCCCCCCCCCCCCCAAAGCTCCAACAACAACGTCTGCATAAACTCCGTTAAAATCACACCCGGACCTTCAAAGACTTCCCCGTCCTTTAAACACGACAAGGCACCTTCCAACCTTTCTCAGCAGCAACATCAGCAGTAACCACCATCCACGTCGTTCTACCAAAATCTTCAAGCCAACGACAACCCGGTACCACGAACCTGGACCAGATGCAAGAAATGTTTACTAAAGATGTATAATTTAGAATGCCGTAAAACGTTGCACAATGCTTACACGTAAAGATCTAGGTAACGGTCTCGCGATATAAATTATTTAATTTTGGAACCACATTCTTGTTCATTTTTCCTTAAAAGCGGGCGTAATATGGCTTTTATAACCCGAGGGTCTATTAAATTGCTAAGCAGTAAAGCAAACACTAAACATAAAGTACTATAGGAATACCAACAATCTGCATAGAAGCCAGCACACCAAAAACTCACAGCGCCAGCACAACAATGACACAGTAGTCTGCAACCAACATATTTAACCTTTGAATTTTATCCTACTTGAGAACCAAAATAAAATAAAACGTTGCATGTACCACGTGCATAATCAGGATTATAGCATTTGGAAAATTAAAAGCTCTCCACTTTGCGTTGCGCTTTAAACATTTCCTCCTGCTATAAGCTATTGATTATACACAAATAACCATTATTACGTGATGGCATGGAAAGGGGCATTTGCGCCATTATATCTGCTGTAGAAATTGCAGTAATGTATTTAATAGCTATTTTTGTATTAAGGGCGTGAAGGAGGCGATTTTGGCCCGCGGCGGAATTATAAGCCAGAGGCCCGAAGGGCCGAAGGATTATAAAACGCCAAAGGGCCAAAATCGCCGTTCACGCCCGAAATGCTAACAAGATTTTTTGTAAAATCCACCATAAAGCTTTGAAAAATAAATGGCACGATTCGTTCTCAAAAATCAAATTGTTGTTGGTTGCCAATGTGATGCTGGTTTTTTAGGCCTTAGGGCGCAAAAGGCATTATTTACGCCCGCAAATTATTTTTAGGCCTTAGGGCGCAAACGGCACTATTTACGCCCGCAAATTAATGCATAAATGACCATATTTTAGTACGATTTTACAAAAAAACATTTTCTGATTAGTACCTTGTTTCATCTTCAGCTGTTTTTATCCCGTATTTTCTAACTTCTACAAAATGTGACTGTAGAGACTAGACTTACAATCGATAAAAGCTTTATACTTTAGAATTAACATGTAATTATAACACTTGTACGAAAATTTTAGAATTTGCATATATGCATATACGAGTTATTTAAAAAAAATGATAACACTTGTATCGAATACAACAATTAACGTAATTCATAATGACTTTTTTTAAAAGAGAGTTTGCACGAACTGCTGAGTAAGAATTTAATGGGGTTTTACACCTACATTTCCAAAGAAAATGCAAAAGCTATATATTGTCCCTTTGCTCAAGATGGTGACACTCACCTTGATTTTTATTCTAGCTTTTTAATTTATAAAGAGCATGTTTGATACTCAGCTGCTATTAACTCCTGGTGCACTATTCGCTTTGAATCATTTTCAAATACGTAGCAGGTATTTGTTAGCGTTAGTGCAGAGAAAACCTACACGGTTTCAGAAACTGAAACTATTAGATCAAAATTTAATTAGGACGATCCTTTTCAGTGAACTGCGAAGCCCTCGAGCTCTCCTGTCAATAAACGCGTTATCATTCTCTAAAAACTTTTCATTAGAGGTCAGTTTAAGAGTAAATTACAGTTATTGGCCACTTGGATTACGCCAGTTGCACAAGCGTCGACGTGCAGCTTAGCAGATCTTTCGGCAGTGCTCGAACGGCGATATCTTATCTGAGCCACTGCACTGAAAGAAAACGTCGGAAACAGGAAATGAAGCCTCCTAGATAAATTAGCAGGGGTCACAGAAGGAGAATTAACGGAAGGTTTCAAAGGAAGTTTTTTAAGTGAAATTATACCCTTTTCTCGGTTTGCCCGACTTAAATTGCGAAACCCTTTGTTTAAGGGGGCGAATCTCGTGAATAATTGACACCTAAAACTTATCTGAACAGCCCAAATTATAAATTTAACGTTTTATAAATGATAAAACGCTATTTTGGCTTTGCAGTTGTAGCGGAAAAGCCATTAGTCTCCACGTTTACGTGGCGATTACCAGGGATCCGAAGCGTTTCTTATCTTCCTTCCGCCAAATTCAATCTACGGATCGATAATCAAATTTGGTACTATACTCACTGGACAATGTTAAGGTAAATGAGTTTAACTAAGTCGTGAATAGTAATTTTCAAATTTCTGCTGTTCTATAAACATGGATTTTTTAACGGAAGGATATTCTTAAGGAATTTTTTAAGTTAAGTCAACCGAATCTCCAGTGGTGCATACAATATTTTATTTACTAGCATATTAGTAAAAATAGTATGAAATTTCAAAATGTCATTAAGTACATTTAAAATAAGAATATGTAAGTGACATCAAGGATTGCCTGAATGTAAACCGTTGTTTGTAGTTACATGGTTAATATGAGATTGAAGGAGAAATAATTAGAAAAGTGCCTTGGGCGTTATGCGTAGCTTTTCCTATTTTGTATCTATGACGAAAATGAACAATAACATATCATGTTGCTGGTAAATAAAATATATGTCTCAGTTTTGTGTATTTTGTACGTTTGGACATTCCTATTTAGATCTAAAGACATTTTCAATATTAAAATCAAGAACCTGGAAATAGTTCAGAAAATAACTTTCTCAGTTGCTCCTATTGAAACAAGCCAGATGATTAGAACCAAAAATTAGGGCTAATCTAAAGGAACGATAAAGCAGACATTTGCATTGGTTTTTTAAACTATTTTATTTGGGCTTTCAACGCCCATCTTTTTGTTGAAGGGTTAAGGACACTTTTTACGAATAGCAACTGACAAACGTAACCGTATACATTTATTGCTGAAATATTACCTCATACAATAATTGGACCAAAGTTTATAATACCGACAATTACTTTGTGGGCGACAGGCTCTTTAAAACATCCTTAAGCAACTACTACGATAGAGCTCCTCGAACCTGTTAACCTAATGATTAACAATAAAAAATTGTAACTTCAATAATTTAATGTAGAATGTAAAACCATATGTATAATAGCAATTATAGTAGATTATATTATAAGTGAGAGAAATGCATCATTATTTGCGAGTGAAAATTTTGAATCGCGAGTACCCCAGCACGAGCGATACAATTTCTCACGAGCTTATAATGGCATTTCGCTCACGTCTGATATACGACGTTTTATCTTACAGTAGCAATTCTTGTGCCTAAATAGTTTGCGAAGTCAGATATGTCGCGAAATAAATTTATAAGTAGTCGCCTATGATTTGTGATATACGTTTGACAGTACTGAAGTGTATTGGCAGTACTGAAGAGTATTGTCAGTCTACGTCAAATTCAAGTTTCGTAGGTTAGGTTTGGTTTGCTATTTGACACAGACTGACACAAAACTTAACCTGAAAATTACGAATTTGACATAGCTTGACAGTGCTACCAACAATGCAGTAGTATAAATAATGCAAACTCACTTGTGAATAAAACTTCATTTTAGTCACTGAAAACAGTTGTATAATCTATAGTAATAGGCGCTACTGTAAGATAATAGTTATTTACTATACAAGTGGGATAACAGTATCATTAATATACGTGTGTGTAAGTTACAAACGAGTGCGTAGCACGAGTTATGTAAGCACACAAGTATATTAATGATGCATTATCACACATGTATTGTACAAAATTTTATCTACGACTGCCTAAAATTGAGAAAAGTGCATTAAGAGAAATGTCAGATCTGTCATTTTCAAAACTATTTTAGTAGGCAAATGTCATTATGTCATTCATTTGACACTATTTCAGTTACGTAATGAAGTCATTACACAACTCAGTTGCGTAATGAAACCATTACATAACTGAGTGGTGTAATGAGCTTCATTACGTAACTGAAATAGTGTCAAATGAGTGACGTAATGCGTTACTTATCCCACTGGAGTAGATAAAATAAATTATTTACCCTTGTACATAATCATTTTTATCACAAATTAAAATAATCTAACCAACATTTTAATGTCAAATTTTGAATAAATAGTTTAACTTGATGTTTTAGCTATGTAATTATGCTTAAAAGTTTCCTATGGGTAAACTTTATTAGAAATTTGTTCAGAAAATTATGTTCATTTTAAATTCTAAATGTTACGTTTTATATTCAACTAACAAAATATTTCCCAAAATTAATTATTTAAAATATATCTTAACGCTAGTATTTAACCTTGATACACTGGCTTTTCCAATTCGCTTGAACTTAATTTTTCAGTTTAGCGCTTTTCTACTTTTGTATTGCCTAGTACCTTTCCCGCTTCAAACTAGGCCCAATTGAAAGTATAGTTAAGTTTCAAAACAAATTTTCGTTCCTTCCAAATACTGGCGTCTTCCGGTTCATTTCATCATATGAGGGCAACGTCGATTTAAATTTAGATATGCTTACTTGGCTCATTAATGGAGTTTCATTCTTAATTGTGTTTTGGCTCCGGAGTGGCGGCCGTTTCATGCAGTCATGGTCTTGTTTGCCGGGGTTCACCGTTCTAGGCGCGGATGTAATTGCTTCATATAGTGCAATAATTACGCTTTCGTGCAACTCAGAGAGAGAGGTCGTTAAGTAGCGCAAGCGCGCGTTCCTTTGGCTTTAGCATTCACCCGTCTGAGTTCAAGAAGACAAGTGATGGTCGGTTGCGGTACGGCGCAGGCCCTTGGCCCTGGCAATGTCGAAATTAAGCGAAACTGTGTGGGTGTTATCGGTCAATTTTTTGGTCATTTATGTGACCCTTTGTGTAGTTATTAGGCAAGGAATTCTCGTATTGCGGAGTTGGCAGCTTCGATTGACGCCTTGAGGCGGATAATTAATTGGGAATCTCTTTTGTGCTAATCGTTTGTAATAAAGTTACGTGTACTGTACCGCGGCTTTTCCTGTCGTTACGTTCTTCATTCTACCCTGCTTAGGGGATTTAACATCGTCCAGACCCACTCGACAAATAACACCCCATTCGTTAAGCATTTTGGTGCAGTCGCCTGGTCATGACCTGCAACTCCGTTAGACATCATCACCGTAGCCAGATGAACCCCTCAAAGGCACTGTCTCTTGTAGTAATTTTAAAGTGCACATTGTGGATTGAACAGTGATTTTTGGAGTGTCGCCATTTTGCGTAGCCTTGCTGTTAATTTGAAATTAAGCGTTTGAACTGTTGTTAGCGTCCTTAAGTCAGATTTGATTGTTTACTGTCAAGATTGATTGTTTGTAAGTAGTTTTTTTTCTGTAGTTAATGTTGTTACCGGATTTGAGTCAGTTAGATTATTTGTTGTCAAGTTTACACCTGTATTTAGATTAAACGCTGCGCAATTAACGCCATTAACCTTTATTGAGTATTTCTTTTAATGTTCATTGTTTACCTACATATTTCTACGTTAATATAATTAATTTTTAATTAGTCGTGTTTTTCTTTATTAGATTTATGACGTTTGCATGTGTCTTTGGTGATGTAAAGAGGTTCAAGTGGCTGTAAGCAAATGCAAGCAAGGTAACTCCGACGCAGCTGTACGTGGACCGTCGCTCAAGCACTGCCAAGGTTGAATTAGAAAAGCTGGGTCATCGTTTCCACTTTCTCGGTGAGCCCACCTGTGATTTTCGTTTACCGGGTCATTGCCTAATTAAGGTCGAAAGTAACCCCCCTTCTCCTTCTAAGTGTTAGTCGGAAAATTTTGTAACTGCCCATCGTAACATAATTGGGGGAACGGATCCGAGCATTTTCCGATGTTTATCATTTTATCGGGTAACTGACGGTTTGGTATTTTTGATGTCAAATTCATGTCGTAACGTCGTTTTCATTGTGTAACACACTTTGCTGACGTGCCACACTAAGCTGCAGACTCCTGTAGGATCCTGCTGCTGTTGGTGTCTCAGAATTTGTTTTATTTTAGTTACAGTGTTCATACATTTTATACTTATATTTATTTAGAAAATTGACGTAATATTAGAAGTACTACACTTAATCTTTCTAAAGTGTTCTAAATGTAACGACTCAAGAAAATCTACAAACTCTTGGCTATTGAACATTTCAAAGTCATTTATATTCGAAAAAGCAACATATATTGCAGACATTTTGTTGCATTACAAAGTGTGGGAAACTGTAAATAAGCAATTCCTTGCTATTTTTGTCCTTGCAGCAAAATCTTCACCATTTATTATTTATACAGCCACTGCAGAGACCAATTATTAGCTTCACGTCAAATAAAAGTATTTGTTGTCGTTATCATAGGCCGATTACGATATGTAAGAAGCCGCCAAAGCGTTGGATCTCTCAAAATAATCTATTATTTATACCCGTCTATAATCTTTGGTGTGTTAATCGTTTTAAATATTCTTTCAGTTTTATTATGTAATTTATCACTCTTATAACGTTTATATCTTCAAGTATTTTGTCTAAAAATTTACTCTTAGCCTCTCTATTGTTCTTTCTTCTGCTGGCTTCTAGTATATAAAGCGTTTAATTAATTAGTTTCTATCGTTCCTCTCAAAATGCGTTACCTACTCTCTTCCCTGGGGATATATTAGTATCTTATTATGTATTCTCCTCCTATCTCTTTACGTAGTTTATTGCTCATCTTACTCATATACCCTTCTTTTAAGACTTTGACCGATTCCAAAATTATTTTGAAGAATTTAGAAAATCGGATGATAATTGAATCGCCACAAAGAAGTTTCAGAGATTAGAAAATTGACTGTCAAGTTCTTTGGCTTATTCTAAAACAAAAAGTTCATATCAACATGAGTCCACAAGTACTTCGTTTTCGATATCCAAGGTATTGAGTTTAAGCGAAAAAATCGTTAAAATTGTAAATTTTTGAAAACCAGTTTGAATATTAATTACAAATTTGGTGTATGCACAAGCGGCGCCAAAAGCAACTTTTTGTGTTGGTAAACCTTCTTTCAAATCATTAGTGGTGGGCGTATAACCCCCTTTGAACGATAAAACAAGAAAGGACTTTTTCCAGTTTTGATAAGGTTTTTGAGCGTTTACGTAATTCAACGAGACGAAGAGATGAAACGTGGATAATGTCCGAAAGTGGTAATTTCCCACAGTTTCTTTGATTTACTTGTTTCCTGAAAACTTTTGTTTTTCTATTAATTTGAATATATTCATGTTTCATTAAGCAAAACAATTTGACAGCATCTGGTTTTACTTTGCTAATTAAAAACTGTGCATTTTTACAAATATCCCAGAAGGTATTTTTGTAGAGTTTTAATCAAGGAATTCAGAAAACTTATCGAAACTGAAAAAAAGTCATTGGCGTCCACGTGGCGTTTCCTTTTTTTTACTCAATTGAGCAAAGGGGACTCATACACACGCCACTGATGAATTTAAAAAAAAATATCTAACACAAAAATGTTCACTGTGGCCGCACGTACACTTGCTTTCAAAACTTTCGCGTACACCTATTTTTCGGTGCATTGAATCAGGGTTGTAATTAATCAATTATGACATTTGAAAAATTAAAATGCCTCGACTGACAGAGCAAGACAAAGTTTTGATGCTTTCCAAATTAGAAGAGGGGTGGTCCATAAGAAAAGTTGCTACTCATGGGTTAAATAAAGCAGGAATTTGTGTCCTGAGGGACCAATCACAATTTTTTGAAATGCTGTCAATGTCATCTTTAACCTAATCTCAAAATTACCCGTGGACACAGCTAAAATTTTGCAAAATCGTTGTTACTTGATTTCGAATGTGTACGCGAAAGTTTTGAAAGCAAGTGTAGACACACTAAATTTTAAATTAATTCAAATACAACGCGCATTCCAAAATTAACAAAGTTTACGATGGTTTTCTCTCAAAACCAAGATTCCATATTTCGAAAATAAAGAACTTGCGGACCCATGTTGTTAGGAACTTTTTGTCTTACAATATGCCCAGAAACATGCCAGTCAATTTAGGAAACACTCTGTATAGCTGTTTATAATAGTTTTGCAATAATCTGCGAGAATGAAATTTTTTCATAATAAATTACTCGAAACTTCACGATGTCCTCTCCATCTACTGCGTTGAAACTTATTTCATCTCTTTACTGTCTTGCTCTTCCTGATCCAGCTTTTCTCTATTTCACGATCTTTCTGTTATTTTCCATCTTTTAATTCGTTTACCATCTCATTCATTTTCAAGTTGTTAGATAGTGTATTTACATACCACGTAACCGTTTTTATTATACTTCATTTTGGTCGTTCTTGCTTCCTTAGTTTTGTTTCTTTCTCGGGTTTGTAGTACACTTTGCTTGCTTATTGTTCCTTTCAAGACTACTTGATTCTGACCTTTGGATCCATTCGTAAATTTTGTCATCCATGATTGGTTTCTTGTATGCTACTTTTATTTTTTGCCCTGTTCTTGCTTTGCAACATTTCTAATTCTGCTTTGGATTTTTAATTCTTTCACTATCATATTATTTTCAATGTGCATTTTCTTTACTTTTAAGTTTCTCTTATTGATCACCACCTCGTTTTTGTGATTATATTTCAATTATGGCCATAAGTGTGCACATTTCTGCCTATATTAGATGCTTTATTATATTTATAGTCGTCTTAACCCCCCTATTGTGTTCAAATTTTGGTTAGACTCACAGCTTTCGGATCATATTGACCCGTGCGGCAATTAATGACGTTTTAATTGTTCTAATTCATTATGTTATCAATTTATAATTCAATAATTGAACAAATGAAAAATTTTAATACATGCATTAACATTAAAAATTAAAAGTTGTAGAAGTTTATTGTCCGCCGTTTCTACATTATAATCTAAAGTTTGCCCCCCGTTTAAAAATTACGACAAACTCGGACATTGCTAATTACAGACCTGTTGTCTGATTTCCATAGTACCTTAGTTGACATTTTCAGGTCATATGTAAGTGAAAGGTATTAAATAGTGGTTTACAAGTGCAACATCTCGGTCGGATATGGTGCAATTTCTGGAATGCCTCAAGGGCCTTTTCTGGGACCACTGTTGTTATATTATTTATTAATGGTCTTCCCCAGGTGATTGCAAATTAGACGTAATCATAATTTACCGACGATATTAAAATGTGGATAAATTTTAAAGCAGCTATGACGTGCGAAACAATGCAACGATATATTGAAAAGATTTTTAATTGGAGTTCTACAAATTTATTATTTTTTAACGGTAGCAAGTGCTCTGCGGTTTCTTATACACGCAAAGTTCAACATATATTGTTTAATTATACACTGGACGGGCGTTCACTAATTTGAAGAGATAAGATTCTTGATTTTGTATACTATATGATAACAAATTGTCATTTAGTTACAATATTAACAAAATAGTAAGTGAATCCATGAATAATTTATGCTTTATTATTAGAGATATTCATTCATTTAATCAAAAACAAACATTAATTTTGTTTTATAATGCATATGTACCTCCTAAACTAGAATATTTAGCACTAACATGGTCTCCCTACCTTTAAAGTAATAATAAACAAAGTGAAACTATACGAAGAAAATTCGACAAATATTTAGAATTAAAACTTTAAAGTGTATATCCAGCGTTGATACCTTATAGAGAATTAATCGATCATTCTGGTGTACTCACCTTGGACAAACAACGTGAGCGTACTATCTTACTTTTTTGGCACAAAATAATACATTTCGAAGTTAGGCTATGATGTAATTTTCCCAATACAACGTGTCTTTGAATTCCTAAATTTACATCAAGGTAAACGTAGATCTTTATTTTATTTAAGAACGGCAAGGAAAAATATTCTGTTGACTATTCAACACTATAACATATAAGCCAATCACATTGCAGACATTTGCTTTTTTCAACCAATAACAGCAGTATATCACTGAATATTGGGCACCATGCAAAATATTCACAAAACAATGTACGTACTCAAAAAATAAATAGCCTTGTTGCGAAGTATCGCTTAGCAACGATGTTCTGTCCTTAGTGATATCGCTAGGTTGCGTAACACTAAACTACAACAAACTGTGTGGCTTGTTTTAAAAATTTTAAAATGCTGTGTTTTGGAAGTATTCCGCTGAATTTAATTGAGAATGAATAATTATATTAATTGTTGGATTATTTTTCAATAAAGTTAATCGTTATGTATTAATATTGTTAAATAGTCGTCCCAAATACCACTCGAAGTGGATATATTTTTTTTTAAATATTTTGCCATTTCCATAGAAATTATTGCAAATTTCACTCAACAAAATCACATTTAAATGTCACTCGCCTTCGGCTCGTGACATTTTTGATGTGATTTTGTATCGTGAAATTTAAACGCAATAATTTACATGGAAACGACAAAATATTTGTCAAAAATATATCCACTGCTTGTGGTATTACTCTTGAATACTGCTTTGTATATACATTATACAATACAATTGCTGAAACTGTAGTTATATCTGATCTTTCATATGATGTTCTTAAAACCACTGTATACTTGCGCTGCAACCTTTGTTCAGGTTTTAGTTTAAGTTTGGGTTTAGGTTTAAGTTTAACCCTAAGTTGAATCTAATTTTGAGGTAAGTTGTTCTATTTCCTGTACTTATACAACCGTGCTAGTGCTATTGTTATTATTATTATTATATTAGTTTATTAGCGTGCTCTTGTTAGAATTACTAGAATTACAGGTATCATCCACGGCGTAATTGATTGCGATCATTAGTAATAATATCTCTTAATTATACAGTTTTTTTCTGTTTTAGAGGTGCTTAAAAATAATTTGTTATGTATGCGTTTTAATTAATTTTGTCTTCTTCTATGTATTCTGTAACCTGTAGTTGGTTGATCATTGCAGTTACAATAATAAATAATAATAAATAGTAAATTGTAAATAACCTCATATCCAGTTCAGTTTTCTAGTCCATACAATAATGATTGATATACCTAAGCCTTGCACGGGTATTTTGAACAACTGCAACATTGCTTACTAGTTTTATTATCCTTATATGATGGGCAAATTAACATCTCGATCGTTTACTGGTACTTGTCCTTCGGCGGTGTTTGGTGAGGCCTGTGTTGTTCTAATGATTTCTGCAGCGGATACGCTTCGAGGAAAATGCTTTCGTTCTTGTAGTAATGGGGTTACTAAAGAATAGCACAGCTCTTCAAGAAATAGTCGACGTATCGAGGGTGCTTCAGCATCCCAGTCAGAATTGGTTGCCCAATACAAGACGTATGTGTTTCATACCGAGACATCAACAATATTTTAAAGAGTAGTACAGTTATATAAAATAGCTTTTCGAATACCAACAAAACCTATTACATAATCATACACTGGAGCCAGAGCTGGGCAGTAATTTATTACTTTATGATTAAATTACTACCTAAATTTCTTTTGATTTATTTGCCTTTTAATTAAATTATTTTTCAAAATACGGTAGTTGAAATTGGTAACTCCCATTTTTGTCATAAATTACTTGACAATTACTTTTTAAAAGTAATTAACTGCTGTACTTAATTACTCAACTATCTTTGAGTAATCAAACTAAAAGCATTTAAACTACTTTGCAAATATTTGAATTACCTGTGGTAATTGAACTTACTCCCGGTTATTAAATTAGTTCTTAGTAGTTCAATTACTAAATTACTGATCTCGATTCCTTATTTAGTTACATGCTAAACAAAAGGCAATAAGGAACGATAGAAGTGTAATTTATGATATCCTATGACGAGTCGGATAACATCTAATTGCAAGCAACATTTACAGCTTCCGCAACGTGTGCAGAAACAAAGAAAAAATATTTGGTACAGACGCGTATGTATTTAGATAGGGTGTGCATACGGTATAAATATAATACATTTTTTCCATAACAATAAAATTGCTTCATTAGACTTTTGTTCGCAATAATTATTTATGAATTTCAATTCGCTCGTTTTAGGCGATGTATTAGCACAGGGTTGCCTTAATACGTTTTATTTATTCATTTTTTTGTGGTACTTTACCATTTGGTGTCGAGAACCACTCATACGATGCGGGAAGTGCAACGAAGATATTAGTAAATACAAATATGTATACGACAATAATAAGGTGATTGAAAAAAATATGTATCTTGTCGAATTACAATTACCAAGTAATTGATAACTGAATAACTATTCCATTTAAGTAATTGAAATCTTTGGTAATTCAATTACTTCATTGGTGAGTAATGGGTAATTGGTACTTAATTACTTTTTTAAAGTAATGTGCACAGTTCTGATTGGAACACAAAGTCACTGAAAAATTAATACGGGTTCACCTGTAGTTTTACCATCGGGGGAATAGGGTTATCTTAGACATTATTTGTTTTGACATATTATAATTATTAAGAAGTAATTAAATTGTGGATATGTTTATGATTTTATTAAAATTGCAATAGTTACATGAATATTTTTATTCATCCAGATTCCATTCAAACTAATTGCACATTTTGCAGTGATTTTTCTTGAGTGCATTCCATTAAACACTTTTATTTTAATGCACGCGTTGTGTATTTGGACAATCTATTAAAACCTGTACAAACGAAATCCTCAAGAAATATTGCTGCTTATAAACGGATTATAAAAAGAGAGCACCTTACAAACTTCCCTATATACCTTTATTCTGTTTAGACAGTGCTTCAAGTTTGCAACAGTTGTCACTGCATAACGTCCCATTTCCACAAGTCTGTATATCAGGCAACATAACACTGGATGCTGCCAACCGTTACTAGTGTAATACTTGTTTTCCTGAAATCCAAATGTGGCTTGGCTCCCAGGCGAGCACCTTTATGAGAACGTTTTCCCACTTCACCTATTTTAATTTAGCTAGAATTTTCTGGTTGCTAACAAAGATCTTAGCAGGTAGTGAACCAATACTTTCTGTCATTTAAAGTTTGTATAATTTAAGCCTGAAAAACACCAACAGTGCTCAAAATGTACACTGTATACCTGCATTTGTTTGTTAAGTTTACTAAGCTGTAAATCCATTGCTGTTAATTAATTTCGCAATAAATATTGAACCACAGAATGAGCTTAATCGAAATAGAATAAATAATTGCAACTCAAGTGATATCCTCTAATAAAGTTAAAAGCACTGCTATACACCTTGCCGTACAATAAACTATAGAAGCGATCAAATAACACCTTTTCAATTAAAGTTCTCATATTTCTGATAGCGTTCGTGTCCTGGTCTATCTACTAATAGGTATTGTCTTTGAGCATCACGCTCCTGTAAATTAGAACAACTGCGGAACTCGAGTTAGTACATATCAAATCGTATTTTGATGGATGTATCTCGTAGTTTTACCAGGAAAGACCGAGCTACATTACGTAGAAATTTGAAATAAATGTTACTTTAGTATCTTAAAATTAAATTGATTTAATATTACTAAAAGTGGTAGGATACCATTCACTCGTTCTACATTTATAAATCAACTTTCTATCTATCAATCTGAGGTATAATAATGTGATCAGTTTTCATAATTGATGGTACCAATAAACGAAGAAACATATATTTTACGTTATTCAGTTATTTATTTATTAAAAACTACTTACTAATACCACAATCACGCTGTCTATAGTGGCCGAACCTCGAAAATTTAATCAATTAGAAGTTCTGCCTAATGCTCAACGTTCGGTTTTCCGTTTGAGAGTATGACTACATACATATGTATTACATTAATTTGAAAATGTTGAACCCTTCTCAACGCAAATAGAGTTGTGCCGGCTATTTAACATGTTTATTATATTCGTAATTTGGAACCGAGGTAGAACTGTTATTGTCAGTTCCTTCTCTTCCGAATTAATTTTAGCTATCAGCGTCACTCCTATTGTACTTAATTTAATCCTCATAATTATTTGAAAATGTGTTAAAGAATTATATTTGCATTACTATTGCAGTTTAGCTCTAAAACAATGCAATACATAGAAAATACGACCAGTAAGTTGGCTGGTGGTGCAATGGACTGAAAGCTCAACACCATTTTAGAAACAGATATTTACGCGAGTATAACATATATGTTAACATGTGCTTCAATCCGAGCGGTCTACAGGGATTATTTGGTAAACAGGAAAGGTTTCAATTTAATTGATGAACTATATTCACATATCCGTACAAAGATTAATACAGGTAATTTCCAGTTTATGTGAAAATTACAATCCTGCTATTATGTAACCACCGTTAAAATTAGCTTAAAAATTTAAAATATTCTTAATCACCTTGTACCCAAAGTATTCCACTGTATGTAACCGTAAGCTATATTAAAACAAAAATTATTAGTTCCCCAAAATTGAGCCTTTGCATTTACATATGGAAAGTTTCCTATTTTATTAAAAACTATAAAATGAAGTTGTTGAGAGTTTGGCATATTTCAAAATAGGGGATTATTTTAAGTTCGTAAAATTTATGAAAATGGGTGGAAAGCAATTCAGTCATAGTTTATGTATCAAAACTACAGAAAAATGCTAATTCCAGTTTAAAGAGAAAGTAATCCACTAACTCGACGAGTCTCACCGTAAACTACTACTGAAACTTTATAAGCACACTTGATGACTTTTTCAGATTAGTTAAGCTTCAAGCAGTCGGTGGTGACACGAAGATTGAGAACTTTTATATTTGCAAAAACGATTATATTCAAAAACATTGACTCAGCTTTACTTGCGATATAAGTGTTGATCTTGCATCAAAAACTTTATAAAAAAAAGTAATGAGGAGGTATTCACTTTAGCAACTTTAAAAAAATATCCAGTGTGGCCGGCCTGAAGGTGACGATTGTTTGAAAATTCCCGCCATCGCTAGCTTTTGGATGTATGTACTAGAGGGAATCACGTAGTTCTTGTCGTGAAACTTTTTCTCGCGTTCTGTTGCAGGGGACAGTCAGAAGTGGTCCAGAGCAAATTGAGCACAGGCGTGCGTGCGCAGTGTTGTTGTGTTCTGTAAGTATCGTCGAGTGGGGAAGCCTTCCTACCGTTTCAATTTTAGCAAATTAAGACGATTGTCGTATATCCAGCTCCTCGCGAAATGCGGCTTACTTCTTTGAAATTCCGAATATTGTCTCACTTTTAAATTTCGTGGAATTGCACATCGCCAGATGGGATATACGCAAAGAAACATCGTCTATCGTGTTCCACTGTATTACGGTATAAACACGACCGGACCGCTCTTACCATAGGCTTAAGTTGAGTTGGAAGAAAGCGTTATTAAAACCCCCAATTTTCTGTTCGCGGAGAGGTGGTGGTGTGGCTCAGTCGCTTAGCTTACTGGGATACTGATCCACGTTCCTCCAGGTGGTTAGGTTCGAATCTCGCTGGGGCCGTGCACTTTAGCGTATTTCGAGCTTGAAAACAGTCGTGAACAGGATACCACCATAATGCTACCGAGTCTAACCCCAGTATCTTTCCTGCCCATCCAAGGGTGGAAATCGTCAGCGTGCTGTATTTACATTTCCCACTAGCGCCACCTTCTATGGAGTAGCAGCACCAAGACAAACCAATGGAGGTTTAGGGCTCTACTGGCGCTATGTACTATGGAATATAATAACTTAGTATGTAAAACAATATAAAATTTAAATAAAAAAAGCATTAGACACTTTAAGAAGAAGAAGGAGGTCGACGATACACGTGAGGTCCAGTCCTGTTTCGGATTAGAGAAAATAGGAAAATATTAGGGCGCCACCATGAGACATTCAACCCATGGTCTGTTCACGACACATTACATCTGCTTGCTATTTTGGAGGCGCCATAGGCGCTATTTTCACCATTCCATCGTTTCGCTACTTTTCGGTATCCCGATAAGCCCTAAAAAAGTACATCACGTGTGGACTAATGCTGCCTGCTCCTAAATATACCCAAACTACCGCTCTCCATTCTTCAACAAGCGCTCCATTTTGCTGCGTTATTTAATTTGCTACATCCAGCTAAGGCTCAGAAAATGCGTTTCATTTTCTGGATTATTATTGCTTACTTCATTTGTCATTCACCGTCGATTTTGACAATCTTATAATGTGCTAGTATAAGAATTACCTGCTGTTTTGTATGTGTAAATTATCGAAAAATTTTGTCTGTGATTACCTAGTTGCCGAAATAAGTTTTGGGGCGTAACCTCGTTAGCAGCGCAGTACCACCTTCGGCGCTCTTCGTTCAATGTATCAATATCTCTTTCTCTTGTGGTACTTGCTTGCAGCTATCTGATAAGTTTTGTTTTCGTATGACATCACGAGGAGCAGGTAAAAATTCCTGAAGTAATGTTTCGAAATCTATTGCCCGTTGTGGATCTTTAGTTGGGGCCCGCTTGAATCAATGTTACCTTTGGAATTTGCTGTATGATTTCGTTTGTAAAGCTGTGGCATTTCGCGTATTTCAAGTTATGTAAGGTTAGGTTCCGGTCTCGGAACTGAGCAGCCGTAAGCAGGATTTGCCGTGGCGGAAACGTCTTATTACATCAGCGGTCAGTAACTCATCATGGTGGCGTCCTTATACAGAGCAAAAGCATTGTTCTCCGTATCGACTGATTTGAATGTCAGAAGCGAACGCCTATTCTTCCAGTTTAAGGCACTGCTCATGCTTACTGGCCGTGCTTACTTTGTCAGCTTGTTGGTAGTAAATAACTTTTTAATCTGTAACCGACCTTATGCTTTTTACTCTCTATTTTCCCTTCACCCCCAACCTTTCAATATTTCCTGAATTTCCTCGCATCACATGTCCAAAAGATTCGAGTACACATAGTTATAGGATATTTGATAGTCTTTGTTTTATCTTAAGTTTTCCCAATATTGACGCGTTAGTTTATTGTTTTGTCTAAGGTATTCTGAGTAATTTTCACCATCAGAGAATTTTTATTGCATCGACCTACTGATGTTGGCTATGTCTTTTAGATTGCGACTCGCAACCTTAGGTCAAAATAGAAAAGCCTAAATAATGTCTTAGTCGTGATTGCAATGTTGTAACATGTTAGCGCCCTTCCATATTTGCACATCTATATCTTTCATTTTACTCAAAGAAGGAAGTCTTATTTTATTCTACTAGATATCGGTGTTTCGTTTGTATGTGGTGTAAAATCGCTATGTATGTTGCTTACTTTCCTGTATTACTCTTGTCAGATTGTTATCTTTTATAATGTCTACTACTTCTATAATCTATTGCTGTAGTTTATTCCACAATTATCACGAAGCTGTGATCTTTTGAATCAGTAAACTCTGGTCTATTAGATTATGCCAATTTACATTTAAATA
Organism: Agriotes lineatus; assembly: GCA_940337035.1. Taxonomy (NCBI): domain Eukaryota; kingdom Metazoa; phylum Arthropoda; class Insecta; order Coleoptera; family Elateridae; genus Agriotes; species Agriotes lineatus. The sequence goes on along the minus strand of OW679197.1, from coordinate 132,698,699 downwards.
TTAATTTGCATTTCTGAGTACCTAGCTCAGAAAACCAGGGTAGGATTTATTCTCGAGTATATAGATTAAGACTAGTTTCAATAGAATATGTATATTAGTCTGTATGTTACATGTGAAGTTTTCTAAAATTGAATTCAGTTATACGACGTATTTACATAAAACCACAAAAAGGAAATATAATGGGATTACTGGCCATAGAACTCGGTAGCCTAGGCCCAGGAAGAATCGGAACTTGGCGCTGTACTTTTTATCTTGGAGCGGCAGTTGTTACAATTAGAATTTTAAATAAACATGCACCGCTAAATTTTGGAAAATTACTCTGGTTAGGTCTCTTCTCGTGTGTGGTTGGTGTAGTGCAGGTGTTAAACTGCCTCGGGAGTGGAAAAATACTTAATTTTTACCTTGAGGGAGCCCAACCGGCTTCGGCTTTATACTGCAAGATCCTCGCAATGGGCCCTTAGCGAGCACGCGGCTGCCTCCGGGTATGAGCGGAGGCTGCAATTGTGTCTGGAGGTGTCCCACGATCTCGCTGTAGGTCACAAAAGTGCCTTCGTTACCGCCATGTCCTGGGCTTAATTAGTTCTGGGGGTGAATCGACCTGGTGGGTGCCCATCTCTGAGCGATCCGCGTGTTCTTTGTTGCCACTTCGGAACTTCGAACGACAAGGATGCATGGCAAACAATGAAAATAGGTGGAAAAAATATAAAGAAAAGGTCTAGAAAAGATGATGAAACAACGTTTGATGTTCTGTGTGAAAAATATTACAAAAATTACTAGAAGTTTATGTAAGTCACGGACATTGAGGACGCGATAAAATGTTAATACCCCTCAAGCAGTCAAGATTTGGAAAACTTAATAGTTAATTCGGATGAAACTAATCACTATGAAGTGCTTTATTTAAATCATAGAACAACTGCCCTATGAAGATCTGCTGATATTGAACAAGCTCCTATATTTAACATCAAGGATATTCTTATCGTTGTAGAGATTGAAAATAATGGCAATGCAAGCAATATAACGGTTATCTGCGTTAAATGTTTAAAAATAAATGGTTCAAATTGAATGAAACAACATGGATTTAGAATTTGTACGAAAAAAAGGATACCATAACGACAGAAAAGATTGTATGCATTGCTGGTCAAGCACCTGCTCCAGCAAAACAAATTCCAAACCACCAAACAAAAATTTAAACTTCCGTTTTTGGGGCAGAATATTGTGGTTGAAGTTTCCAAATTCGACATGGGATCAGTGGACCCCAAAATATATTACGAATCATCGTCGAAATAAAAAGTGGAGTGTACCAAGTTGGTACTATTTATGGAATTTTGAACAGATGATTTTCAAGGAACGAAGTTGTTCGAAATGAAAATCGCAAACCAATTCATGTGTTAGAAAAAATAAACCTTTCCCTCATAGAAATTTTAGAAAGTAAACCAAGGAAAGCCACTTGCCATACAAATAACTGTTTTTGTTTGTAATGCGGTTTTTTTCCGTGCACTATTCTCTGCTTTGCTATGAATTTAGATTGCTCTTTGTTTGCTAGTTAACCTAGTCGTAGAAGCTCAAGACCCGCTCTTACCTTAGTGCGGCTAAGGGATATGTCAATATGTATTCTTCCGGCCTGCATGTTACCACCTACAATTCTGTAATCATACATGCAAATCCTACCAGAAATAAAAACCAACAAGTTGCATGAAAATACATATAGCTACTCTGCAAAAGAACATACATGCATAAAATTACATAAAAAAATACACAATGGTAACATAGAAATGTCATATACGCACCAATAATAGCTAAGAAATGTTCACGAGCTTAATGCTAGATCTACATGCTTGAATACATTCCTTAAGTTGAAATGTGGTTGTCAATGCGCAAGGCTAATTAAAAAAACCAACAGTGGTAACTATGTTTAATTTCCGCATACAAATTCACTTAGTACGGCTCTGCCTTCGGTCGCTTGAAATCAGCTAACGCGATGTGTCAACAGGATGATACAAGCGCTTTGTGCTGACATACTGATTCGCGTACCTTTGCTTTCGGGCGTGTAATTGCTCGTTGAATGTATTGCGCAATTGGTTGGAATTGGATTCTGCTCCAAGTTTCCTGCAACATACATTCAAGTGTGGGTTTTCTCTATAATAACTAAACTTGTCTTTACTTCGTTTCAAGATAACGAAAAGGTCAGCTCCTTAGCTTTAGCAGCTACTCACAAAGACTTCGTGCTTTAGCAAAGTCGACTGGCTTCCTCGAAGCTTGAATGGCAGCTGGAATAGCTTAATAAGGAGGCGTCGGCTGCTCTTAAAGCGGGTCCACACAGAAACTCTCAATAGCACTCCTCTTTGGTTTGGACGAACGCACTGGTCGCCTATTGGAAAGCGACTGCTCCCCGCGGCTCTACGTTCGCGCACAACTTGCTTTGATTCTATTAATAGACGCACTGCTGTATATGCTGGTTAGCGTGCACAATCTCACGCGCGAAACACTCGTTGCGTGTTTTCAATGCATAATTCGTTTTAATCTAATTATTACAATGTAAGAAATACAGTTTGGCTTAAGAAGGTGATTACTAAATATCAAGGTGACACGAACTAGCTCGTTATATGTTTTAATCCTTACTTGCAATGCTATGGTAAATGCCATTCAAGCGGAGCCTGCTCAAATAAGTAAAATAATATTACTTAAATTAAGTGGAGTATATTAAGTTTATATTGTGAATGTCAGAAAATGTGTTGCAAGAGATACCCATTACTTTGTATGACAAATTTAAAAGTATTCGATCTACTTTGTATGTGTTTGATATATTATACGATCAAGCAATGATATAAATTGGTATTTTATAAAATGCCTAATTATCTTCCAGTTTTTTACAAAAAGACTAAATATACTGAGTCATATTCTAAAACAAACGAAATTGAAGAATGTTTTAGAATAAGACTGAGGGTTGTTCGGCGTTTTATGAAACGCTTAAAATTTTCAGTCATATTGTAAGAATTATCAAATTATTGGTAATTTTATAATATACCTAGTCATTTCGAAAACAACTAGGCTTTTTAAAACGACTGAATTTGTAATTAGCCTACGACAATTATACACTTATTTGAATATTGTTCTTCGTTGAACGGTTTCGTTTTTGTAAGGATCGACCGCAAGGTATTCATAGTTTTGAATACCGTATTAACATTAAACCTATTTTCGATTAGTTTAATTTTGTCAGACATGCCTGGAATATAAGATATAGTAGGAGTGTTGTATTTTGAAGTGTCAATGCGTACATGCGCACGCATTCTCTTTACTTGCGTGTTATCGTTTCGTGTTTCGAAAATGCTCCGAACCAGGGTCTCGATATAACCGTTGTCGTTTAAAACATTTATAATAGATCCTTTCCCTTTTTTGAAGATTTCACTATTATAGAAGACAGATTTGGCTCTATCGTAAAGATTGTTTTCAATACCTGTCTTTATATCTTTATGATGGTTAGAGTTAAAATGTAGATACCTATGAGTGTTGGTTTTCTTACATTATTCTGATGTGTCAAAAGTAGTTGCTGATAGCGTATTTTCTAATGTGAATTTCATGAAGATTTCTCTACTGTGAATATCTTCAAAAAATATGTGTATTTCATCAAACTGTGAGGTCAAAATGCAAAAAAACATAATCAACATAGCTGCAACCTGTTGTATAGTATTATTTTTGTAAACCTTTCTGAGTCCTGTTTTTGTATTTCTGCATATACTTCTTGGCTACCTACTTTTTAAACTGATTTTGGTTTTGTTTCTGTAGGTGTTTCTAACATTTTTGAAATGCCTCTCAGATTACTGAGGCACAATTTTTTTGTCTTTTAAATCTACTTTGGAAATTAGTTACGTTTTACATGCTCATGCTTTTCTTAGCTCTGTTTCCAGAACTCTGTCATATGATTCCCCAACGACGCAATGTCAAGTAATGATGTACCACCATAATGGTGACATTCGACACTTCCCATTATTTATATTTAACTCTATGATTTTCCCAGAATGGGGCTAAATAACGGTGGGATGGAATTAAAATGTATATACGTATACATTGACCACCAACAAGTCGGCATAATATGGAAAACTTTTTCTTTTTGATTTTTCAAAAAACTTTTTACGTCAATAATTTGTGATTGTCTAAAAACCTATTTAACCCCTATCATATATACCGAGTAATTTTAGCTTATTTAGAAAATTTAGTTTTTCGAAATTTTCAAAATCCAGAAAGTGCTATTTTTCGGAAATTAAGGAAGATTTCAATGAGATTTTTTTAGAGTTTGTTATTTTAGCTAACTGAACAATCTGAAAGTAAGGAAACACCTAAGTCTTTTTAAATGTTTTTTTTCAAAATTTCACATACTAAGACCTAATATTAAAGTTCAAATTTTTTTATGTAAAGACTAAAGATTTATAATTGTGAAAACTAATATAAAATGTTAATTATTTCTTCAGATTTCTTATTATTTACCGAAAAGTAGTAAGTTTGCATAATTTTTAAGTTTTTTATGCAAAGCGCTTTTTAGGAGAAATATTTTTCAATTCCATTTAATATCTATTTAAATGGCCTCTAGAAACTCTAATCTAGTCCTGTTAATGAACTAGTGTTACAAACATCCTGTAAATGTTCTTTTATAGTTATCGAAATGAGAAGATCGTTCTTTATTCAATTTACATGTTTTAAATATCCCACCATTTAGACAACTGTAAAAGAACATTTACAAGATATTTGTAACAGTAATACATTAACAGGGCTAGAGAAGAGTTTCTAGTCTCATTTCGCCGCTTTTGGCGCTATGGTTATGACTTTTATTCATCTTTTGTAATGGTCTCCTCATTCTGATCGGATTCTTCCTTCTGTTCGTTTTTTGTCTTATTCTGATTGCTATTTTCTTTTTTATAGACTTTTAAGGAAATTCTCCTGTTTCTTCGGGTTCTAACCCATCTGTTTGCTGTTTGTTTCCCATCGGAAAGTAGTTATTTTTTTCTTCTTGATTTCTTTTGGTTAGAATTTTCTGAAGTCTTCCAATCCGTTGAAAGATAACTTATGTTGTTCTGTGGTTTATCTTTTAATTTTTGTCATATTTTTTCAATGTTGCCTTTTGTATTTCATTAATTGCTGTTCTATTCTAGTAGTTTCTACGGTATTTAGTGTTGGCTCACTCTGAAGTTTCCGCCATCATTCCTTTTTCTTTGTCATTTATTACCTTGCTTATTTTCTACTTGCACAACTGACTGATACCTCATGCTCTTCTTTGTACTGTTTTCATTGCTGATTAAACCTTTTCCGATGTATGCTGTTTCTTCTATTTTTGATTTCTATAGGTTAAAAGGAAATATGTAATTTCTATTTTACTGCAATTCGTGTTTCGCTTTTAGTATTGTTTTATAATTTTTCTTTTCTGTGCTGTGTTTTCTTTTTTCCTTTCTATTATTGGTACAATTAATTTGTATCAGTTAATTCCAATGTTTGATTTTAGTGCTTCCATTAGTATGCAATGTTGCTAAAATGAATCTCCTCTTTGACGCCTCTAAGTGCTAATTGTAACGTTGATTCTTGTCTTTAACCTGGAGTAAAACTTACACAAAATCACCTTTTTACGACAGAAGAACTTAGAAAAACAATCGGAGGGTGAAAAGAGGTTGGGTAGAAAATTGTTTCTAAATTGTTTTATTGACATTGAGCTGAATTATCTGAATATAAACCCGAATATTATTTTTATTATTTTGCTTTGGTTTTATTATACCGGGTGTCCGTTCTCAAACTCGAACATAGGAATTTAGCATTGCATTGAACTTTTTTGCTGATCCCTGCTCGCCAAATCAAGTGACATGAGCGCTAATGACAACAATGGAAATATACAGTTATTTCGCATTACATGATACTAATAATATTACTTCTGTAGTAAATAAGGACAACATACTTAAAAATCTAATGCACAGTGTTGATTACCTATGTTCGACTTTGAGAATGGACACCCGGTATACACTTTATACAATTTTTATACGTAGCAAAGAAATGTTCCTGATTGTTATAATTTTTCATAGGTTATTCCTTGTTAGACTAACATCATGGTCTATAAATGTAAATTAACTTCGCATTTTCCTGAGGATATAGCAGCCTTGCGGTTCCTAACTTCTCTCCGTTAGGATTCTTGTTCCTCATGTTATGCACCCTGTTTGAACTAGCCCTGCTTTCAATAATACAATAGGTCTATACCAAAAAAAGTCCACTCTCTATTGGGGATGCTGGCCTTGCTTAGAGAAATTCTGCTAACTAGCTACATGTATCTACAGCAAGACTAACCAAAAGCATACAGGAATAGATAAACGACTAAAGAGTTGGTATGATGCTTCTCCTAAAATAAAATTTTAAAAATTACAGAAATTATTTGCGAAGCAATACAATTGTAGGATTATTAAAAGAAATATAGACACACAACAGATGGACACGCCCTTTTAAACCAGCAGAGATTCGGATTTAATTGCATGTAAATGATGAATGTTTGTGAAATGAACACTGTATTTTCGCGATAAATAACGTTTCCCTGGCAGAGTGAATTCATATTGCCAAAAAACCTATGTCATCTCTTGCCCGTCAGAAAACCACCAGTAGCGTAGTAGAACACTCAGAATTTTATGCTTGTAAACTATTAGCCACGTGTATGTTAGAACAACAGAAATCTATAGTAAACTTTCTGCATCATGATAATAGAAACTCTCAAATTCGTTGCAATAGAGATGGTATGGTGGCAGTCGTGAGCCATTATAAAAGTACAAGTTTAAGGTGCTCCTTTTCAAAGTACATGCATGGGATGCTTGCTTACCTATATTAAAAATGTAAATTTCAATCACCTGCCGTTTTAGAAATCCTCATGTAGAATTCGTTGTTTCGGAAACACTGTATGTTCAATTTAATTTAAAAGATTTTAAGTTTTAAAAAGCAGAATTTAGTTATTTACCTCTTGAATGGGGGTCATTTTGATAACATGTTTGGGTATTAATTTCTTAAAACGATTCTTCAGTATCTATGAAATTTCGGTATGGCTGTATACTTTTGAAATAAGCAACACCTTGAAAATTTGAAACCTTGATATTTGTATGCATACATCTTAGCTCTATAACTTGCAAGCTTTAAAGTGTAAGTTTTTTTTTGCAGAAACAAAGGAATACTCCAGACGTATCCGGGTTTCATCAACTTTAAAATGATAGTCTTTTGTGATTAAAGAGAAGACGAGTTTTCATTTTTTTTTGTGAACATAAACCCCCGTTTGAACGTTTTATCAACTAAGAAAACTGGAAATACTAGCTTTTTAGGAGCGGCCTGTGATTTAACGGGTAATTTAATTTCAAATTACTTTCCGCGCACTTCGCTCTCGAATTGTTTCCCAAACATCTCCTAAGCTGTATTTTTGTACAAAAGGAGGCGTTTGAAAGAGCAAAAACGACCACAAAGAATCGTTTGTTATACCCCAACATCATTAATGTAATCATTGCATGTGAATAATATTATGACCGGAGGGAGAGCCGCGGATTTTATTAAAACGCGGAATGAGTCCCATTACCTTTCCTAACGTTAAATAATTCCCAGCGCCTTTTTAACCCCGCGCATAGCACGGGAGTTTTAGTAGCCTATTATAAAATTCATTGCTTTGTAGCTTGTCGGAAAATATCACAAGAATCACAAACTACTGGTGGGAGCTCTAGGCACTTAGATCTCTTGCACTTTTTGCAGAAATGCTTTGCCTTGCATTTTATTCACAGACTCTAAAAGCACAAGCCAGTGATATTGGAAATTCTTTCTTAACTACTGGATTCATTCCGTTTTCCTTAGTTCTTTTCCGAAGATATCTTGGAATGCGTGTATCTGCGACTACAGCGTTGTTGTCGCCAAATATATTAACTACCTACATTAAAAGTGTGGAATAACATTATATCGTGGGGCAACTGCAAACTCAAATGTTGTTGTTATCTTCTTTCGAATTGTGTCAACAACAGCATGCAAGTTCTTACAAGTCTTTCAGTAATACTCGACATCTTTTTCTCAATCATTATCTAGCTTTACTAGGTCTGTATCACAGTACTTTTTCGATGACTAGTGTATCAAAATTAATATTTACTTCTAGGATAGTTTCTGCTTCTAGGATAGTTTGTGGTTCCCTAGTGTATAAAATGTGTAAAAGTACACACAATTAGACATGCTTTGTAACATTAGAAAAGCATTTTTTACCTTTATTCAGAATGCACTTTTCTTTAATTAGTAGTTTATATATGCAAACCTATTATTGGATCTGTTGGTTTGGCTGGTATATGTACAATAAATAAATAAAGTGCTCTCCGGAACTGTGATTCTACACGAAAAGTTTTCGATAATATAATTATACAACATATTGTGTATATATTGAGATGTTATGAGGCCCACGACTTGGCTCTGTTTGCAGTGCAAGGTAATTGACCGATTCAATAAGCACAGTGTTGGGATGTTTCACCTAATTACCAATTTTAAAACTAAAGTAAAACAGTAAGTGCATTGATAATGAGATGCGAGAATGATTAAATTAGTTGGAGAAAGGTACGCAAAGGCAAAGCAAATTTCAAAGGGTTTAGATTAGCTTGTGACTAAATTAATATAATTCGAATAAGGTTTGTGCACATGTAAAGCCAGACCAATTTATAAAATGTATTTGACACAAAAGGTTGGCTGCATTATAAAAGTAGCGTAGTTTGTTAAGACACAAGCAAAAGATAGTGAAATTTTTAAGCAAAGCAGAAAGGTTAATTAAGCAGAATAATATAATAGAAATATTGCAAAAGAGCAATTCTAAAAGCCAACAGAAGAGAAAAGATAATGACGCGATTATAGTGAACTCAAAAAATGTGCATTTACAAAATAAAATATAATAGTGCAAATCAGAGCAATGACAAAATAAAAATAAAAACGGTTGTGTACGCAGCGCAACCGAACGATTTAGTTATAAGATTAAAGACAATAATTTAGTTTTAAGAAAATTGTAAATATAATTTAAGTACTCAAATTTACTTCCATTTGTAACCTTTCTTTACTAAAATTAATTTCCTTTAACATAAGAGAATCATAGTAACCTAGCAACCTGATGCTGTTTTGTTAAAGAAACAAAGAGAACAATTGAATTAATTTTTACATGAAGTTTGTTAGATTTCTGCTCCACTTTTAAACACGTTTTTATACCATTAAACGAGCATATTACCCAGAGAAAGGAATTGCCTTTTATTGTGCCCATCTTAGAGTACATGTAACAGCGTTTGTGAAGGTTTCCGCAGCACTAAAATATAAAATTATCCAATTGCTTCTCCGAGGACATCGGCTCCCGTTCAGCTGGGATTTCCGATAATCGTTCCCGAAAAAAGTAAGAATTAAGAGCCAGAGGCCTGCACTGCATTACGTCGAGGATGACTGCAAGAAAGTCACGGGCAGCATCTGCAGCGAGAGGACCGTCTCCTGCAGATTATCCGAGCAGCATTCCCAACGGGTAGCTTAGAAGTCTGCAAATGAGGTAGGATAAAGCCTTCAAATTTAAGGGTAGGGTGTCGGAAACGCATTGAAATCCGAGGATGGATTAGCATTTGCCCGAGGCCCCATTTGCTTCGGTTTTTCCAAAAATCGAGTAGCGTCGGTGGATTGTGCGAATTCGGCTGAGAACCCAAGCGAACAAAAACAAATGCACGTTTTGGCATCTCTTGTATGTCACGAAACAAGCAAAGCGAGATGTTCCTACGTCATCACTGAAACAAAACAGTGCTAATTGTTGCAAGCGCGAAAATATGAATAATTACCTGACAAACTTCTCACAGTAATTTCACTTTTAAAACATTCAAATACACTGTCACCACTAGCAAAATTTTGTGTCATTTGTCAAATCAAGAATTTTTTGATCTACCAAGAACCGCGCAATCGAACCACTGAGTTTACGAATAAAATAAAATCAGTTTATGATCCCAACCCAATGAGATTTGAGTTTCATGCTTGCCTTGTAGTTAGCCAAATCAGTTTTGCAGATTAGATAAAATATAAAAGGGGCATACAACCATTTATTTGTGTAATCATTTATTACATTTCGTTTTTCACCACCCACAATTTAACTTATTGATTTTTTGTTTAAAATTCACAAACGAGCAATCATTACATTTATTGGCCCAAAACGTGGAGCTTATAGGCCCATTTTATTACAATATATTGTTATTGTATTGTTACAGGGGTTTAAAATCAGATTAATAAGGTTAAAAGAATACAGTATAAAAAATTACAAAAATGAATTTAGATGTGAAATGGATATCAAAATTATTAAAATGTATTTGGCAAAGAAAGGAAATAAAATTTTAAATTCAACTCAATCAAGCTACATAAGAAACAGTAAGATCTTAACATAATTTAATTTATCTGAAATGAAAAGGGGAATTAATGGCAAATACTTTTTCGAGATGTACTTTTTAACATACATATGTACATATAGATAGTCCCTCTCACAGCTTGTGTGGTTACATACACAGTAAAATATTTTTCTTTGACTGGGATAGGGGTTGGAATAACTCCAATCTTAGTACTACGCACAGGTACCAAGCTTTAATGGTTAGATTGAAATAAAACCACTTGTATGTAAACGCCGACGTTTCCTATTTATTTTAATACTTTTTCATAGGCTAAGGACAAATATTTACAAATAAGCAACGTTGTTATAAAAGTTATTTTGAGTGAAGATCTTACCTAACAACTTGTGGAACCAAACACATGTTTTTAAGGACATGTGACGATATTCAAATTTGAACAAATTTGTAATTAAAAAAAGGGCAAATGAGTTAATTAAAATTCAATTTTAAAAAGAACTGATTAAGAATAAACTAAAGTAAGGTTTAAGTCAATTATAACATAACATAGGCGTTACAACGTGGTAGAGTCATCATTACAATATATATTTGTATTTTCGTGTACTTATTATATTAATAAAGGCATTTATTATTCTTATTATAATAGAACCGTGTCTATAGCTAACGAGGTACTGTCCATCCGTTCGCAAACAATATACACTTCCACCTCTAAATTTTTTCTCCGACAGCGACGTTACTTCCACTTTGAAGGAGGTCATCTCTGTCGGATGGTGAGGTTTGCGTGCTTCGCCACACTCAAGAAGTATGTCAGAGTCTCCGTTGTTGGACACTGGATGAGAAACCAGACCCTGTGAAATGTGGCGTTTATTCAGCTCTGCGTGGATACATTACACTTGAACAAGACCTTAATATGTAAATAGTTTCCAATTTTTATTTCTTTAGCTAGCTCAGTGACATTGAAGCTTCCTTAAACTCTCCCAGTTAGTGGCTTATGAAAGATCAACATTTGCCAAAACGGAAATCTGGCTCCCCCTTGTAGTGTTGTTGAGATGAAACTGAATTTATATAATACACAAGAAAATCCAATTTGTTTACATCAATCTATTGGCTTCCGCAACACAAATAAAAAACATATAAAAACTTGGTGTGATACACGCCCACAACTTTCTTTTACAATGACCTTATAATTAGTAAATATTTGTTTTTAGCTTCCATATTACATTATATATATATAAAAAAGAAATACATTTTTTAGATATTCAACTGGAAAATTACCAAAAAACGTTGAAGCAGTTTTTGAAGAAAAAAACACTGAAAAATCACAATACTTTCGGTTATGCAATTTTCTTTAAACACTTGCTGTCGCATTTAGATAGTACACACAACTTATTTATAAAGTTTCAATGTCATATCTCTTTTCGTTTTTGAGATATTATGTTCATAAAAAGACACACAGACAAACAAATCAACAAAAACACAAATCAAATCAAAGAAAACAAATGGAAAATCATAGGAAATCAAATACAGTCTAGAATGCGTTCTTGAAATGAAATCTACGTGCGTGCAAGAGAGATGAGTCCACTTGCAACACATTTAAACAGATTACACATCTCAAACAGTAATAAAAATATGTCAAAATAACTTTGGAATAATTATCTCTTAAAAACGCAAAATCCCAAAAATAATAACAAGAATACAATGTCAAAATTGTTTGAAGCCGGCACTGCTTAAGTTCACGAGTAAGCTACAGATATAATTTGCTGATGAAACAAATACCTTCGCGCTTGTAAAAAGACGCAATCTTATCGTTTTGATCGAAAAACAATTTCTCTAGAACTACCTGCCTTACCCTTGGAAACGGCATGTCTTCGATTGCATCTCCCGTTCCTGACTGACACAATACTGGAAATCTCCGATTGCTTAGCTTAGCCTGAGTGACTTCACATTTCGTGACAAAGGCACCTTTTGATGCAGTGATTGGCGTGTCCCAAATGACGCTTTAAATGTGGCCTTACATATAGCACAGTTGTGTGTTCCTCGGTACACCCATAAAATGCTTGTTTGATGTAGTACTTTACCACTGCAAGCAGCATTAATTGAAAGCATGCTCTTTTAAGCCGCTTTTAATTCGCTTCGCTATATGCAATTACGAACATTTACGCAGGAAACTCAGCAACATGCTGCCTGCTTGGTTAATTCTGCAAGAGTTAAAAATGTGGGAATTTCGCGCACAGCGCGTATTTATCGCTGCCCTAACACTAATTTAAATTTACAATGAGTTGATAATTCAATTATAACAGAAGTTAATAACTTGGCTGGATTGACAAGGCCATCATCTCGATATTAAAAGCAAAATTATACAAGCCTTAGAAAATATAAATATCTAGAGTTAGTTATCTCGAAAAGAGGGGACTACGAAGAAGAGATATAAAAAATAATAGAGGATAAATTATATATTACACAAATATTCAATTTACTCTTCAGGTGTATGGCTCCTCATAAACCTACTAAAAAAAGAATATGCAACACAGTAGTTGTGATAACAAGCATAAATGTGGATAACCTTCAAACCAACACAATGGATTTCGTAAGATGAAGCTGTGGGATAGGTTCACCGCAACACATACGCAATAAGAAAATCTGAAGAAGGATGGAAACTGACGGACAAGATTGATAAAAGGTATCTAACTTGTAACGGACATGCGTAGCTCGGGTGATTCACTAGTAATTCAATAAAGGTACACATAGGTATTGCTGACAAAATGACGCCATGCTATTCCACTAAAAGTATGGCACGAAAATGGCTCTTACTGCATTGGTATTATATAGCACGCTATATTATTATATTGTTACGGGTAACTGCACATTTAGCAGATGTAATAATCTTAAAAGTGTGTTTCGTAGCTTGCGAGAGAGGTGGTAGACCAAAATAAGAGGTGCTCGTTCGCGATGTCCAAAGAAATTGTACCTGGGAAAATACGAGGTATATATATATTGCTATGTAGCCCCTATTAAGGAAACTATGCCTTCAAAGTATTTCTTTTATATTTCAATGATATTTACTTTAATCAAGACCTCTTATCTCTTCGGGCTGGGTTCATCAAATCTAGTACCTATGCTATTTACTGTAGCTATGAAACTTTATAACCTCAAATTCTTTGAATTAATTTAATGTTTAAAAATGTCAAAGTTTACTTTTCAAATTTTCTACAGTAAGGTATACTGACACTTGTGCTTTTACATTTGACGTTTACTATTTATTGACTTTTCTCGATAATTATTGCTTCAGTTTTTGTTAATTACTTTAAAAATTGACAGTATTCAAGATTTTAATGTCAACTTAATCTAACAAACCTGTTTTCTATTGCTTATGTCCTTACCACGAACAACACTCACCACTAACGCCTTTCTTGAACAGATTACAACATCCAAAACACCCAACAGCTAACCCTTCCTTGGTCCTGTCAACTGATGCAAGCTCCAAACTCCTGCTTCTACTAGTGTCAGACGTCACAACCAGCTCCTACGTTTAGCCCTGCAAGTTACTGAAAAAGAACACTTTTCCTAGCTGCTACTGCTCTTTCTGGTACAACCATCACAGCTATTGGCTCCTCTTGTATGCCTGTACCATCAATCCAATTCCCGTCAACATCCTACTTGCTCGTTCACGTCCAAACAACTCATCTGTCTTCTATACCTCGTCCTGGTTACTGCTGCAGTCCACAATCCTGCTATCTGGTACTGGCAACCCCCTAAATCTTCTCTTCACACGATCTATTGTCCTGGTAAGTTACTCTCCTTCTGTTATATTTTCAAATATTAACTTTGTCCCATTTATTTCAAGTACGCTGATAACTCAAACTCGATGTACCAAGTATCGATCCAATTCTTCACACAACCAATATGAAATTACCTCTTATTATTTGTAGTTTAATACAATAAATCCATTGTCCATTGATGTTTATTAATTTTTGTAAACCGATATTACAATAACTGTTTTTCTTTGCTTTTGGTGTTACTATTCACCATACCATATTTTATTTAAATAATTTATGCAGAAATTCCATTTAATTTTCAATATTTAATTTTCCATAAATTTTATTACATCTGCATTTATGAGTAGTTATTTGGTAACTGTTTTATAAACAAACTTTTTTTATCTACTAGTAACGATTATTTATGCACACTATTTAATTAATTTAAATAATAATAACAATACATCATTTTCTTAACAAACACAATTGTCGATGTAACCTTAGTTTGAATTTAATTTCCTTAATTATTAATTTCAATGCATTCAAATCAGTCTACCAGTATTTTATGAATCCCAATGAATAATGCAACCAGAGTTGATTTTCATCAATTAATGTTAAAATTTTATATCTATTAAGACTCAATTTCTGTAACTGTCCAAATTTATTCGTTCAATTTTCAACATTCCTTTATTATGATCTCTGTCCATATCATGTATCATAACAATATATATCTCCGGGGTTATTTTTTCCTGTCCGTCCAATCGTCTTCATTTAATTGTCTTTCGGACATTGCTTTTATTATATCTCCCATCCATGTGTTGTTGGGTCGTCCACGTTTTCTTTTTTCGAACGGTATCCAGCGCATTATTTGTTTAGGCAATCGTTCTTCTCCCATTCTTTAGACGTGCCCATACCATGTAAGTTGTTTTATATGTATCTCGTCTACTATGGTTTTTTTCTACTTGCATCGTCTCCCTTATAGATTTGTTTGTAACTCTTTCTAAGCGAGATATTCCTGCTGACCTTCGCCAATAATCCATTTCTGTTGCTAGGAGTCGCTGTTCTTCTCGCCTGTTCAGTTGCCAAACTTCGTACCCGTAAGTCGTAATACTTTCTAAGATAGCGTTGTATATGTGCTTTTTCCTTCCTTTGCAGATGTTTCTTTGCCAAAGTATAGAATTCAGGACTCCGATTACTCTTCTTCCTTTCGTTATCCTTTCATTAACCCCTTTAGCATTTTCCGCTATTATTCATAATTACTACTAAGTATACATATTCTTCACATCCCTGGATTGTTTCGTTATTTTCCAAAATCAGGTCACCCTGAATTCCTCCAACACATAAATACTTAGTCTTACTCATGTTTACCTCTAGTCCTCATTGGATATATTCTTCTATTAGTCTTCGGCCCATATGTTCTAGATCTTCCTGTTCCTGGGCAATCACTACCTGGTCATCTGCAAAATGGAGAGTGTAAAGTGTTGTTTCATCCGTTATAGGCATTTCCATACCATGACATTTTCTTCGCCATTGATGCAATGCGGTATTCAGGTAAATTTTAAAAAGAGCTGGTGATAAGCAACACCCTTGGCGTAATCCTTTGGTTACCGGGAATGGTTTCGAGAAAATACGAGGTACGGGGATAAATTCATATTAAGTTGATGGAATGGAATGGGGGCTCTGTCGTAGAAAACCTCCTGGGCAATCGGTGCTCAGCTCCGGGATTTGGACCTTACCTTCTTTCTGGGCCTCTGAAAACATTTACTTCACTTCAGAGTAGGATTTACAATAAAATCATATAGTAAATTTCAAAGGCTATATTAAGATAACATTAATAACATCCACAGAGAACACAGTCAGAATATCCTAGTAATAAACCCTGAAGGTGTTACTACACTTGGAAAGCGAATACTTATT
>OW679197.1:132576364-132682554 GCA_940337035.1 Agriotes lineatus | reverse complement strand
GTGAAAACTAATATAAAATGTTAATTATTTCTTCAGATTTCTTATTATTTACCGAAAAGTAGTAAGTTTGCATAATTTTTAAGTTTTTTATGCAAAGCGCTTTTTAGGAGAAATATTTTTCAATTCCATTTAATATCTATTTAAATGGTCTCTAGAAACTCTAATCTAGTCCTGTTAATGAACTAGTGTTACAAACATCCTGTAAATGTTCTTTTATAGTTGCCGAAATGAGAAGATCGTTCTTTATTCAATTTACATGTTTTAAATATCCCACCATTTAGACAACTGTAAAAGAACATTTACAAGATATTTGTAACAGTAATACATTAACAGGGCTAGATTAGAGTTTCTAGTCTCATTTCGCCGCTTTTGGCGCTATGGTTATGACTTTTATTCCTCTTTTGTAATGGTCTCCTCATTCTGATCGGCTTCTTCCCTCTGTTCGTTTTTTGTCTTATTCTGATTGCTATTTTCTTTTTTATAGACTTTTAAGGAATTTCTCCTGTTTCTTCGGGTTCTAACCCATCTTCTCGCTGTTTGTTTCCTATCGGAAAGTAGTTATTTTTTTCTTCTTGATTTCTTTTGGTTAGAATTTTCTGAAGTCTTCCAATCCGTTGAAAGATAACTTATGTTGTTCTGTGGTTTATCTTCTAATTTTTGTCATATTTTCCAATGTTGCCTTTTGTAGTTCATTAATTGCTGTTCTATTCTAGTAGTGTCTCCGGTATTTAGTGTTGGCTCACTCTGAAGTTTCCGCTATCATTCCTTTTTCTTTGTCATTTATTACCTTGCTTATTTTCTACTTGCACAACTGACTGATACCTCATGCTCTTCTTTGTACTGTTTTCATTGCTGATTAAACCTTTTTCGATTTATGTTGTTCGTTCTATTTTTGATTTCTATAGGTTAAAAAGAAATATGTAATTTCTATTTTACTGCAATTCGTGTTTCGCTTTTAGTATTGTTTTATAATTTTTCTTTTCTGTGCTGTGTTTTCTTTTTTCCTTTCTATTATTGGTACAATTAATTTGTATCAGTTAATTCCAATGTTTGATTTTAGTGCTTCCATTAGTATGAAATGTTGCTAAAATGAATCTCCTCTTTGACGCCTCTAAGTGCTAATTGTAACGTTGATTCTTGTCTTTAACCTGGAGTAAAATTTACACAAAATCACCTTTTTACGACAGAAGAACTTAGAAAAACAATCGGAGGGTGAAAAGAGGTTGGGTAGAAAATTGTTTTTAAATTGTTTTATTGACATTGAGCTGAATTATCTGAATATAAACCCGAATATTATTTTTATTATTTTGCTTTGGTTTTATTATACCGGGTGTCCGTTCTCAAACTCGAACATAGGAATTTAGCATTGCATTGAACTTTTTTGCTGATCCCTGCTCGCCAAATCAAGTGACATGAGCGCTAATGACAACAATGGAAATATACAGTTATTTCGCATTACATGATACCAATAATATTAGTTCTGTAGTATAGAAATAAGGACAACATACCTAAAAATTGAATGCACAGTGTTGATTACCTATGACTTTGAGAATGGACACCCGGTATACACTTTATACAATTTTTATACGTAGCAAAGAAATGTTCCTGATTGTTAAAATTTTTCATAGGTTATTCCTTGTTAGACTAACATCATGGTCTATAAATGTAAATTAACTTCGCATTTTCCTGAGAGGATACCAGCCTTGCGGTTCCTAACTTCTCTCCGTTAGGATTCTTGTTCCTTATGCTGTGCACCCTGTTTGAACTAGCCCTGCTTTCAATAATACAATAGGTCTATACCAAAAAAAGTCCACTCTCTATTGGGATGCTGGCCTTGCTTAGAGAAATTCTGCTAACTAGCTACATGTATCTACAGCAAGACTAACCAAAAGCATACAGGAATAGATAAACGACTAAAGAGTTGGTATGATGCTTCTCCTAAATTAAAATTTTAAAAATTACAGAAACTATTTGCGAAGCAATACAATTGTAGGATTATTAAAAGAAATATAGACACACAACAAATGGACACGCCCTTTTAAACCAGCAGAGATTCGGATTTAATTGCATGTAAATGATGAATGTTTGTAAAATGAACACTGTTTGTATTTTCGCGATAAATAACGTTTCCCTGGCAGAGTGAATTCACATTGTCAAAAAACCTATGTCATCTCTTGCCCGTCAGAAAACCGCCAGTGGCATAGTAGAATGCTAAATAAAACGCTCAGAATTATGCTTGTAAACTATTAGCCAAGTGTATGTTAGAACAACAGAAATCTATAGTAAAGTTTCTGCATCATGATAATAGAAACTCTCAAATTCGTTGCAATGGAGATGGTATGGTGGCAGTCGTGAGCCATTATAAAAGTACAAGTTTAAGGTGCTCCTTTTCAAAGTACATGCATGGGATGCTTGCTTGCCTATATTAAAAATTTAAATTTCAATCACTTGCCGTTTCAGAAATCCTGATGTAGAATTCGTTGTTTCGGAAACACTGTATGTTCAATTTAATTTAAAAGATTTTAAGTTTTAAAAAGCAGAATTTAGTTATTTACCTCTTGAATGGGGGTCATTTTGATAACATGTTTGGGTATTAATTTCTTAAAACGATTCTTCAGTATCTATGAAATTTCGGTATGGCTGTATGATTTTGAAATAAGCAACACCTTGAAAATTTGAAACCTTGATATTTGTATGCATACATCTTAGCTCTATAACTTACAAGCTTTAAAGTGCAAGTTTTTTTTGCAGAAACAAAGGAATACTCCAGACGTATCCGGGTTTCATCAACTTTAAAATGATAGTCTTTTGTGATTAAAGAGAAGACGAGTTTTCATTTTTTTTTGTGAACATAAACCCCCGTTTGAACGTTTTATCAACTAAGAAAACTGGAAATACTAGCTTTTTAGGAGCGGCCTGTGATTTAACGGGTAATTTAATTTCAAATTACTTTCCGCGCACTTCGCTCTCGAATTGTTTCCCAAACATCTCCTAAGCTGTATTTTTGTACAAAAGGAGGCGTTTGAAAGAGCAAAAACGACCACAAAGAATCGTTTGTTATACCCCAACATCATTAATGTAATCATTGCATGTGAATAATATTATGACCGGAGGGAGAGCCGCGGATTTTATTAAAACGCGGAATGAGTCCCATTACCTTTCCTAACGTTAAATAATTCCCAGCGCCTTTTTAACCCCGCGCATAGCACGGGAGTCTTATTAGCCTATTATAAAATTCATTGCTTTGTAGCTTGTCGGAAAATATCACAAGAATCACAAACTACTGGTGGGAGCTCTAGGCACTTAGATCTCTTGCACTTTTTGCAGAAATGTTTTGCCTTGCATTTTATTCACAGACTCTAAAAGCACAAGCCAGTGATATTGGAAATTCTTTCTTAACTACTGGATTCATTCCGTTTTCCTTAGTTCTTTTCCGAAGATATCTTGGAATGCGTGTATCTGCGACTCCAGCGTTGTTGTCGCCGAATATATTAACTACCTACATTAAAAGTGTGGAATAACATTATATCGTGGGGCAACTGCAAACTCAAATATTGTTGTTATCTTCTTTCGAATTGTGTCAACAACAGCAAGCAAGTTCTTACAAGTCTTTCAGCAATACTCGACATCTTTTTCTCAATCTTTATCTAGCTTTACTAGGTCTGTATCACAGTACTTTTTCGATGACTAGTGTATCAAAATTAATATTTACTTCTAGGATAGTTTGTGCTTCTAGGATGGTTTGTGGTTCCCTAGTGTATAAAATGTGTAAAAGTTCCCACAATTAGACATGCGTTGTAACATCAGAAAAACATCCACATTTTTTCTTTTACTTTCTCTCTTCGTTTTTAGTCTTTGCCTCCTTCAATTTAAAATAAAATTCGTCTGGTTTTGACATGTATAGTTTTAGTCTGATACTTAAATAATATTACTCGTACTATTGTAATGTTTGTTTTACTTGTTATATATTTTTTACCTTGATTCAGAAGGCACTTTTCTTTAATTAGTCCATTTTCTCATGGATTGTACGTTTTTTTATGTAGTTTATATATGCAAACCTATTATTGGATGGCTGCCTCGGCAGCCTATCTGTTGGTTTGGTTGGTGTATATACAATGAATAAATAAAGTGCTCTCCGGAACTGTGATTCTATACGAAAAGTTTTCGATAATATAATTATACAACATATTGCATATATATTGCGATGTTATGAGGCCCACGACTTGGCTCTGTTTGCATTGCAAGGTAATTGACCGATTCAATAAGCACAGTGTTGGAATGTTTTACCTAATTGAAAATTTTAAAACAAAAGTAAAACAGTAAATGCATTGATAATGAGATGCAAGAATGATTACATTAGTTGGAGAAAGGTACGCAAACGCAAAGCAAATTTCAAAGGGTTTAGATTGGCTTGTGACTAAATTAATATATTTCGAATAAGGTTTGTGCACATGTTAAGCCAGACGAATTTATAAAATGTATTTGACACAAAAGGTTGGCTGAATTATAAAAGTAGCGTAGTTTGTCAAGTCACAAGCAAAAGATAGTGAAATTAGTAAGCAAAGCAGAAAGGTTAATTAAGCAGAATAATATAATAGAAATATTGCAAAAGAGCAATTCTAAGAAGCAACAGAAGAGAAAAGATAATGACGCGAATATGGTGAACTCAAAAAATCAGTGCATTTACAAAATAAAATATAATAGTGCAAAGCAGAGCAAAATAAAAATAAAAACGTTTGTGTGCGACGCGCTACCGAACGATTTAGTTATAAGATTAAAGACAATAATTTACTTTTAAGAAAATTGTAAATATAATTTACGTACTCAAATTTACTTCCATTTGTAACCTTTCTTTACTAATATTAATTTCCTTTAACATAAGACAATCATAGTAACCTAGCAACTTGATGCTGCTTTGTTAAAAAAAGAAAGAGAATAATTGAATTAATTTTTACATTAAGTTTTTTAGATTTCTGCTCCACCTTTAAACACGTTCTTATACCATTAAACGAGCATATTATCAGGAGAAAGGAATTGCCTTTAATTGTGCCCATCTTAGAGTGCATGTGGTTTCCGCAGCACTGAAATATAAAATTATCCAATCGCTTCTCCGAGGACATCGGCTCCCGTTCAGCTGGGATTTCCGATAATCGTTCCCGGCAAAAGTAAGAATCAAGAGCCAGAGGGCTGCACTGCATTACGTCGAGGAGGACTGCAAAAACATCACGGACAGCATCTGCAGCGAGAAGACCGTCTCCAGCAGAATATCCGAGCAGCATTCTCAACGGGCAGCATAGAAGTCTGCAAATGAGGTAGGATAAAGCCTGCAAATTTAAGTGAAGGTTGTTGGAAACGCATTGAAATCCGAGGTCAAACCTTTCCGAAATGGATTAGCATTTGCCCGAGGCCCCAGTTGCTTCGGTTTTTCCCAAAATCGAGCAGCGTCCGTGAATTGTGCGAATTCGGCTGAGAACCCAAGCGAACAAAAACAAATGCACATTTTGGCGTCCCTTGCACGTTACGAAACAAGCAAGGCAAGATGTTCCTACGTCATCACTGAAACAAAACAGTGCTAATTGTTGCAAGCGCGAAAATTTGAATAATTACCTGAGGCGCTTCTCACAGTAATTTAACTTTTAAAACATTTAAATACACTGTCACCACTAGCAAAATTTTGTGTCATTCGTCAAATCAAGAATATTTTGATCTACCAAGAACCGCGCGTTCGAACCACTGAGTTTACGAATGAAATCAAGTCCGTTTATGATCCCAACCCAATGAGATTTGAATTTCATGTTTGCCTTGTAGTTAGCCAAATCAGTTTTGCAGATTAGATAAAATATAAAAGGGGCATACAACCATTTATTTGTGTAATCATTTATTACATTTTGCTTTTGACCACCCACAATTTAACTTACTGATTTTTTGTTTAAAATTCACAAACGAGCAATCATTACATTTATTGGCCCAAAACGTGGAGCTTATAAGCCCATTTTATTACAATATGTTGTTATTGTATTGTTACAGGGGTTTAAAATCAGATTAATAAGGTTAAAAGAATACAGTATTAAAAATTACAAAAATGAATTTAGGTGTGAAATGGATATCAAAATTATTAAAATGTATTTGGCAAAGGAAGGAAATAAAATTTAAAATTCAACTCAATCAAGCTACATAAGAAACAGTAGGATCTTAACATAATTTAATTTATCTGAAATGAAAAGGGGAATTAATGGCAAATACTTTTTCGAGATGTACTATTTAACATATATATGTACATATAGATAGTCCCTCTCACAGCTTCTGTGGTTACATACACAGTAAAATATTTTTCTTTGACTGGGATAGGAGTTGGAATAACTCCAATCTCAGTACTACGCACAGGTACCAAGCTTTAATGGTTAGATTGAAATAAAACCACTTATATGTAATCGCTGACGTTTCGTATTTATTTTAATACTTTTTCAAAGGCTAAGGACAAAAATGTACAAATAAGCAACGTTGTTATAAAAGTTATTTTGAGTGAAGATCTTACCTAACAACTTGTGGAACCAAACACATGTTTTTAAGGACATGTGACGATATTCAAATTTGAACAAATTTGTAATTAAAAAAAGGGAAAATTAGTTAATTAAAATTAAATTTTAAAAAGAACTGATTAAGAATAAACTAAAGTAAGGTTTAAGTCAATTATAACATAACATAGGCGTTACAACGTGGTAGAGTCATCATTACAATATATATTTGTATTTTCGTGTACATATTATATTAATAAAGGCATTTATTATTCTTATTATAATAGAACCGTGTCTATAGCTAACGAGGTACTGTCCATCCGTTTGCAAACAATATACACTTCCACCTCTAAATTTTTTCTCCGACAGCGACGTTACTTCCACTTTGAAGGAGGTCATCTCTGTCGGATGGTGAGGTTTGCGTGCTTCGCCACACTCAAGAAGTATGTCAGAGTCTCCGTTGTTGGACACTGGATGAGAAACCAGACCCTGTGAAATGTGGCGTTTATTCAGCTCTGCGTGGATACATTACACTTGAACAAGACTTTAATATATAAATAGTTTTGAATTTTTATTTCTTTAGCTAGCTCAGTGACATTGAATCTTCCTTAAACTCTCCCAGTTAGTGGCTTATGAAAGATCAACATTTGCCAAAACGGAAATCTGGCTCCCCCTTGTAGTGTTGTTGAGATGAAACTGAATTTATATAATACACAAGAAAATCCAATTTGTTTACATCAATCTATTGGCTTCCGCAACACAAATAAAAAACATATAAAAACTTGGTGTGATACACGCCCACAACTTTCTTTTACAGTGACCTTATAATTAGTAAATATTTGTTTTTAGCTTCCATATTACATTTTATATATATAAAAAAGAAATACATTTTATAGATATTCAACTGGAAAATTACCAAAAAACGTTAAAGCAGTTTTTGAAGAAAAAAAACACTGAAAAATCACAATACTTTCGGTTATGCAATTTTCTTTAAACACTTGCTGTCGCATTTAGATAGTACAAAAAACTTATTTATAAAGTTTCAATGTCATATCTCTTTTCGTTTTTGAGATATTATGTTCAGAAAAAGACACACAGACAAACAAATCAACTAAAACACAAATCAAATCAAAGAAAACAAATGGAAAATCATAGGAAATCAAATACAGTCTAGAATGCGTTCTTGAAATGAAATCTACGTGCGTACAAGAGAGATGAGTCCACTTGCAACACATTTAAACAGATTACACATCTCAAACAGTAATAAAAACATATCAAAATAACTTTGGAATAATTATCTCTTAAAAACGCCAAAACCCAAAAATAATAACAAGAATACAATGTCAAAATTGTTTGAAGCCGGCACTGCTTAAGTTTACGAGTAAGCTATAGATATTATTTGCTGATGAAACAAATACCTTCGAGCTTGTAAAAAGACGCAATCTTATCGTTTTGAATGAAAAACAATTTCTCTAGAACTGCTCGCCTTACCCTTGAAAACGGCACGTCTTCGATTGCATCTCCCGTTCCTGACTGGCACAATACTGGAAATCTCTGATTGCTTAGCTTAGCCTGAGTGACTTTACATTTCGTGACAAAGGCACCTTTTGATGCAGTGATTGGCGTGTCCCAAATGACGCTTTAAATGTGGTCTTACATATAGCACAGTTGTGTGTTATTCGGTACACCCATAAAATGCCTGTTTGATATAGTACTTGACCACTGCAAGCAGCATTAATTGAAAGCATGCTCTTTTAAGCCGCTTTTAATTCGCTTCGCTATATGCAATTACGAACATTTACGCAGGAACCTCAGCAACATGCTGACTGCTTGGTTAATTCTGCAAAAGTTAAAAATGTGGGAATTTCGCGCACAGCGCGTATTTATCCCTGACCCAACACTAATTTAAATTTACAATGAGTTCATAATTCAATTATAACAGAAGTTAATAACTTGGCTGGATTGACAGGGCCATGATCTCGATATTAAAAGCAAAATTATACAAGCCTTAGAAAATATAACTATCTAGAGTTAGTTATCTCAAAAAGAGGAGACTACGAAAAAGGGATATAAAAAATAATAGAGGGTAAATTATATATTACGCAAATATTCAATTTACTCTTCAGGTGTATGGATCCTCATAAACCTACTAAAAAAAGAATATGCAACTTAGTAGTAGTGATAACAAGCATAAATGTGGATAACCTTCAAACCAACACAATGGATTTCTTAAGATGAAGCTGTGGGATAGGTTCACCGCAACACATACGCAATAACAAAATCTGAAGAAGGATGGAAACTGACGGACAAAATCGATAAAAGGTATCTAACTTGAAACGGACATATACGGCAAATGGGACAACGTAGCTGACCGCAAAAGATGTGGAGCGGCTGCCCACGTAAATGAACGAAGCAACCATCAAGAGGTCTGGCATTTCTTGAATGCAAGATACAGCCATAATAATTTGTTGTATTAAATCTGTAATGAACCTCTTCCCTCAAATATATCCCTACCTGGATTGTTTGAGTAGATACTGACTATGGAGTATCACTTATCAGTAGGTAAATGTCGCCTGTAAAAATGATCAATATCGATTGATTAATTTTTAAAATTTGTCGTTCTTTCGACATATTTTGAGATATTTGGACCTCCTGACAAGGAACACAGCAACGCAGTAAAACCAAAGTTTGGCACCATCATCCCAAAGCTTCATAAAACACCTCCTTGTTAAATTTAGAGAAAATGTCTAATGAATTACGAATAAATTCCAAAGTTCTTTTATTGTCTCTTATAGTTAACATCTCGGCTTTCTTCTCCTGGTTTTGGGTCACTAAATGTATTAGTTTGGGTTCGATTTTGGGTTTTTAATTTATATTAATGAATCTTTTAAATTCGCGAAGCGAAGCGTAGCTCGGGTGAATCACTAGTATTGCAATAAAGGTACACGTAGGTATTGCTGACAAAATGACGCCATGCTATTCCACTAAAAGTATAGCACGAAAATGGCTCTTACTGCATTGGTATTATATAGCACGCTATATTATTATATTGTTACGGGTAACTGCACATTTAGCAGATGTAATAATCTTCAAAGTGTGTATCGTAGCTTGCGAGATAGGTGGTAGACCAAAATAAGAGGTGCTCGATCGCGATGTCCAAAGAAATTGTACCTTGGAATATATATCTCCGGGGTTAGAGCGTTCGTCTACGCTTTCCGGTTTCTACTTTCCATCTTTTCCTGTCCGTCCAATCGCCTTCATTTAATTGTCTTTCGGACATTGCTTTTATTATATCTCCCATCCATGTGTTTTTGGGTCGTCCACGTTTTCTTTTTTCGAACGGTATCCAGCGCATTATTTGTTTAGGCAATCGTTCTTCTCCCATTCTTTAGAAGTGCCCATACCATGTAAGTTGTTTTATATGTATCTCGTCTACTATGTTTTTTTCTACTTGCATCGTCTCCCTTCAGTGGCGTAACTTCAAATTTTGGGCCCGGGGGCCGTGATCTTCACCGGGCCCCTTAATTGCCAAGTGTAAGTCCTATTCTTGCCAAAGCATTTTTGGTTATCATTTTTCAATTATTATTTTTTAATTCATAAACAGAAACATCAAAGCAAAATGAACAATAGCGAGTGTTTTTCTCAAACTCATTGAAACTTTATACGGAACCGAGTATGGACCTGCCGGGCTTTAAACTACAAAAGGCCCGTTGGGCCCCCTGAAGTTCAGGGCCCGGGGGCCGCTGCTCCCTTTGCCCCCTCGGTAGTTACGCTACTGTCTCCCTTATAGATTTGTTTGTAACTCTTTCTAAGCGAGATATTCCTGCTGAGCTTCGCCAATAATCCATTTCTGTTGCTAGGAGTCGCTGTTCTTCTCGCCTGTTCAGTTGCCAAACTTCGTACCCGTAAGTCGTAATACTTTCTAAGATAGCGTTGTATATGTGTTTTTTTCTTCCTTTGCAGATGTTTCTTTGCCAAAGTATAGAATTGAGGGCTCCGATTACTCTTCTTTCTTTCGTTATCCTTTCATTAACTTCCCTTTCGCATTTCCGCTATTATTCATAATCACACATATTTTTCACATCCCTGGATCAAGCTCTGTAGAGTAGTGGTTATCACATCTGCGTAGCATTCGGGAGGTCGCGGGTTCGATTCCCCTGGCCGTCTGCTCTGATTCAGGTTTTTAGGTGGTTTTCCTGGGTCAACAGAGTACCTTCTCTGAGACGAATGCCGGAGCAGTACTTCTCTAGCTTTCCTGGCCTCTCTTCCATTCTCCACCCCTCCTTTCTCTCACCCATCCTATAATTCCCGTTCTTGGCTGAAGAGGGACGGAAGGTCCCTACAGCAGCCCGCCCAGGGGCGCAGGAACAGGGGGGGGGGCGAGAAGAGCAATTGCCCCCTCATAGAGTATGTCGAGGGGGCAAATAGTGTAATTTGACCCCCTGATATATTCTATAAAGTTTTTAAAAAATTGTACATAGGGTTAGCCTGCATTGTATTGTTACATGAACTTCTGGTTATTATTTTCGTGGTAAGGTTGACATTTCATTATTTTAAATTGTGTAGATTTGGCTATTATAAACTTGAAATATGATTTTATAATTTGGTTTTAACTATAGTATGATCAAAAATTATTTTCATCTAGCATGGCTATGAAATAGTTCCTAATCTATGAATGCAACTATGAGTCATTTAAAAATCAAATGTCAAGTTTGACATTTAAGTGTAAACGTAGTTAAATTCATAAATTATGACCTATTCTATAGCCATACTAGATTACATTAATTTTTGATCATACTTTAATTAGGTAGGCTTTGCACTAAGGACAATTTCAGTTTATAATAGCCAGAATTACAATTTATAAATAATTACGGTGTCAACCAGTCAAAATGAAACCTAACCTCATTGGAAAAATAACCAGAAGTTTATGTACCAACACAATGCAATATAGTAACAATGCTTGTTATCAATGGTTTCTCTAGATTGCATTTCCATATGAAAAAATAGAGTGTGGTCACCCCACGACTTTCTATTACTGCTTGTAACATTTTCAAAAACTATACTAACAAACAACTGATTTGACAAAAGTTATAGATAATTACGCAATATACGGATGGGGCCATAATTATATATAACAGCAATGAGATAACATGAATAACAAAATAGAATTCTTGAGTAAGAAAGAGGTGGCCATACGAAAAAATCATTTTAGTAGGCATGTTTAGTTGACAAATGTCATAATTAAATCAAGCGTCAAACCTTCTCGAATATTTGCTACTATGTTTATCTCTTTCTTACTCAAGCAATACGAGTTATTTTCTTGTTCATGTTATCTCATTGCTGTTATATATAATTGTGGCCCCATCGGTATAACAGCTTTGAATATTTTTATCCCCATTCATTTGGGAGAAAGTTTTTGTAAAACATTCATTTTGCGATTTTTCAAAAACTGCATGTCTTATAAACTTTTTAAACAAGCGTTGTATTTAATTACTCAATATATTATCTTGTTCTATAAAATTTAATTTTTAACAATTATAAAATTTTCCGGGAAAACAGAAAAACATAAGAGTAAAGTACCACTTGCGGTTACCCGATTTTAACAAAAAATTATTGAGATCGCCAATTCTATATTAAAAACAAATATATACATTTTGAGGCCGATCGATTAAGCAATCTGGGTTGTATAGAAAACACAGACATACTGACAGACTCACAAATTGTTATGATCATAAATTAACAGACATATATCACTTTGAAAATCGCCTTTTCTAAACGAGAAGACGCAAATACGGATATTTCCGCAGAAATCTCGTGATTACTATGAAAAATCATGATTACTATATTTTACGAAGTAAAAAAAGTAACAATGAAGTATACCTTTAGGGTGTTTTGTGTATCTTTACGACCATTCAATACGTGACTAAAAAGCATTTTGGCTTAATTGTAACTATTATAGTTATTTATGTATCAAGTACATAATGTAGGACTTTATTGAAAGAGTCTATTTTATGCAGAGGCAGCGTAGCGGAGCGATAAAGAGGACGACTCAAATAAGGTCTGATGATGTACAAGCTGCATGCAAAGCTTTATGTTCGACGGCAGTGCAAAAGATTTCCTGTTTTCTACAATATCATTTATGGCATTAGACATATTAGAAAATTCAAGTTGCTATTGAAACATTTGATAGTTTCGAAGTGTGCTTCTAGGTTAATTGCGTTTTCTATATCAAGAATAATACCTATTACCGGGAAGTATTAAAGATCTATTCCTTTTCATTAATTGTAAAGTTTTCAGTTAACACTCGTACGTATAATATTTTTTCCTGATTTGAATAAAATTACATTTATTTTGATAATAACCGTTGGACATTGACAGGCGGCCGTTTTACTTTACTCTATGGACTAAAGTGGCACTTTATGGAAGCTAAATAATACTATAATAAAGTGTTTATGGAACAGTCGAACAAAAAGCTTAGTTATATTAAAATACTCAAATTTTTTTTGATCCCCCATAATTATAGTAGTTCCTCCGCCGCTGAGCCCGCCCCCAGTTGGGGGAATTGAAATAAGCCTGAACCTTTACCTTTACCTCACATCCCTGGATTGTTTCGTTATTTTCCAAAATCAGGTCACCCTGAATGCCTCCAACACATAAATACTTAGTTTTACTGATGTTTACCTCTAGTGTCCATTGGCTATATTCTTTTATTAGTTTTCGGCCCATATATTCTAGATCTTCCTTTTCCTGGGCAATCACTACCTGGTCATCCGCAAAATGGAGAGTGTAAAGTGTTGTTTCATCCGTTATAGGCATTCCTATACCATGACAATTTCTTCGCCATTTATGCAATGCGATATTCAGGTAAATTTTAAAACGATCTGGTGATAAGCAACATCCTTATCGTAATCCTTTGGTTACCGGGAATGGTTTCGAGAAAATACGAAGTACGGGGATAAATTCATATTAAGTTGATGCGCAACCATGGTCTGTGATGGAATGGGGGCTCTGCCGTAGAAAACCTCCTGGGCAATCGGTGCTCATCTCCGGCATTTGGACCCTACCTTCTTTCTGGGCCCCTGAAAACATTTACTTCACTTCAGAGTAGGATTTACAATAAAATCATATAGTAAATTTCAAAGGCTATATTAAGATAACACTAATAACATCCACAGAGAACACAGTCAGAATATCCTAGTAATAAACCCTGAAGGTGTTACTACACTTCGAAAGCGAATACGCCCAAAAACTTATTTCAGAATATTCAACTAATTTGCTGAAACCCATGTCAAAGTTCACACAATAATTTACTCCTATAAGACCGTATTCCAATGCATTCTAAATTAGCATTAAACTGAATATGCAACATAAAATAATATACATGAATTAAACTTAGCTGAAATGCAGTTTACGCAGCGACTAAAAGTTGAAAACTAAAAAAAATTGCACGCTCTGAGCGTAGAACAGATTCTTTACCGGGTGTAATTAATATCTAACCGCCAAAGTTGACGGTGGGCTTACAAATAATTGTGCTCCTCGTTAATTTTACACGCGATGTATGAGAGGACCTTTATTAAAACAAGAATGGCCAACGGGAGTTTAAAGAGCAATCACCGTAAATCTACATGCGATGTACGGAAGGTTTCCTCAAGAAATCGTCGATATTAGGGAATGTAATGGTTGTCTTAAATCCGTTCAGATATGATATAAAACTTGCAAAGTACTTCAAGGCGAGATGAGATTCAGAATTTAGAACTTACTAGCATGTATTTTGAGAAAGATAGGTATATCTGAAACTGTTCGTAAATGTATTAGGAGCTTCGCCAAATAGCTCAATTTACGAAAAGGTACACTCACATAATAAGCACAAAAACTCTTAAGAATAATAATGCAGGCGTATAATGCTAACCTCCGAAAACAAAATCTCTGCTCGATGATTGCTGCTCAAGTACTCAAACAGGACTGTCCTGCCGCTCGCTGACTTTAGCGTCACGGGTTTAACATAGCGAAAATACTAACTCCTACATTCCTTATATGCTCGTCAAGTACATGCAGTTATTCAATTTTGCAAACGATTCTAACAACATTGAATGTCGTAGTTTTCTGCGCAGTGTACACTGTATTAATCACGGTGGCCCATTGCCATTACAATGTAGGAAACTAATAATTGGGCAAACATGAAGCGTTTACGAATTCGGTATAGAACCAATCGGTACCCTTTGCCTTTGGGGTGACGTAGCATACTATAGACTCAAAATTCTGACGTTTAGCAAAGACTCTTTTGCAGTATTTCGTCAGTGGTGACGCGATGTAGTTATATTTTGTTCATACGCGCGCCGTTTTCACTATGTAGACTATATTTTTCCATCAAATTTTCTTGTTTCGGTTCCTCTCTGGTTGTTGACTTGCAATTTTCTAAACAGTAGGCATTTTGGACCAAAATTTTCGCTGTTTCGTATATCTAATATGGATTTGCATTAGCTGCTCAGGGAGTATTTGATGTCTTGAAAGTTTTTCAGATAATTTGGATTTTAGCGCGAATTTCTTCTCAGTGTGCCCGATCATCAGTGTTGCAAGATTATTGCATAAAATATTCGTGGAATGTGATTTGGTATCGTATTTTGAAACTTCATTATTGACTAAAATGTGTGAAGTGGAACAGGCATATACAAGATTTTTTAACGTATAAAATAATGTTGCAGAACATAAAAGATAACTAATAAATTAACTAATGAGTCGTACTACAGTTTTACGATTTTTTTTAAGGCAAGGATTTAAATTGTCAACCTGACATTAAAGAGGCAGTAGTACACACGCGCGACAACAGCGACTCTCGTGGAGCTTTTGTTGCTAAGCGTCCTTTATTTCGATACTTATTTATATTTCAAATGGGTGGGGGTGTTGTATCGATAAAGGAGTTGTTTTTGTTATTTAGTGAAACAAATAAGCGAAAATAAACTTGGGTCTATTGGAAAACAAGGAATATTAGTATATTTAGATTTAAACTTTACTGAAATCCAACTTTATTTTGGTTAGAAAACTTACGGCGAAATAAAGGTGAACCCGAGCGGTTTCTAAAGCCTCTCGACAAGCCTTATCACTTGGGTATAGTTGTTAGAAATGCGGAACTCATGAAGCTCAGTCATCCCAGTATGTGGCGTATCAAGGGATCTCGTTACTTTACCTGGGAGACCTGACTTGGCTCGATATTGCTTTACTTGTTTTGTTCAAAGCGAGAGGAAATTTGTATGTTGCTTATTTTACGCGACGCCGCATGCATGCTAACAGAGAGTTTCATCTTGGAATAACTAACATGTGAAGTATCTTAAATCACAGTTAATGCTATTTTGCTTCCAGGCTGAGAACTTTAAACGAGCATGGCATCTGCCTTAATAAAAGTAAATGTTTAGATATATACTATAGTTAGTACCTACAATTCCGCAAGCGCAATGTTTGGAAACGCAGCGATATTATGGAAAGTCGAATTTCCATTCCTGAAGCGATAAAACTCGCCAGTAGATTCCCGTACCTTTGTTAGGTTTCAACCTTGACCGAGAAAGCTGACTAGAATATTTTACAGCGACCGTCTTTAGCTGCGGCAGAGAACATAATTTTCGAGGAGTAGCTCCAGTGGATGCTAATCTGAGCTTACCACAAAGGGAAACCATGTAAGGAGGGTACGCAGCCATTAGCAGTAAATGAATTAAAGTTATTAAAACTATAAATATTAGTTAGAGTTAAGGTAAGCCGGCAGCAGTGCGGAAGATTCTCGTGTAATTCTGAATTTCTGTTTACATTAAGTTGATCATCCGGCTTTATAAATGGGAATCTATGCTACCGTTAAAATGTATTAGTATTTTTTATTCCGAAAAAATACGTTATAAGAGGTTGGAAAAGCATATTATGCATAAAATATTAGAAAACAAACTAGATCATCTCCAAATAGCTCTTCGATATTTTTGTATCATTTCCTTCGATCTGAAGGTTCCTTTCTTCTGTTGTTTCAGTCATTCGACTGGTTTGTCGCAATATTCCAACGACGTCCATCATTGGCTTTTCTCTTAAGCTTTTCATATATTGTGCTTTATTTGCCATATAGAAGCAGGAGTAATTATCTTGCATTTGGGCTTTTTTCTTCCAACATTGTTTTCAACAAGCTGTCATGTCTTAACACTGGCAATAACATACTATCTGCAAAACGTAGATGACCATAACTGGGTCAAGGTTGTAATGCCACATGCATACATGCATACTGTATGTAATAAATATATATTTCAAATACAGATAGTTATAAAAATAAAACTTATATAACGGGTGGCAGTTACGGATAATTTGTAGTTTCGCATGCATTAGAGCAAATTAGCTAGTTGTATTTTAGCTTTAGGCATTTCGTTACGATTAATAGGTGGTTTCTCAGGAAATACTTCTAATAATTAAATAAAGTTTGCTATTGATATTTAATTTTCCCCAAATACCCAATACATCCTGCCTGACCGGGTAGGCAACCCTATGTACTATTGTTAACAAATTTCTAGCTTAAAATTATAATAATGATGTTATCATATGAGGACACTCCAACTTTTCAGTGATTTTTTGTGGGTCCTCTTGCCAAAGTTTATGGGAAGTTTTTCATAACCTTTGATAACTTGTGGCTGGT
Organism: Agriotes lineatus; assembly: GCA_940337035.1. Classification (NCBI taxonomy): domain Eukaryota; kingdom Metazoa; phylum Arthropoda; class Insecta; order Coleoptera; family Elateridae; genus Agriotes; species Agriotes lineatus. The sequence goes on along the minus strand of OW679197.1, from coordinate 132,665,382 downwards.
TTCTCCCGTTCTTTTCCATTAAAAATTCGTGCAATCAAGTTGGGTGTCCGACGGCGTAGTGCTTCAAAAAGCCAATTGGTTTGGCTAAGCTCCATTAGTTGTGGAGGATCTGGAAGCACAAATGCCTTTTTGACGTTCGAATTATTTGTTTTGTTTGAATTCTTACGTCTAACGCCTCGGCGGAATTATTTGGGCCAGCTTCTTTCACCCGCACGTCCACATTTGGCTGTCTTTTAACCCAAGGTTAGTTTACGATAGCTCCTATATTCTTATCGGGGGCTTACCTAGAAATTTGGTACGCTTTTAGCCAATTTTCTCCCGGATTTCGCAAGAGAATTGGAAATCTCTCTGCGCCGCACCCTTTGGGAGTGCTGAGAAGCGTCGCCTATCTGCAGTCTGTTCGCTTGTTCCCTGGTCTCGAGGCAAGACCCCCTGCCATACTCGTTCTGCTGTCGGGAGCTGGCGATTTCTGCTCCTCGAGCCCTTGATGCCGCTGCTCCAGGAGTGCTACGGACGCGCCTGCCGCTTCTAGCGCGGCATTTGCCATCCGAGCCTGCGAGGACCATATGAATTGATTATTGGGGTGTGTAAATGTATCTGCAGTTAATTGTATAGATAATAATAGGGCATCTCATGCGAATCGCTTCGCCTTGTGTATTCTATAATATATTTATTGGTAGCTGCATTATTAGCGCTATCTGTTTAATAGCATTATAGTTTAGAGGCCGCTTTCGCGGTGTTGGTAGCTACGTTTAATTTACTTACCCTGGTACCGCGATGCGTTTCACTACGACAACGGCAAATGTATCAAAGTTAGCTTGGGGAGTGGACTCCCTGTGACGTATTATAAAACTCAGATATTCCTTTAGGCCTTCTTAGGGAGTTTGAACTTACCTAAGTTAGGGCCTGGTCGTGTTTAACAACGGGATCTGCTGCTGTATATGTTTAGGTCCGTACACTCAAAACTCAGCTGTTGAGGTTATATATATTAACGCCATCGCGTACGGGAAATTTGTGGCTAACGTACCTCTCGCGGTAACCTAACGACCATAATTTAATAATAATTTGCAATCCGGAAGTATTAGCTATCGCTGTTAGGAGCGCATTCAAGCCGTTACTAGAACTATCATAATAAGCATACTGAATTTATCATAGAGATCTCTTTGACCCTGTATGCCCATGCAATCCGAAGGTATTTCGTCCCTTCAAAATTTTGGATACTGTCATGAAGTCAGATTGACCTAACAATCGGGGTTAAGGTTAGCTTATCGCTTGCAGGCTCTCTTCTGCCGCACCTTGCTTAACAGGGTGTGTGCTAATTTGTGTGCTCATTTTGTACATGCGTTTTTATAGTTATTTACTCGCCGGAATTACACCGACGCGGTCGGCTCAAAATTGAGCATCAACGTGATTGCTGTTGCTTTAATCTAACTGTACTTTTTTTATTTTATTTACACATGTATAATAATAATAATAATAATAGGGTTTTATTTTCCATTCCAAAATAATATAAATAAACATACAAATTCAAACCAGAAAACGGGAAAGCAATACATACATACCAAAAATTAAATAAGTTATATATAACGAGAAATGGAAAATACGATGGTGATCAGATGGCTTCCTATAAGGAGGAAACCCCTGCTCTACCCCACCACCGTAAAAAAAACTAGTGGATATAACGACAACATTTTTATGTTGTGGTCGCAGGTAATGCGAAAGTGAAAGAGATGCATACCACTACATTAAAACTAAAATCATATTTAAAATTCAAATTAAATAAAAATAAAAATAAAAAACTGAGCAGCACAACGTAAACGAAAATTAAAAACAATTTAATGATTCAAGGAAAGCTCGAGAAGCACACACAAATGACAAACAGGTAAGTATTAAAAAAAGTGAAAAATAAAACGTTACATGATTAAATAGAGAACACTGGCGACAAGGTAGATCTATTTAAGATTTCATCAATTTTTTCAATTTATTTTTGAAGAGTTTAAGGACAAACTTTTAAAGTTTGGTGGTAAAGCATTATATACCTTCGCTATATTATAAGTAAACGAACGCTTAAAACTTTCTTTGCGGTGTAAAGCAATGTTTAGCAAGCCTCTATGTCTCAGATTCAAATTATGGACGTCAGTGCGATAACGAATTTTATCATAGAGGTATGGAGGTGACTTGAACAATATAACCTTATGAAAAAATACTGCAGCATGTAAAAAGCGTAGTTCTTCCATGTTTAACCAGTTGGTCTCTCTTATTTTGTGGGAAATATGATGTCGACGACGAATGCTGTGTATCAGCCTTAAACAAGAGTTTTGAACTAACTGAATTTTTTTAGATGTTGCCTTATCGATACATGAACCATACAGAACGTCACAATAGCTAAAGTGTGACAAGACTAACGATTCGCATAACAGCCTTTTGACATCTCTGCTCAAGGCATGCCTGTTACTGTATAGTAGTTTTAAATTGCAATATGCTTTACGTATACAGGAGCTAACATGTTCTCGAAACCTAAAGTTATGGTCAAGTATGACGCCTAAATTTTTTACCGAATCTTTGCAAGGGATAGACTCACCGTTAATTTTTACATGAAAATCACCTAAAATTGTTGATTTAGAGTTTGAACTACCGAATACCATAAAATTAGATTTCGAAGGGTTAATATTAAGCGAATGTAGGGTTGCCAAGCCTGCCAGCCTATTTAAATCATCATTAATAGCAACACAAGCAGCCTGCGATTCGTAAGGCTTGAATGACATGTAGATCTGCGTATCATCTGCATATTGATGAAATTGACAACGATTTAAAGAATAATTACATAAATTACTAGAGTATAATGTGAATAGGAGAGGGCCTAGTATGGATCCCTGAGGAACACCGAATCTCACTCTACATGAATCTGAACGCCTGCCATCCAATAGAACGCATTGCTGACGATCATTTAAGTAAGCTTTAATTAAATTTAAAGCTTCTTCGCCAAATCCGTAGTAACGAAGTACAGCATAAAGTATTTCATGACTGATGGTATCGAAAGCCTTCGAGAAGTCAAGTAGAATCAACACTGTGAGTTGACCATCGTCAGATGCTTTCAAAATGTCGTCAGTTATGTTTAAAAGTGCAGAACAACAACTGTAGTTACAACGAAAACCTGACTGATAATTTGGCATCAACAAATTATTTTCTAAATAGTCACGAGTTTGAAGTTCAATTACTTTCTCTAAGACTTTCGATAAAACAGGTAGTATGCTGATAGGTCTTAAATCTTTTAAGTCTTTCGGATTACTGGTTTTGGGTATTGGAATAATATTAGAAATTTTCCAAACATCCGGAAATGTACAATTTAATAAAAAAAAATTTATAATATGGGTTATCACTGGTATTAAAAATGGGCAACATAGGTGTATCATAGTAATATTAATATTGTCATTACCAGAAGCTTTAGATTTGATGGAATAGATAATTTTAGTAATATCATCTTCAGAAGCAACAGTAAAACAAAATTTAGATGTTAAATTTGGTTTAGTATTTTTATACATTTCCAAGACCTCCACACTAGGCACCTCCACCCCCTGAATTAAATTAAAATATGAAATAATAGCATTAACGTCTTTAAGATGTTCAGGAATAGTCTGATTTTTTTTCTTTGAATGTATACCACAACGTTGTAAGTCATTCCAAAATCTTTTAGGACTGCTGTGGGTTAATGTATGAGTTAAATATGCTTTTTTTCATTTCTGATAGCATTGGTAGTTAGATTTCGGGGAGACTTATAATAGATCCATTGATCTTGTTTCTGGTATTTTTTGAAACGTTTAAAGGCAGCATCTCTTAGACTCATCATTAATCTACCTGTATCAGTCAGCCAAGGGGCTTTTGATTTTCTAAATACAGAAGTTTTAAAAGGAGCAAAGATGTCAAACAAGGCTATCACGTTATTGTTGAAATAATCAACTTTAGCGTTTATATTATTTAAGTTTTAGATAATATCCCAATTGATAGATTGAAGATAAGTTGTAAAACTATCAAGATCAAACATTGTGAAGTCCCTGAGAGTTCGTGTGATAGGCGAAGGTTTATTTATTTCAGCAAAAATCTTACATAATACTAGTTCATGGTCAGAATAAGAACTTATGTGTTTAGTACCCGACGCAACAATTAAATCTGAATTGCTAACAAAAATGTGATCCAAAAGTGTTTGACATTTAGATGTTATTCGAGTAGGTTCTTTAATTAACTGAGTAAATCCAAAACTCTCCAACATGCAAATGTACTGTATTGCTGTAAAATTAATTTTGTATATGCAGTTCGACCCTTATGAAATTATGCGCGCAGATCTATGCTATTTGGATGAATTAGTGTTGATTATTTATGTGTATATATCTATAGATTTACATGTTATCAATTATGTTTGCACTATAGAACCAATTGTTGAAATAAATACTGTTACTAGTTATTGGTTTTGCTATTATTTGGTTTGCTGGGTCTATATCTTACTTTGGGAAGGTCCGACCCAAGGATTTGTCAATGTCGAGGACCTGGCGACCTAGCCCATGCCGGAAAAACACCAAATATAACTTTCGACACCAGGTAAGACCGACCCTTAATCCTTCGTCATAAGTTGTGAATAGAAACGTAACGGTACTAGGTCAGATAATAAACAAAGGAGTACAAATTTTTATATTTGATTCGATACACGGTATAAGCCGTTGTACGTTCAATTCCATACAAATGGCGAATAATTTATATTTAACTAAAATAATACTACAAAGGAATGACCTGTGAGCGAAGTCTGATATAAAATCAGATAAATTATAATTATTTGCAGAGTCAATATAAATATTGTTTTTTGTATTCATATTGGAACTATATTGAAAAGAAATCAGATTTAATCATTAACGTAGCTTCAGTGCTTCAGTGAAGTGTTGTGGTTTTTGTGAAAATTCTATCTGGAAATACCTACGAGGAGCTTTGTGTAGTCAGAGTTGCAATCAGAGTTTAGCAGAGCTTGGGCTAGTATTGTTACTAGTAGAACGAGACATCAACGAAGTGAATTCAGGTATCAAAATCAACCGAGAAAGGTCAGTGAACTTTAACCCAAGTGTAGTCGCGCCTCCTAAACTTCCGTTAGTGGTCGCGCCCCGGTCGGTTCAACCGCAGTTGGTTTTTTTAACCGAATGTTGGTAAATTAAGAAAAACCTTTTTCATAACACCTACTTGCACAGAACTGTCAACCTGACTGAAAAGTTCCCCATAACAGCCATGGCTATGGCTCGGTTATATTCATTAGCCTCGGCCTGACGGCCTCGGCGACAAATTTATCCTCGTTTGTTGGATGCTTACTAACGGACTTATGTCGTTAATAACGATAGCATTTCTCTTGCACTTTAGTAGGAAAGCATAGTAACTGACTTTACACAGTAGCATTAATTTATAATACCAGATAAATGAAAAAATAATTGAGTTACGTTAGAGGTCGCGCACCGGGCGAGTCAATCGCATTAACAAAAAAACGGTTTTAAATTTTTTAATGTACTGAAATATCACTAAAAAAATTGCAAAAGTGCATTTTAGGAGCATTTTTAAAAGCACAAGTCGAAAAGTAGCTGCGTTACAAAGCTACATAATTTTTTTAAAATGTGCGGTTGAATCGACCATAGCGCAACCACTGCCGGGTTAATTACTAGATTTCGAATATACGTTGTTGAACAAGTTTAGTGAAAGATAAAATTATATCGAATTAATTTAAGAAATATTGTATTTCGAAAATAAACGTATGCTTACTTTTTATAAATTAAGAAGTGATTTGAGTACTTGGCGGTTTTAGGCTATTATAATTTGAAATTACATATTTTGGGTTTAGTTTATATTTCGCCGAAATGTAAAGTTACAAAATACAGTCAGACCTCGCCGTTCGCGGGGGTTACGTTCCAGAAGAATGCCGCGACGCGCAAAACCGCGTGCGCAAGTAAACACATAAATGATAAAAACGGGGTGAGGTTCCATTAACTAGATTTATTTATGCTATGCAACCTCAAAAAACCAAAACTTTTCTGCGTTTTTTGTCTGGCAAATCTGAAGCAGAAACGTTACGCTTTGACGACATGGTTTTCCGTGTTTTAAAAATTAAACTCAATTGAATTTTCGGCAGAAATGCTCGAGAAGACAGTAAAGTTTGAACTAAAATTCCATACGTAACAGAAGTCTGCCACTTGAATCTAGAGCTCGAATGTCCATTTGTTTATTCAAGTTATAATTTTACAATTTATTTCAGGTCCGTCTACAGTCAATCGTGTGTCTGCGTCGATAGGCAACCAAGTAGAACTTACTTTTTAGTATACTGCATTGGTAACTAGCGTTTACATAGTTACAAACGAGTTTGGTAGATAAAATTTACCGGCCTAGACCAGTAGTAGAACTACCGGCCGGTAAATTTTATCTACCGGACTCGTATCCTAAAAAATCTTATACGATACACAACCGGTAGCATTTTTATGGCCTTGCCAAACATACAGGTCTCGCCCTACGGGCTCAACCTGTAAAATATTGGCGCGGCCATAAAAATGTTGCTACCGGTCTAATAACGTAAATAGCTATTTAGTTCCTCGGACGTAAAAGTACTTTTAAACCTAGGAATTAAAAGTGCTGCCTAACAACATTCTTGTACTCGTATCAGTAAGGGAAACGTCAATTTATATGACAGCTTTTGGTACGAAAAGTAATGTCTTTGAAGAAAGTTGCGAGAAATCAGTATGTATCCCTTGTTGTAAGCTGTTGTAGTCAATTTTCACCTATTTTTTTGTGTCTACTATTCTGATTGAAGTGTATCACGTAAATTATTTAACGTGCCAAATATTCTTTATTTTAGAGTTTCTAGTTCTGTTGCGGGTCGTTTGTTGGTTTTAAATTTGGACATTCTGTTCTATCTGAATTTGAACTTTCAAATAAAAGATACAGATCACATCGTGAGTGGAGAGTCATGCCGTGAACGTGAGTGATGAGTATACGTAAAAGTGAGTGTTTGAGGCAAGGGTGAAACGTGCGTCCGCACCAGACTTGGTTTATTATTGCAATACGATTTGTGGTTTTGAGCTGTTTATCTTCATGAGCTATTTCATGTTGATGGTGCATGGTAGAATGGTAGATAGCATTATCACAATTTTTTGATTGTAAACAGGTGAAAACAATCAAGACAAAAATTATATGGTTACTCTTTTGAGTTAGACGTCCAAGATCGTTTAGAAAATTAAACATCTTTGCTAATATTTATGGGTTCAGCAGTTATGGCGTCACTAGATTTATCATCATCTTCTGGTACATACTGACTGTCAGAAATATTTCCCACATTTACTTTTATTTCTTCCTGTTTCGATTCTCCACTTTCACCATTAGTGCATTCTATAGCTTCTCAATTGATACACCTTTTCTTTAGTCTTTCATGGCGCAACAACAAAACGCAATCAAAAGCAACCTCTTCCATACTTTAGAAGTACACGTTATGCGATCAGCTGATTAGAAAGCGTGTGACTAGCTACACTGCGACTGTGTGCCTCAGTGGATAAAACTGCTACATAAAATACCACAATCGAGTCAGTCATGTCCCAATCTACTTCCTCACAGTTGCTTAATGAAGCAACAATATAAATGACATTATACCGTTAGTAGTAGGAGCCAAACATCTCTGTATTAGTATTCCTTAGTAGATTACGTTCAGATTTTTTTTAACAAACCTTATTTAGAAGAAATCAATCTGGGTAAAATTTTACCTTATTTTGGTATTGCAAGTGCTTGAATACGTGGCCAGTTAATTGATCCCTTCTATTATTAACAACAATAATGGCTATACTTTCGAGATTTTAGATTCAGATAATCTTTTTATATACATTTACTTATATACGTTCTGTTTCTATGACCATACCTTTATTTTTTGCACTGTTTTCAAAAATATACCTGAACCGTTAATTGATATTTGAAGTAATGGCTTTACACTCACATAGTCAGCATTTCTATCAAAAGGAAGTGCACAAGATTTAGAAGGGTTTAGTTGTAATGCATGTTTAGTTGGCATTTTCAGATGTGATTTCCTCCTCAAATGCCCGGCTAAAACAAGTGGGCTAAAGAGAACAATAAACCTCCGTATCATCACCATACATACGAATTTTACTATATTTGACGGATTCGTAAAATTCTTAAGTGTTTCAGATATCGGAATTATAATAGTTTTAGAAATGCATGTTGGTAAATTTCAACTCTCATGTATATCGTAGGTAAGTTCATTATGATCTTCTGCGTGCGTCATCACTTAGGTTTTTTACTGTTCCGCTTGATATTTCATCAATACCGGAGTTTTATGGATCTTAAAATATTTAATTACTTTGTCAATATTCTTTATTTCCTCCGAATTATACCCGGTGATTATAAATACTTTTCCCTCAAGTTCCGTTTGGAATATTTGTAAAATTTGGCATCTTGTTCTGATGACTACATGGACTACACAAGAGTCATGTCATTTAGTGAATGTCAGTACCGTCACATACCCAAAGTTTGTTAAGTTTTCTTTTGGTGTTCTAACTTTTCGTATCCCCACTGTTTTGTGTTATTAAAAAGTATTTTTTAAGACTATAACGTTTATTTAGGTGTTGAGAGAGGTAATAGGTTAATAATAATTAATGCTTAGCCCACACCGCGCATGCAACGATACAATGCCTTCAAGAATATTTCGATGATCGAATCATAAGTAGAGGAACAAGCATTCCTTGGCCCGCTCGTTCACCAAATCTAACCCCTCTTGGCTTCTCTGTTTTTGGTACATTAAAGACACCGTTTACAAGCACAGAATGGAAAATTTAGATCAACTGATGTTACAAATTGAAATATGTGTGCTAATATTGGACAAGAAATGTTGCAAAACATATTTGAAATTAAAGAAAGGCGTGTAAGAATCTGCTTGCAGAAAAATGGGACTCACTTTCAACATTTACTTTAGATTGGTGCTTCTTAGTTGTAATAATCTTTTTTTTTTGGAAAATGTTTCAATTTATTAGTAGGCAACCAACAGTACTCTTATTCAATATTAAGACAAAAGCCTGTTCCAGTGAAGCGGTAAATAGTTGTTAAAAACACGTTCACATATTTTGCAAAATCAATTTGGTCAAACAGTATTTATAATCACCCGGTACATCTCCTCTATACATATCTACAAGTAGTTGCAGTTACGATCATTAAAACATTTTCTTATGAATCTGTAAGCTTTGTCTGGTCGTTCTTCTATAATATCTTGTTGGATGTCTTCGCAGGTTTCTTTTATGCAGTTTTCCTTTGCATTTTTTAAATATATATTTATTCTACTTAGCAGCTCTCTGTGTTTTTTTTTTACCAGCTTCACTGATACTTTCTTCTATCATTAATTATCTCTACGACATCATCAGTTCATCCAGGGATTTTATTGACATTTTTCTTAACTCTTACAATTTCTTGCACCATAGAGGCAATGCACTGTTTTCGTCTATCCCATCTCTCTTCTATGCTTGTTTTATTGGATTTATCTCTTGTTGTCAAATCCATTCTGGTTTTGAATTTTGTCAATATGTCTTCGTCTTTGATTTTTTGCTTTTCATAATTTTTTTAAATTTAATTTGCATTTTATCACCACCATATTGTGATCACTATATGTATCGGCTCCAGGATAACTTATGCGATCTTTTATCTGATTTCTAGAGCAACTTTTGATTAATATTAGTCTAGCCAATATCTTCCGCTGTCCCAGGCATTGTCCACGTATAACTCCTTTTTGAATGGTGACAACATAGTGTTAGTTATTATTAAATTATTTTTTGCAAAAAATTCTATTAGACGGTCTTCTTTATCGTTCCTCCTAGTCCCAAAGTCCTCACCATAGGTTATTGAGCCTTCTTCCACAACGACATTCCAGTCATCCATAACTATAATGTTATTTTCTGCTCGTGTGTAATCAGTAACTGGTTGTCTTATATTATCATATAGTGCTTCCACTTCTTCATGGCCTGTAACGTTATTGGCATACATGTTTATAATTATTATAATCGTATTTGTGGGTTTTGATCTTGGCTTTATCATAATTAGTTGTTGCTATATTGTGTATAATTTTTTACTCTTCTGCCATACTTTCTTGCCAGCATAATAAACACTCCCATATTTCTGTCTGCTGTGGAACTTGTATTTAGAAACCTATATTTTCTACTCCAAAAGTCACTTGGCTGTGGCCACCTGATTTCTCTCCGCCCTAAGATATAGACATTTGTTCTTTCTATTTCTATTTTCAGGTTTTAAAGTTTTTCGCACTTTAACAAGCATCTAACGTTCCATATTCCTGCTCTTCCTACTCTTCTGATATCCACTTTTCTCTTCTTTAGGGTGCCTTCACGAGTTGTCCCCTCCCGGAAATCCGAATTGGGGACTATTTTACTTCCGGTACCTTTAACTTGAGAAGACATTTCCATTGAGTTCGACTTCTGCTCTCTCGAGGGAAACAAAACACGTATTGTTGTGGTCTCCCTTTGCCTTCCGCAAAGTTCTAAAAGTTAATAGACATGGAATTCTTTTTATTTTATTAATTGAAGGCACTTAGAATTCTAATTATTTTTCTCTTTCTTAGAATATCTTTCCATTATGTTTGTTGTTATTTATGCGTTCCTTTTAAATCGGCGTAGTATCATAGTTGAATGCGCAAATTGTAAGTTCTATTTGAAAACATTAAGAACCTAAAATATTCTATCATTCCAGACGTGTTAATTATTGGCAATATAATTACATTTAGAAGAGGTATTAGGATTTAAAGGCCTCCATTAACAAATGTTATATCGATTTCGCTACAGTTTCGACGATGGCGAACGTTGTCATGCGTTGCGGGTCACCTACATAGTTTTAGTAGCCTTCAGATGCTCGAACGACGTGCTTTTGCCTCAAAAATTTCGTATGAGCAGTGTAGAGGTAGGGATTTTCCATTGTCTTTTCGGAAATCAAAGAGATCCATACTTTTGCTTCTGATGGTATACGGCGTGTTTATACAGCACCTTTTTTGAGTGAAGCTTTACGTGCGTATTTATTTTTAAACAAGCACCACCGGGGCAGTCTGAGTTTTGTTGAATTGTCGCAGTCTCCAGGTTATTTAGGGAAATAGTTTGTTTTCTTGAAGCAAAATATCGACTGGCCGTCTACGACTTCAGGTAGAATGCAACTTTAAGTCTATTTCCACGTGGGCATATTTATTTTCAGGCCTCCTCGATTTCGTTTTCATTCATTGTTGCTTTTGCACTTTTCCTCCTCTCGTTATTGTTCTGTTATTTGCTGTGTTTGCAACCATGCGTTATCGTTTCTGGGTGGCTGCGTGAGAGCAAGGCCCCAGTGCGCCCTGCTAAGGAAAGAGGCTGACGAAGCGTGAAATATTAGCACCAGCAGTTGGACGAAGGATTCGTCACTAGGCTAGGTCAGATATTTCGATTACTTTAATCTTCTGAATTCATTGCAACTCCTGTCGCTCTTGAAAGAGAATTTCTCGAGGCGGACCTAAAGTGCTATTTTTCTATAAGCAGAATTTGACTTTCAGTTGTTTCCGGATTGAACCGTATATATAATTGAATCTTACTCGTCGCCTACTGTTTTTATTTGCCTTGCTGTGCTAGCCTTGTAATTCCATATTACTTTATCATTTGCAACGAGAGTCATAAATGGGTTAACCGGATTAGACGTTGTTATCAAAATTACGAGTCGCTCCCTCTAATTTTTTTTAATGAGTCAAAGGATTTTAGTCAACCTGAAAAATAATAATATGAAGACGGTCACTATTTTGTTAAGTATTATTAAAATTCTTAAATTATAGGTAATACGTACATTAAAGAGTTAGTCGACGGGGAGAGGGATTTTTCTCTTCAGCGCGCAGAGTATGCGTTATTTGGCGATTATGGCAAAGATTTTATGATGAAAACAACCAATATTATTATTAGTTCCTTATACGAAAGCCTTGCTCTGGAGGAGGTCAGTTCGATTACCGTATTTGCGAGTTAACTTATTTTGTAGTTTATCTTTAGTACTAATTGAGACTTTTCTTTTAGGGATTTTTTTATTTCGTTAAGCTGGTACCGTACGCTCTCAATAAATTAAACATTTACCTTACATGGTTCTGTGTGCTAGAAGTCCACATAATTTATTATTAACTAATATGTTATAGACGGGACCAGGAACCATAAATTCGATCATAGGGTGTGTACTCGAAGATATAGTTTTCAAAAAAAATGTACACTGAACGTTATAGCTACCATTCGACGCTAAATCGTTATAGCGCCGTGGATTATTCGAATTCGTCTACTGCGTATTTCAAATTGAATTTTGAGGCATGTCGCAATAAAAATTCATAAATAAGTTGAAATGTCCCTCTACTACGCAATACTTTTATATTTATTGAGTTGTTATAGGGGCCGTGGTGATTGAAATTCCACCCTCCAATGAAGTGTCGTCAAATCTCAACACGTCTGAAGTAGTTTAACTCGCCAGCGACTAAGTCCGTTTAGCTGTAAATAATCTAACACCGAAATTTCAGAAATTACAGTCTCTTAGTAGTTGCTGTATTGGAATAATTTTTTATCGGAGCTATATATTATATTAAAAGTGCCATGTTTAAATGATGCGACGCAATTAAGAATAATATACATATACATATTACAGTACCAAATAAAGGAGCTTTTAACGAAATAGAACAAAAGTACACCGATCTATTAATAGAAATCTCCCAGATATGGCAACTTGACAATGCTTACGTGATACATACCTACTTATTGTACCTTTGGCTACCGCAGTCATTCCTTTGTCGCTTTATGAGTATGACTCCTCGTAGGCGATGAAGTTAGACGAGAGGATGTATATATTCTTGCAGAAAACAGTCATTCTTAAGACCTGTAATTCCGTAAGAAATTTTTTAAATATCTATAACTGACTGATAGAAATAACATATTCAACTTGCTTTGATTAATTGTGACCCGTTAAGTGTTAAAAAATAAATACTAAATTAACAATCCTATACAAATAATAATAATATAGCAATGCACAATAAAAGTAAGTTAAAATTCTTGTTAACATATGAAGCAGTAATTCGAATTTAAACTTAATAGACCAATCTTATTAATAAAAACGGTTACACATTGTGGAACAAGGATTTATGTGTGAAATCTGGCAATGAGAATTATCGTACAAGCGTATAGATTTTATTAGTTATGTAATAAGTCCGATGAATTGAATTTCAGAAACTAGAACAGTATAAAACAATTTATCTCACAGGTGAATATGCTATTTACTACTATTCAAGAGGATGCAACTTTCTACGGTCGTTTTAGTCATTTCTAATTGTTGAATGGATATAATGACAATTAGTAATATATTCTTATTGTTTTTTTTGTATGCGTGGTGATAGAACAAGTAGTATCGATCACGAACGTGAGTGGTAACTAAACATGTGAAGCTTCGTCTTTATAAGACTATGATCCTTATTGTTTCTAGGTATAAACCTATACTTTTAACAATGTTCCAAATATGGTCTCTGTAGTAAGGACTACATAGACTTTTAGTGAAAGAAACTAAGAAATATTATAATCAGTGTTTAGCTTAACTACCAAGTAGAACTTAGATAGGAATTTGTGTAGAAAGAAGAGATTCAAACTCAAAAGGCCATTACTAGAGCTAAAAATGAGACTTAAAAAATGACATACGAAAAACTCAAGAAATTCAGAGGAAATAATAAAGCAGCGAAGTTGAGAAAATACTTATTGCACTGAGAAAGAGAAAAATGGAAAAGACTATAAAACTATCATGTGATGAGCTTGGTTGCTAGATATGACAGAGTACTAAAAGCCACGGTAGAAGAACAAGTGCAACTATCAGAAGAGCAAAGTGGTTTCAGAGCGAGTCCTTCATGCATCCATGAAATACTCAGTTTAAGAATCTCCTGGAAAAACTTTAGCACATTTAGAGCTGTTCACGTAACCTTCATAGAGTTCAATAACTAAGTTATGAAGTAGTCAAAATGGTGTTATTATTATAAACCACTAGAACTCCATGTAGATGTATCAACGTCGCAAAGAAGCATTTCTGAAGAATTTCAAATACATACATTATTAAGACAAGGTTAATCAATAACACCGCTTAATTTCAAAATCTATACAGAGACAGCTCTCTCTCTAACTGGAGTAGGAGATGAAATATTGTATACTTTGTTGTTGACCGATGATCAGGTAATGACAGAAACAGACAAAGAGGACTCCAGCTACGCGGTTCGTAAGATGCAGGAATAGCATGCGAAATTAAGTGTTACTTTAAATATATCTAAGACTGAATACATGATACTCGTAGTAGGGAAGAGACAGATCACGACATGGACATGATAAAAATAATAATTGCAAATCTTTTAGATACCTCGATAGAACGTTTTCAACCAAGAAAAAACAGAACGACGTGAGAAACAAACCACCTCAATATATGAGAGCTCGGCAACGTAACGATAAGGTTACGAAGTAAACTAACAGAACTGAAACGTTGATATTAATTCAGAGAGACAAGGAAAGACTTTCTGCAAAGGACATTATTTCTTGCGAAAAAGCAATGGCACATTCAGAATGGACTATAAGGAATGAAATAATAAAAAGAAGTTAAAGTACAGGGAACCATGTTTGCCGCTAGACGAATAAAGAGACTCTTATAGTACCGTCACTTAGAGCAGTTAGAGAGACGCCGACAATGTAAATAGACATTGTAGCGGAGCAATAAATCATAAAAGATCGTTGCCAAGAAGAGGAAACTAGCCCATAAAATTAAACAGTGCGTGCAATAAAAATTCTCGAAGTGCGAGTAGTTAGCTTAAGTGCCATTTGAAAACTTTCGAGTAAAAGGGGTAAAAACGCCTGATGCCAAAAAGTGATTTGTACGGCGGAATACAAAAGAGAGAAACTCTCTAAACGTCCACGAGTTCCTGCAAACAAAAGCGAAAAGGAATTCTCAAATCTGACGAACACTTTTCTAAATAAGAAGCGAAAGTGGACGAACAATACGGCAGTAAATCTGCAGCTTCAAAAATCGAGAGTGAATGTCCAGTGGGTGCATCATAAACCTCCAACCCTTGTGCGCGCTAGTGAAAGTGTGTCGACCCTTCGTCCAATAGATACAATGCCATTGTTGTGACTAGAATAGGAAATCTTATGTAATTGTATGAAAATTGTATATATACTGAAGCGAGGAGCTTAAGGGATCATTGCATATCAGGTCTTCGCCTGTTAAACCACTTTGGTTAAACAGACACGCAAAGAGTCAGATCCTCAATGCGTTTAATATTAATCTCATACTTAGTGGAACATTTACTTTGAGTGTTTCCATGAGCCAAGTGTCAGATCCACAAACGCTCACATGTATGCTGATTAACAAGACCTATTCGATCCACACGTGTAATAGTATAGTAGCAAGTCCGCACATTTAATTTTATGTCTGTAATCCGTTGCGTTAAATAAAAAATATTAAAAGTGGTATAGTTATTAGTGTGTGTAATTTCTAACGAACACCTTAACCACCCACTTTAACATGATAACGGATTTCTTAAGAACGGAGAGAAAAAGGAAGACCAAATGGGCAATAGAAAGGTGAAGTAAACAAATACATGATTGTAAGAGCACACAGACAACGCGCTTTTAATGGTAGACAGGTGGAAATTGGGAAAAGAGCGACAATAATCCGTATACGTCTATAGAAAAGAACACGTCAGTTAGAGCCAATGGACTACATATAACATGCATACGCTGTCCCAAGCTTAGTTAATTAAATTGGTAAAGAACTGTAGGACGAGTATCATGTTTACTATATTTTAAAGATAATTTAGTCAAATGTCTAACAAAAGACAAATCCATAGACGTCCTACCAATAGCTAAGGGAAGATTAGAAAATGTCTATTGTAAATATTTAAGTAAATTATATAAAATGACAAGTTGTAAAATAAGTGCGGAGTAATTCACTAAGAGGAATTTTCCAGGAGAACTAAATCACAGTACATTCAATTTGAGTTCTGTAAATATTTTATTCATAAATCGAATTAGTTTTCTTTCCAGGAAGTTAAATACAAATTAAGATTCTTGCGTCCATAGTCTCCAACATTAATATATTAATTTATAGTTTATCCTACACGGTTTGCGCATTCGATGTGTTTATTTATAGTACATGATATGGTAGGCATTGGAGGCATGCAGAAAAACTACTCTCATCTGAATGTTCTATTGGTATATATATAACTACTTCACAATGGACGTTTGGTCCTCAGCGCGCGTAGATTTTGTGATAAGAGCAAAACACAGTGACGCGCGAGTTCACGAACAGGTGACCACGGCGCATCCCCATCTGATTTTTGCAGAAGAAGGTCGAAGTAGGAAGTTGAAAACTTGTGAGTCCAGCCTCACCCGGAACCACAGCTTGCAGTCAGAGCCGACATCTGAAGTCACGTTGTTCCAGCGAAGCGAAACAGTGCCACACTTGAAGTCAATGGTCTACCAGAATAAACCTACAAGTATTCCTAAACCTTCCTGAAGATCATTCATCAGTTGCGAAAATCATTCTCTCTACCTGCAGAACCTTTATCTGTTGAGTCGACTTTTGGTGACAAAATGCATCCCCTAAACCCTCAAAACCATATCCTAAGCCCGCACTGACGTTTCCATCGTCGAGAAGTTGCATGGTCATGAGCTGTCCGTAGCCCATAAGGCAGCGCAGCGCAGTCCGAAACAATCTGAATAATTTCGACATAGTAGGGGCATTTGGGACAGCAACATCGCCATAATTAGAAAAAGTCATTGCTTGCTTGGGGAAGAGGACCCCTTTCCGAGAAAAAAATCAAAAGTTTTGGCGATGGACAGCGTCACAAAGTTTTTGAACGAGGCTTCAAACCACACGTATTTATTAATGAAAGTGGTACTTATCTTTGGCCTAAATGCTTTATGTCGGCTTGCAGAATTTTGTAGTTTAAGAGTAGACTATAGTGTTGATTATAATATATACACGATACCAAAACAAAGCTCGTGCAACAGCTCAGGAAGATTGCATTGAAATCTGCGATGAAATCGACAAAGAGTTCAAGCACGCTCGGATTCCAAAGTCAACTCTATGATGGTCTAGCATGATATTCAACAACTGTTTTTGTTTCGTTGGTTCATAGAGGTTTGCAAGAAAAGATCAAAGGAGTTTTGCGTCTTAAGAAGAAGCATTATATTTTTTTGTCAACAAACACTTTAGAATTTCTCGAGACAATTGAATGACATAAAGAGGACATGTTTTCCCTACCGTTTGCTATGCCACTACCCAAGAGCACGCCACTGCTGATAGATGTGGAATCCGTTATTCAGCCTTGAATCTGCATTTAAAATGGCCGGTGCTGGTGAATTTGGGTTACGGTTACATCTATCTGCTTGATGTGCCAATTTCTATGATATCCAAGAACCACGCAGACTCGTTTACAATTTGTAGCAGGTTGTTTTTCACTAAACTAAATATCCGAAATAAAATAATAGTGCTTTTACCACTGGTTTAATGGACACGCAAAACGTTGTTGTTTTGGTACACTGATAGCTGCAAAGTTTAATTTTATTTATATTTAAGTTTTAACACCAATGACTTCAGAATTTTGTAAGTTTTCAACACTTAAAACAACATAGCTTTTACGCTAATCAATTCGAGGACAAATCGAAATAAATTTTACTTTAATAATTCGGCAGTGGCCGTAATGGTTTTGAAGATATTGTTATCAAAGTGATGCTAAAATTTCCGCAATTTGTTTTATACTCATATTTAGCTGCGCCCAAAAACATTTTTTAATTGTTTTATAAACTGGCTGTAATTCACTGTACATTTGTCACATTGACCTAAATGGCGGTTATAAACAAAAGCAAAGCGGTCACGTCAAATGGCTTGCTCGAAAAATTAGTATTTATACACTGGAATATATACAGCGCGACCTAAAAAGTTCTCTACAAATGGAGAAGTTTTTATTATTAATTTATAAAAAAAAGTATAACATAAAAAGATCTGCTACTATACACGGAAAATTAAAAATAATTATTTTACAAAATACACAGTGTAGAATGTGTCTTATAATTACTGTTGTAAATGGCAGAAATGTTTTATGGTTATCTCCAACAATTAAAACAATTTCAATTCTATCCTCACCGACATTTTTAATTACCTTACGTAAATTAATAAATTCAAACTGACGTTATGACAAGTCACTGAACAGAGTTACATATATAACGTGTTTTCTTTTGTTTTCTAATTTTTAATGGGGAACCATGTGGCCAGATGGATTATACTGTGGCAAATGTACAACGAGGTAAGATGTTATTTCTTAGTAATTTTGATTTTCCTTATATACTAACAGATATTTTTGAAATGCGTTACTTGATTATTAAAGTCAAATTGATTCACGACTTTTTGCAAGGGATAAATTTTTTTGAGAAATTCGTAATAAGAAAGTTCGCTATTTGTAGAGAACTATTAAGAACACGCTGTATAATTAATTATTACACTAATTGTCCATGTAATATTAAATTGTATGTATGTTTTAGCTGAGTCACTAAAGGACGCGACTGTAATCGATTTGTCACCCATATTCCTAGAATAGTTTTAACGGAAAGTGACCCACAGACCAGTCGAGCCTTGATAAATCCACAAGGAAGTCGTCACCGAAATGGCTGCCACACCACCGCTTCGTTGCCCTAAAGTTGATTACCAATGACACTGTGTGACTCACATCTGTGCCCCAGCCCATCCGGGGTTGGCCTAGTTTCAGCGATGAAAGGTACAGTTTAGCAATCACATCATATTACGGCTTCTTATTTGTTTATACGGTTAGATCAACACATTTATCGGCTGTAATTGTGTTGGCTGCTCTATTTACCACATCGAAAATTGCTCGAAATCTAGTCCGAAGTTGTCGACCAACTCGTCCAGTTCCCTCAGTAAAAATTCCATCTTGATCTCCAGGTGTTCTGTGATTTGCTCGTGCGTCACCAACTGTTTCTTCTACTTGAGGAGAACAGATTGAAGTGGTATTAAGCCCTACGACTTAGCTCTGAATGCAGTGCAGAATGGTTGACAAATTAAATAAGCACAGAGCAGAGATATTTTAAGTAACTGCAATGTTGAACTAATATTAATACAGTAAATTGATTAGTAGTGAGATGCGAGAGCTAATAATTAGTAAAGAAAGGCATGCTAAGGTAAAACATGTTCAGAGGGTTTCGAATTGGCTTCTGAATTAAGATAATTTAATATGAAAGGTTTGTGCACGTGCAAAGCCAAACCACAAAAGATTTATTGAACACAAATAGTTTGTTGGGTGAAATTTGAATCTAGCGTAAGATTATTAAGTCAAAGAATAAGATAGTGAAAAATTGTGAACTCGGCAGAAAGGTAAACCGATTTGAAACAGAACTGAAAGAATTTGCAAACGAGCAATTATTTAATATTGCCAAAAGAGTGTAGCGAACAAGATGAAAGTATGGAACTCGATAACCAGTGCATTTATTAAAAACAAAGTGAATAGAGCAAAGCAGTGAATATTAAAATAATATTGTGTGCGCCATTGCAGAAAGACAATGATAATTATAAGAAAAATACAATATTTTAGTTTGTAAGATATTTGAAAATTTAAAATTATGTAATCAAACTTATTTTTATTATGTACTAAAATTTATCAAAACTTATTTCCGTTAGCTTTGTAACTTAGCAACCTAGATTATATTTTGTTTAATAACGGAGACAACAATTGAAATAAATTACTTGACGTTTGTGAGATTTGTTGCTCCACTTAAATAACTGATTTTGAATAATAAACGAGCATATTAACAGTTATTATAGGATTTTATTGCCCATGTGTTTGTGTTCCTGTGGAACTGTTTGTGAGGCTTTACACCACAAATAAATTATAAAATTCTTCAAATCCATTCCGAGGACATCGGCAGCAGCCAACTGGGACGTTCGAGCTTCGTTCCCGGAGAAATTAGGTATCCTGAGCGAGATCAGTGTACACCAAAGCGTCGGCAGAGTCCGCAAGAGGGCCACCATCAACAGCAGCAGCAAGGGGACCGCCTCCAGCAGCACCTACGATCGTCTACGTCGCAGGACGACCCAAAGTTTCCAGGTAGAAAAGTGCCTGTAATTCATGTGTTAGCGCTGGGGTTCGCAACATAATGCCAGAACCAACCTTTCCGAAGACGGCCAGCGTGTTTTCCAGCGCCCATTTGCTTTGATTTTTTCAAAATTAACGTGGCTTGCTGGCTGCAGATCTAGCAAAAAACCGAAAACAACTGGAAGAAGTAGCGTCGCTTCTAACAATCAAGAGACCGTGTTGACGTTATTATAGAACAAAATCTAGTTTAGCTGCCAAGCGGGAAAAATTCAAACAACTTACCTGATGTGTTGTTCATAATTACAAGAGTTTAAGCATTCAGTTATGCCGTCTTGCACAACCAACTAATTTGTGTTTATCTGAGAGTTCGGGATTTATTTGACCTAACCACTAAAAAACCGAGCTCTCGAACTACTTTGAATTTTGAGTTAGTTAACCTCATATTATATGTTAAAAGATAGCGAAATTCGGAACCTAACCTGTAGAGAGTTTCATGTTTTACTGATGAGCTAGCACACTGGGTTTGCAGTTAAATAGAATATTGCAAAATACAGGGCATATAACCATTTTATTAATAATTTGATAAATAACTATTACATTTCATTTTAATCAGTTTGCCAATTAGAAAAAATAGCTTACAGAACCTTATTCTCCTTAGCATAGAATTTCGGCTTAGACCGCGTAGTATTTGTATATGAACACCCAGCATTTTCTGGCTTAATGTGCCTTGCACCTTGTAAAGTCGAGCAAAAATCCGCTCGATAGCCATGCTCTTTGGTGGCTCGTGTTGTTTGAGTATCTTGAGAACGAGGATACTTAGGCAGATTTGGCCGTTTTGCTGTTTGTGCATCCATATTCACTAACGTTTCGCAAGACCTTGCAGCTTGCATCATCAGAGTGAAAGTCGCACTAAAAAACGAAGGTCGGTGTGGAGCTATTTATAGTCCTCTGTGCCAGGCGCGCGGAGTGGCGTAACGCTGGTTGGTCATCCGAGTGCAACGTAATCCGTGGGGCGTGGCCGTATGACGCACAGTGGTTGTAATGCTTTAGATCGTGTATCACAGCGTTTGGGCGCATTCAGTAAGCCAGTAATATACCTTCTTTATTATTAGATGAAATATACTTCTGCTCGTAGTTTTAAAAAACACAACCAATCGGCATAATAAATAACTGTTTTTTGCGATAATATCTCTATTAAAAGTAATAAAAAGTTTGTTTACAAAACCGGAAAATAGTAAACCGTTGAATAAATCCTTGGTGAAAGTCGCACTTTCACTCTGATGATGCAAGCTGCAAGGTCTTGCGAAACGTTAGTGAATATGGATGCACAAACAGCAAAACGGCCAAATCTGCCTAAGTATCCTCGTTCTCAAGATACTCAAACAACACGAGCCACCAAAGAGCATGGCTATCGAGCGGGTTTTTGCTCGACTTTACAAGGTGCAAGGCACATTAAGCCAGAAAATGCTGGGAGTTCATATACAAATACTACGCGGTCTAAGCCGAAATTCTATGCTAAGGAGAATAATTCGAGTAACCGCGAAAGCCTCAAACAATACCTTACAGAACCTTCCTTAGCCACAGCAATATGCGCTGCTCTACACTATTGTTTATTCAGCCATTATTGTTTATGCTTGCACATAATGCATTTACATGTCATTCGACCGCATGTAAAACTTCTTCTATACTTCCTATATACATTTAAAAACTGGTCCAATTACGAATTTAGTTGGTGCTTGTTCAAGTTAACTGATATTGAATCTAAAGCTCATACTTTTTTGCATTTGTTGTGTTCACGAGTTATTTTATGCTGTTTAGTTGTCGTTTACTAGCTGATTTTAACGAACGTGTGTTAACAATCATTATAATTTGTTTATTAACAGATTATCGATATTAAAACGACATTTTGGTTTAGACGGCGTAGTCCTCGTAGATCAACACTCATCAGTTGTTACCTTTGTGTACCTTATAGCTTGTAAACTCGACCGGGGATTCTTGTAATAATTATATGTGCTGATCGCTTGTGAACCCTTATAAGTTCCTCATGATTTGACCCACGTTATTAGAGCACTTTGCAAACCAGGATACTTAGGCAAACTTGGTCTTTTTACGGTTTGTGAACCCATATAAACTAACGTTTCATAAGGAAGGGTGCCCTTAGAGTTCCATTCAATACTATTGTAATCAGGATATTGAAACAAGACGAACCAAAACATGGATAGCTTGTAAAGGTTCACAAGCCACTAGTTGATAATTATTACAAACGCCCTCGCTTAGGTTGTCAAGGTATAAAGCACACAAAGCCCAAATATTTTAGGTGTTTCTCTACAAAGACGACGAGGTCTAAGCCAAAGCAGTGCTCGCTATCTGTTGATATTATTCCTCATGTCTTTGTTTGCATCTAATGGAAATGTGTCATTTGTTCTAGTATGTATTTTAGTTCTTACAGGGATCTGGGGGAGCTCAATTAAATTATATACTACCAAAGAATATACATATTGTTATAAGTAAAACAACTACATTACCAATGGACCTTGCCTATTGGCTAGCTACCTGGCAAACTTAGTAGCTTGAAATGTTTAAATGTAAGATAACTACTGGTTATACGTTTTTAATATATACAGCTTAAGCAACGAATACGGAAACTATATCATCAAAACTTCGTCATAGATTGTATATTAATTTTTTTAGTATACATTGTAGAACTCATAAATTAAAAACAATTAATATAATAATGATCTAATAGTTAATAGGAGAGATTTCCACAAATACCAATTAGA
The DNA here is from genome assembly GCA_940337035.1 of Agriotes lineatus. Classification (NCBI taxonomy): domain Eukaryota; kingdom Metazoa; phylum Arthropoda; class Insecta; order Coleoptera; family Elateridae; genus Agriotes; species Agriotes lineatus. The sequence goes on along the minus strand of OW679197.1, from coordinate 132,642,420 downwards.
AGCGCGGTTTATCCCCAACTTGTTTTCAATGAGAGACAGCTTTCCCGTAGTATACCTTGGAATCCCTCTGCCACAGTTTTCAATATGATAAAATATATGGGAAATAAATCACTAAATGGCACCAATAATTCCTGCTGCATGACAGAGCCTAATCTATACGGTTTAGTAGGTCTTTATAGTGGAGGTGCATATCTTCCACATAAATCAGAGTTATACACGCCGAATAGAAAACCGCGGACTCGAGGAAAACGATCGACGGAATTTAGAAAATAGTTTAATAAATAACGCGTCTTGAAAAGTGTCATGAGAAACTTGTTAATGAAAAGAAATGAGGTCTTTTGGTTACAGTCTGCCATTTAAACCCCAAGTAATGAAGCCTTCGGCGGTAACGGTAATGTAATGTGATGTTCACGTAATAAATCGATTCCCCGAAATGCACACAATCAGCAGCTCGACTCTCTCCCAACATTAGCGTTTCATGATATTACCTTTATAGCTGAGTGATTTCTGCGTTGCCACTTCTCAACTAATACCATACAAGTAAGGCTCATACATGGTTAATAATGCAAGACAAGCCGCTTAAATTGTGACGTAATTATTGAACCGTATCACTTATGCATTTAAGTTCGTTTGAGGGCTGTAATCAGGCATTGTCACGTTTTGATTTGTTGTTTTACTAATGACCCTAAGTAACCGCCAATAAAATCTATAAATGGAGTAATATTCCACTTGTACTACCAATTGTTGTGTTTACTTGTTTTCTAAATGCCATGTAAAAAGGAAAGAAGTTTCCAGACGTGTTAATGACTCGTTACTAATTTAAAATTGAGCAAAGACTAACATCGGAAACGACCAAGTAAACTAAAATATGTCTGGTAATTAGAGAGAAAATGGAGTGTATCTGTTTTTAATAATTCAGAGAAATTTATTCTGCCTTAAAATGTTAAATAACCTTAACACTTTCTCTTGTTGGCATGATACGAAATTTATATCAGCTAGATGCAAAATTTTGGTAATTTAACATAAAAATGTGTAAGTACCTACAAGCCGAGCAGGGCGGTGGTTGACGTGGGTAGTATGGGTAGTATTACCCACTCGAAAATATCAGTATGGGTAATTACCCACTCGAAACTTTCGAACAAAACCTAAAATTTGAAATTGGGGATGGGTCCTATTCGGAACTACAGCCAGAGGTAGTCATACCACGTTGAATTTTGCATTCCTACCAGGATTCAGTTGATGTGCTTGATTTAGAAACTTTAATGGATCAATTTATTGTTCATAATGGAAAACGAACGTCTTGTTTCGCCCTACGAAAATGATTTATTTGTATCTTTAAAGGAAAGCAAATAAATTAAACTTTGTGACATCTCAAAGTATATTTTTATCAATATTTGATCGTAACCCTGTATCGCTTAACCCTTCATATGAGTGTATTGTGAAAAATCACTTGGAACTCTCCCCCCCCCCCCTTACTACCCACTCGGGCTAAAATTGTCCCCCTGCCCTGAAGCCGAGGTTATTTAAAAAATTCAAAAGGGTTTATTTATTTAAAATATTCCGCTTAACGACAATAACCGTTCCTATTATGGATTGTGCTCTTTGTGTAGAAGCTTAAAAATGACTTTTCTATAGATAGAGGCATACATAATTCAATTCGACTTTAATGTGCTTGAAAGTAATAAACAGTTGAATCAATATTTCAAGCCAGCTCTTTAAATTGACAATTATTATTTATTTGTTTCGTTTTTCTTTAATTTAAAGATTCTGTCATGAAAGACAGTTCTGATTAAACTGCAGTTAAATTAGAACTGTAAAATGAAACAGCTTATTTTAGGGATCCCTTTGTCGCAACTCTTTCACGTTCATTACGCGGGGCTTTAAATAATTTCGAGGCACATGTGCTCTTGGAAGATTGCATGTAGGGCTTTCAATGGACGTAAAATTTGCACGCTTGAATTCCCATCAAAATCGGACAGCTATAGCCTCATCTTTTATACAACATCCCGCCCAAAGCAAAGCTCCCAGAACATTACAGTAATATACAAGATCAAACCGTCTTAAAAAGGAATGTATGTCATTTTCAATTTTGTGCTCCTTTGAGATTATAATACAAGTTATTCTTTCAGCAGCCCTTCTGCGTCACTGCTTTTTTAGAAATCTCCTCGAAGGTTGAGATATGGCGGATTTTATTCTCTTGCTTTGTTTATTTAGACTGCTAACATTTTAAACGTTGTTAAGATTTACGCAGCATTTTATATTGTTCTTCCAAAGCTACTCGTACTTCAGTTGTAAAGTATCCAGTTTCACAAGCTTATCTTTAATAATTATAATGCCTAATAATACGAGGGTGTATTATCAAATTCTCAGTATATTCTAAAAAAGCCAAATAGGACAACGATTGTGCTTTGCACCTTTCAGTTTCATACACTGTTTACTGTGGTTCTGAAATGCTTTGCTAAACTGGCCTCATCCTACCAAATGTTTCTCTAATTTATGGAGTAGAAAATAATTAAATGGGGCAAGAGCTGATGCGAGGTTACAAGGAAAACCGCGATTGCGACAGGCAACAATTTTAAAGAGTGTCCAGTATCTCAGTTCAGGAGGGTGGTCGGAGACTAAATTAAAATGAGGTTCGCTAGCTATAGTAAACAGCTGTACCTGAAAAAATACGGGGATAAATTTGTGTTCTTTAAGTGTTCCAGCTGTGTATGTCGGTGATCTACTGGAAAAATTGGTATCTGTTGCCTGCCTTCAAAATACATGGAACTATACTTCGTTTTACAGAATTCTCATCGAGAAATTAATAAACCTATTTATATTTATACTGTGGCAATAACACGAAATCGCACAGCAGTGATAACGGCGGTAAATTCTATCCCGCAGCGTGCCAGCAGCGCCATGCCATTATCCTGTAAGTACAACAATGTATTACTTAAGGTCATCCTTGTATGTCCTGCACCAGAATAAAATATCTACGAATACCAGGACATTTAAGTACCCTATCGAGACAACAATATATAACAATGATCTAAACATGTATACCGAACAAGCTGATGACATCATAGACATCGACAAAAGCAATCTTCTTGAACCTCATATATTAGTTAAACACCATGGCGAACTATCACAAAATTCTCAGGAGAATCAAACCAGTAAACTCGCCCTAGGCTCTCCCGAAGGAGATAGTCTCGCCAAACAATATCTCTTGGACAACAAAAATTTAATGAAACTAAACAGTTACTATTTGCCCGAAAGTATTACATCATCTTGTTCAAGACAAGAATAGCACTCCTACTGAGATAATTCAAGTCAAAACAAAAATTCCTCCCATATACCTGCACAATGCGAATAATTTTCAAAGAGTAATTTAGAAGATTAAAGAAAACACTAGTTACCAGAACTTTTCAACCAACTACAAATGGGAATTCTTGAGAATTAATGTTACTAGCATTGAAGACTATCAAAAAGTTCACAAAGTTTTATGAAAATCACCATGTTATATATCACACATTAAAGATCCAGATAGTGCATTGCTTGAAGTAATTTTACGAATCTACCACAATCGATAACGGAAGAGGAAATACTTAAGGAACTGAAAGCGAACAACATTCAAGCGACAAAGGTTACTCGAATGCTCAACAAGAAGAAAATAACGAAAATCTGCTATTGTATTGTGGAAGTTGAACGAAGACACAAATCCAAAACAATACCACAATGCCAACGCTATGGTCATACGCGTAATTACTGCGCATTGGACTCAAAATGCGTTAAATGCACTGGGGATCATCTAACTATCGAATGTTCAAAAAAGTCAGGTGGAGAAGCACAACCCGTAAATTGCGGTAATAATCATTCAGCAAATTATAGAGGATAAAATAATAGGAAAACAAAAGACACGACCGTCGATCGACAACATTAGACCTCAAGTGCAGCAGAAATTAGACGTAAAAGAAGACCTCCAATCAACAAAAACAGGGCGTAAACTTCCAACGACTAACACTCAAAGAACTGACACGGATAACTCTACAGCCAGTACCGATAACAGTAATCCATTAATTAAACTTATCAATATACAACAGAAGGCGTCAAAATAAATGGGTTACTTCTAAATAACATAAGATACGCTGACGACACAGCTTTAATTGCAGGAAGCCAAGAAGATCTCCAAATACTAGTGGACAAAGTGGCCGAAGAAAGTGAAAGTATGGGTCTGAAAATCAATGTGCACAAAACTAAAACTATGGTAATTAGTAGAGATAATGTTATTACAAACATCACATGCAGTAACTTGAGAGTAGAACAAGTGGATAAATATATATACCTTGGACGGCTAATCAATAAAAACATAGATTGTAATGCGGAAATAAATCGCAGAATAGAAATAGCCAGATCAGCTTTCATGAAGTATAGAAAGATTCTATGCACTCGACAGCTAGATCTAGGGATAAGAGTAAGAGTACTGAAGTGTTACGTTTGGACAGTACTTCTGTATGGATGTGAGGCTTGGACCATTAAGAAGGAGATGTTAAATCGAATCAACGCGTTCGAGATGTGGTCATATAGAAGAATGCTCCGAATTCCCTGGACACATCGAACAACTAATGAAGAGGTACTACGTCGACTCGGAAAAGAAAAAGAATTGGAGAACCTTGTTAAAAAACGCAAGTTAACATATTTTGGACACATAATGCGCCACGATAAATACACACTTCTACAATATATAATCGAAGGGAAAATTCAAGGGAAGAGAGCTAGAGGTAGGAGGAGGACATCCTGGATGAGCAACATAAGAAATTGGCTAGGACTCAACAGAGAAGATTTAATTCATACAGCACGTGACAGATGGAGATATGCCATGATGATCGCCAACCTCAGACTATGAGACGGCACCTAAAGAGAGAAGAGAATGAAATAATAAAACTGCATATATAAAGTCATGTATTCGCAATCACATTGTAATGTGTCAATTTCATGACATGACAACAGCTGGGAACTAGATGATTACTTGAAACTAGCCAGGAAATTATTACATACCCCGACAAATACTACATACCTGAAGAGTGGGGTGTTTCCATGGTAACAAAACATTGAGTGGGTTGTTTTCATGGTAACAAAAATATTAGCTACATCAAGATATCTATTATATAGAATTCAATTGTAGTTATTTTTAAAATTAGATGATTGCAAATAAAATAGTATACATACCACGGTGGAAAGTTTCATCCCTGTCTCGAGATAAAGTTAACCTCGACGCTACGCGTCTCGGTAAACTACCTAATCTCTCGACAGTAATGAAACACTTCCCACCTCGGTATGTAATATACTATTATTGCTTAGTTAATTTCGTATCTACTTGCTGATGTTACCAAATAAACAATATAATTTCTAACTTACATACCTTAATTTTAATGGTGTAAATCAAGAAAGATCGATGCTAATTGAATTTTTGGACCGTTATCAGGTTGATATCGCATGCATAAGCGAAACACATTTCATTAAAAACTCACCATTCGTAATTCCCGGATACAATATATACCAAATGACAGAGAAGCCTATAAAGGATCTGAAGGTGTCAACATACTAAGTAAAAAGAATATAAATGCTGTACCACTGCTGTTACAAAACCTACTAAATCTGAAAGTCATAAGAGTTAAAATTAAACTTGAAGATGATACCAACATCAATCTCATATGTGTATATAAACAACCTAATAAAAAGCTTGATCAACCGTAGAAGCTGTTATAGTAGCCGGAGATCTACACAGCAAAAATACTATATGAAGATGCTGCGCATGAAACCAAAATGGCGCAATGCTATTAAAATACGCTGCAGAAAATGGCTTTCATATCTTAGCACCAGCTGAACCAACCTGTGTGCCTTTTCGAACCGACCACCAACCTGACATTTTGGACATTTTACTTTGTAAGAACTTTACTAGACCTATCAATCAAGTGGTTGTCCTCGAGCTTACATCCGATCATCTGCCGATACTCATCACTTTCGATCAAAATGTAAAAGTAATCAATAAAATCGCTAAGCTGATTAAGGCAATAGTCAATTGGGAAGATTTTCGAAATGACATTGACAACAAAATCAAGTGCCTTACAAATCTAGACTCTAATTCCAGCATAGATAAATCTAGAGATGACTTTACTAAGGCAATTAAAAATGTAATTGAATGTTCAACAACCTACACTGGCAACCAACGCAACTCACTTTCTGAGCACGTACCATGCAACCTTCTTCATCAAATTAAAGAGAAAAATGCGGGGACTTTGGCAAAGCACACGTAACCACTAGTCAAAACACTACTCAACAAACTCACACACCAATTACTACGAGATATGGATTAATATAGAATCGATAAGTATAAAACATATCTATAAGAGCTCCAAGCTAATGATGGTACAATGTGGAAGGCAACCAGGAAAATCTTAAATAAACCACAAACAATGCCTTTTATAAGAACGAATGGAGAAACCTATGAAGCTGATCAAGAAAAGTGCCAAGTATTTGCTGAAACCTGGAAAAGACCTTTACCACCAAAGCAAATACAGGTAATCGGGAGTTTGTTAACCAAACGAACGAGGTAGCCTAAACATAAATTATGAAAATGGTAACTGTGAAAATCCCGTGTCGCCTTCTGAATTGGAATGTTATATAAACAAAACTCTCCACCAAGAAGGTTCCGGGTCATGATATGATCACAAACAGCATATTAAAAAACTTATATAACTTGTTTATTTAGTTTTCAATGCATGTATGCACAGACGTTATTTTCCAAAAGAATGGAAAAAAGCCCATATACTCCTCTTTAAAAAGCCTAAAAAGAATGACCACCTCACGAATAGTTATAGGCCAATTAACCTATTGCCCACGTTGTCTAAGCTTCTAGAGAAAACAATATAAGCACGCCTAAGCGAATTCTTGACAACAGAGGGAATACTACCTGCGATTTAGTATGGGTTTAGAAACCAATATTCGCCGGCTTATCAACTCCTGCGGATCACACAAACCATTGAGGAGGGCTACGAAAATAAACAGTTCACAACAATCTTATTCTTAAACATAGCAAAGGCTTTTGATACCGTGTGGATCAATGGAGTAATACTGAAACTGATGCAAATAATATACCACTGTATTTATTCAAGATTGTTGTATCTTAATTAAGAATAGAAAACTTGCTATACGCGTCAATTCAACGTTTTCAGATTGGAAACGTATTGACGCGAGTGTTCCGCAAGGATCCGTTCTAGGCCCGATACTATTTAATATTTTTACGCATGACATTGAACAACTCGCCATGTTCGCGGATGACACCGCACTCATAATACAGCATGACAATTTGCAAAGTCCTACTGCAGTACTTCAAAATGGTATCAATGAGCTAATCAAATGGTTTAAGAATGGTGTATAACAATAAATCCAACAAAAACGGAGGCGAAGATCTTTACACTCAAGCGATGTGGCAAACCAGCTCCGCTCACTATACATGATCAAGAGGTAAGATGGAATCCATTAGAAGAGGGTATTAAATATTTAGGTGTATATCTCGACCGAAAACTTCTAGGGGCTATCGCATAAATCGAAAGCTAAATGAAGCATATGCTCGCACTTAGGTATGTTATATCTTATATGAAATCGCAGAAGCTCATTAAAAATAGAGTGTGGTTTGCTTATCTATAACTGCATTTTGCGACCTATACTCACTTGAGCCTGGCCAGTGTGGAGTGCCGCATCAAAAACACATATACGAAAAAATAGTTTTCCAAAATAAAGTGGTACGAATGATAACAAGTGCCGATTGGTTCGTGAGAAACATACAAATCCACTACGAACTTAATTTATTAAAAATATCTGCGTTAAATTCTATAAAAACTTGGAAATGTGTCCGAGTACTCACGTGCATCAATTAGGAAGAAAAAATATACATACAAGACTTAAGCGTCGATTAACACAAGCGGGCCGGCCTTGCAACAGCGACTGCAATAGGAAAGGGCAACAAAATCTTTCATAAGAGTTCTATCTGCTTCTGACTTCACGTCGCGCGATATGAAAATTTACACGTACAGGAATTCAGGGTTCCGGAATCTCGGTAATGGGGAATGTCTGGCGATTGGGCTTTAACGAAACCAAAATGGGTATGTGCAGTCGGCGTCGATCTACAGGCGATGTAAAGGGAGCTTTTTCCAAGGCTTCGTCAGGAAGAATCTACAGTAATATAATTTACATGCGATGTAACGGAATACTTCTCCAGGACTGAGTCGGCAATGAGCTTTACTTTATTGAATGGTTGCAAACATTTCACGGAAATTCCATGAAATTTAACGAGCCCAGAAATCCTAATTTTAGAATGGCAGGCTACGCTTCTTAAACATCTACAATCACGGGACGATAACGCTCACATCAAACACAACTTTACTCGACTGTCAATGAGTGTGAAAATAAAATTTTCAGTACGATCTTAATATTGTGTATGCGAATACAATTCGACAATTTCTCATTGTTAATTATGTACAACTTTCAGATTGCAACGTTTGAAGATTAACACCTGCTTATCTTTAACATGCAAGTTATCTCTCAGCTATCTATTTTTACAGTACAGTAGCACAGACAGTTATCTCCACATAAAGCTACTTTAAGATTGTTCGATACTCTTCTTTTTTATCTCCCCAATACTCCTAAACCATATGTCTTCAAAACTTTACCAAGCAATTATTGACGCATTATTCTGTATGAAACTTAGCATGCTTAATGAGTCAACAACTTTTATTTACGTCTTACAACGCCTACGCATAATTGCGAATATCAAAATAATTAATTTATTCATAAGTGTGTTTTAGTAGTACAATATTTGCACAGTGTTTGAATGTTAGTGGTTAAATTGCGTGGATACTATCGTGATATAAGACGAGGTATACTACACGGGAAGCCTAAAAATCTTTCAGCACAGAGATTTACGAGGCGGTCGAACAATGAGCAAGTCCCGCAGATGTTGCTATTGTTTCAGCTCAGTTTCAGCTAGGAGTTAATTATGCTGCTGACCCTACGACGGGCGTGTTTCTTGTGAATGCAGCTTCAAGCTTTAATTGTTTCTTGCTTAAGTGAAATATGTTTCGCGATACTAAATAAAATTTTTAATATTAATATTTTCAGAAAACTAGGATACTACTAGAACGTTGTTGTTACTGATATGACTTTTCTATACAAGCACAGTTTATGAACAAGGAGAAGAGATATGGTGGCTTTATACAAAGTGGCATTTTATTGAGGAGTTTATAAATAGGCATTAGTAGATACGATAAAGTCATGCTAACTTGGAGTGCAGCTAAAAACCAATTGGTTTAAACTTAAACAAGTATAAGTTTGTAAATAGCTGGACGTAAGAATAGACTTCATTATATGGTTTTGGATATTTCGCCACCCTACATATAAAAAATATTAATAAAGCCAACGTGTCGGAATGTCGCTATCAACGCATCCGTATTATATATTGTATAATATGGCACTTACCACATGTGGCTTCAATATACTGAAATGGAGATAATTTGATTTCAACCCCAAGAATAGACCACCTATTCTTATTGAACTGAAACGAATGAGAAACTTATCTTTTTAGAAATTACAAACGGTTTCTTTAACTTTATGACTAGTTGAAATTGATTCTTGCCACAGTCATTCCAAGTACTTTCTACAATTTCTGATTTTTGAAAATTTGTTTTAATTTCTTGTGTTCTTCACTCTAAATCTTAAAGGGTGGATCATTCACCGATGTACTGTTTCTAGCAATAATATTTGTGATGTTTTAGTGTTGTGAAAACTATAGAAATAAAACCAGCAGAAACAAATGAAAAAACAGGAATTGTAGATCATCGAGGAGATAGTTACGGAAATGGGGAAAATCATCATTAAATTTATTTATGTATAATTATACAGCAGCAACAATGTATTTAAAATGTATCTTAATGTGGCAGCGATCAGCAACAAATATTGTGACTTCTTCTTCTTCTTCTTCTTCCACTCTTTCCTCTATGGGTTGCTCGTCTTCAACTTCAACAGTTGTTTATTTTCCCTACTTCCAGTTCTAAGGTACCTTTCTTTCATAATATTGTCAACATGGGTTTTTCAGTTCCAGGTCATCTATCCTGTCGCACCCTTTCCAGATGCCGATACCACTTCAATGAAAGGTGGGTGCCATATATATAATACACATATATTGCTAGTAGGGCCTGAAAACGTCGGAAAACATTACGGCGCCGACATAGTCTCACTTAGAGTATAACGCGTCTCGTGCGCATGCGTGAGAATTCGAACTCCGCCTTTAGAAGCGAATTTTAAACTTGACCACTTCCCCATTGGCCGGACGACGCCGCCGCGCTTGCACACAGCTCACCATTATACATTGAAGAGTTGATTGTCTGTCTCACTTCCTTGGTGAGTTTCCCACTAATAGCCGCTAGCAATATAGTAAGTATTAGATATATGGTGGGTGCTATGCAACGTCCTTGACGGAAGCCCTTTGTCACTATAATATTATTTGAAACTGCCTTTCCTACTTTGAATTATTTCTTCTTCTTCTTCACCCAATCCATTTAAATTAAGGCAATCTTTTGTGCTTTTACTTTATTACATGTCTTCTTTAGCAATTTTTCTTAATGTGAGTTCAATTTATCATACCCAATTTGATTTATTTTTTATGTCCGTTAATATATTCCGTGTTGCTCCTATATGTATACGTATATATTTCCTCGCATTTCTGCAAGCTAGGGTTTTTCCAAATTTATTGCTACTATTTAACTCTGAGCCTTCGTATCATCTCTATTCTATAACCATTTTTGCTATAATTATATAATTGCATTGTCTCTTCCGATTTACGTCCCAGTTTATTTTTATTTTATTACTCTCTAAATCGAGGCGTCAGACCAAGGGATACACTGTCCCCGAAACTATTTATAACGGCACTGCAGTACGCTTTTAAGAAACTCGATTGGAACTTCAAAGGTATAACAATAGATGGTAAAAATCTGAAGCACTCCGCTATGCAGATGACATAGTTATCATAACTGATAAACTGGGAAAACTGAAGGAGATGTTAAATGAACTAGACGTAGCATGCACAGAAATAGGCCTCAAGATGAAATTCAAAAACAATTATTCAAAAATAATTCCTTTCTCACAGGAGTTGGATCATTAACTTTGTATTATAATTACTTTGTTGCATGATAAATTAACCAGTATGGCAAATGCGTGACTTTGAATTTGACAGGTCAAATTGTACTGTACTCCAGATGATTTATTCGTCCGCGAAATTCAGTGTAAATTGAATTTATACACCGAAAAAGGCAAGACCACATCAGGTAAATGCTACTAAATATGTGACGTGGCTTCCGGCTAACCTGCTTTGTTTCAGTGACGCAAACAGACGCTCTGATGTGCAACTGTTCTATTTCCGGCACAACTGGCAAAATCGGCTTTAAACTGCAAATCTAAGGGACGCTATTTCAATTACTCGAATCTGGAAAAATCTGAGCCACTGGAATGATGTTCAACTCCTCGAGAAATGTCGAAACGTCAAATACTACGGGGCTGCTCTGCCTGCTTCCTGTGCCTTTCGAAGTGGTGTTCTGTTGCTGGCTCGCACAATGAAGAGACGCCAGAGCTATTGCACGCTTGGTGACGACTTCCTCCTCCAAATTTCTCCATCCAGGCACTCCTGAAGACTTTCTGCAAACCTAGCACACCCAATTCTTGCTTGCCGATGTCTCGGATCAGTCAAAAGGGGCTCCTGGCTGGGTTATTTCTCTTTACTGAGAATTGGTATCACTGGGAATATTAGCTACAAAGAGGCACTACACAATGGTGACTATGATTAAACACAATTTTGGCTCAACAAATAACTTTCTTTATTAATAATTTTGTAAAAACTGGAAGCTCAACTAGCCCACAGCCTAAATGTTACAAGCCTCTATCTGATCTCCTTCGTTAAACAATTGACATTCTAGTTTCCAAATGATAACGATCTACATTTCTTTCTAAGAAATAAGGTTTGGTTTACATGTTTACTTATCGACTATAGTTTTGATGGAATGTTCTTGCTTAATTGCTACAATGTCTTTCTCTTTAAAATTGTTCACGTCGCACTTTGCTCTGCTTTTTGTTCACTTGGTTTTAACTGCACTTATTCACATGAGTTTATTTAGTACTGTATCACTGTCTGTCTTCCGATAGGTTGCCTTATTGCTCTTCGCAATCTTTAATTCCTCGTACTGCTTTGCTTCACTTTTCAGTTACCTTGCCGTTTGGGGCTTATAAACCTTTAATACTAATAACGCTTATACAATTTCTGTACTTCGCCAAACGTCTTGTATTATTTTAAAATTGATAACATTGTTTGGCGTTATTCAACTCAACCCTGTCACCTATATAATTCAAGCTGCATTTGCCATTCCAAACATTAATTATGACTGAAGCTCTGAACGTTCCCCTTCTGATTTCTATCTTATCTCATTCCAACCGTTGTTACTCAAATAATGATTGCTACTGCTCATATCAAGTGCATTTACGAGGGCCGTTTTTTTTTCAACCTCGGATGGGCCACAGCAAAGGGGCCAGTGCATATAAAACAATTATTTTATTACTGAAAGTTTGGTACACTTATGGTTACTTTTTGACCTTCCAGACTACATCAAGACTCATTCTAATTCATTGGCGGCAACATTTTATGCAGAGGGTATTAGAAAGCTTGCCCACAGGTACGACAAATGCCTCAATATCCAAGGTAATTTTGTCAAAAAGTAACCATAAGTGTACATAACTTTTCGTAATAAAATCATTGTTTTGTATGCACTGGTCTTTTTGTTATGGCCCACCGGAGGTTAAAAAACTGCCCTCGTATTAATGTAAAATACTGACTTTCTTGCAATAAATAAAATAGTTAATTTTGTGCTCATTTTTGAACTTACTCATTCTTGTGTTAACTAGACAATGAGAATTACTGTGTCCAGTAAACCATTACAATATCTTGGACATGAACTAAGGCAAACATAGACAATCAAACATGCGAAATGCAAATAAGAATAACTTTGGCGTGGGCTGCATACGGAAAATCTGTGATATATTTAAAAGTGACATTCTCATGAGCTTGAAAAGAAAAGCATTCGACCAATGTGGTCTTCCGGGCTTCGCATACGGATCCAAAACATTAACTCTGAGCAAAACAACAACATCTAAACTAAAAGTGGCACAAAGACCGATGGAGAGATCGATGCTAGGAGTAACTTTGAGGGACAAGATCAGAAATGAAGATCTGAGAAAAAGAACTGGCGGTACAGATGTTATAACACTCATAGCTAGTGTAAAGCGGAGATGGGCTGGGCACGTTTCCATACTTAAAGATATGAGATGGACACGAAAACAACTAGAATAGAGACCGCGAGTAAATAAGCAAAGCCAAGGAAGGCCACCAACGCACTGGACTGATATAAACAGAATGACAACAAATTGGCTACAGACAGCGCAAAAGAGAGATAAATGTAACCGCCTAGGAGAGGCCAATGTTCAACAGTGTACAAAGTAAATGGCTGGGTGATGATGATGATGATGATTTTCTCTTCCCTCATTTTTACTTCTCTCGTCTAAGACGAAGAAAGTACTGTAATTGCAAAAAAATTACTTTCCGTAGTTTCTTCAGATCTTGACGTTTCAGGAATCCTAGATGATGAAAAACAGCATTTCTCAATTCCATTAGTCTGTCTGTCAGTCTGTCTGCTGTTGCCGTTATAACGCAAAACGATTTGTTAGAGAAATACGATATTTTGTATGAGGATTATATGCCTTCCTGTGATTAAACCGCGAAAATTTTGGAAAATATACACAAAGTGAGCGAGCACCATAAAAAAAATTACTTTTGCCTATTTTTGCTTTAACTCAAGAATTATTAGTTAAATGAAAGTAATATGTTGCACATAACTCAGGTTTTTACTCTTGACGAAGAACGGCATATTTTGGACCCAACATATAGAAGGTGAGCACCTTAAAATGAATTTTGCTTATTTTTGCTTTAACTGAGAAACAAATGAAAGTACATAACTCAGACTTTACCCTTGACGAAAATGGAACCCAGCAAATATAGAATAAATCTCGTAGAGGCAAAAATGGGGCTACATCGCTGAGACCCAAACGGTCCCGTGTGGCACCGTGGGTTGGTCGTGGAGGTCGCATTCGTAGGCGCTGAAGTTCGAATCCTATCACCAGTAACGTTTTTTTTTATTTGAAAATAGATGTACATAATTCAGATTAATAGGCATTTTTTTCTACTACTTTTCTTATGCATAATATATCTTCTGAGTAGGACCTTGACGTTCTAAATGCGTATTGTTCTTCCACTAAATCTGTAATATTTTGTGGTTATTAGTTTTGATTATTTATCCATAAATTCTTTTTATTGTTGGAATAACGCTGAAGCCCCGATAATTGGCAGTTTTTCTTTTCTCATTCTTTAAATATCGACAAATATATGCTGTTTTCCAATATAGTGAATTTTTTTTTCTCATTTCTAATTTTCCGTACTATCTTGGTTGACATTGACTAGCTCTTTTCCTCCATATTAATATAGTTCTATGTGAACTTCTTCAGGTTCTGACGCTCTGTGCTCTGTTTCTTACTAATTGTGTGTTTACCTCTTGTTCTATGTTGTTCTATATTTTGTGGTGCTTCTTTTACTATACCGATGGAGCTATAATTAAATATAACGGCAATGAAATAAAATGAACAAGAAAATAGAAGACGATGCATGAATAAGAAAGGGATAAAGATAGAACCAAATATTTGAGTGTACTTGAGGCTCATCTTAATTATGGCATATGTCAACTAATTATGCCTATTGAAATAATTTTGTATGACTCTTTTTCACTCAAGCATTCGGTTTTCTTGTTTATGCTATCTCATTGCTGTTACATACCGGGTGACCAGTCATTTAAGAAACAAATTTGCCTAAATTAGAACTCTAAATTATGAGAAGGTGGGAGGTGGGGGGTAGACTGACAGCCGTTATACTTCAGTTAGACATGTCATTTATTCACTAAACATTAAAAGCTTGCCATGTTCGCTCATGAAGCCGATGATTCGGTAAAATTATGGCCCCATCGGTATATTGTTCTCTATTTTCTTGGAATAGTAGCCTATAGTGAACTAAAAAAAATACCGGGTGACCATAAATGGTTGTGATTTTTTTTTACGTTGCCACTGTTTATGTTGGTGGCACTGTAAGTCTATGTCAAATTCGAGGTTAGCAGGTTAGGTTTTCGTCAGTTTGTGTCAAAACTGACGTAAAACCTAACCTGCTAACCTCGAACGCGTGTGCGTAATTTTTTTAATGAGAAAGACACCAGCTTAAAATAAAGCTAATAATATAAATATTCGATTTAAATGATAATAAATACTGGTATGTGCCCAGAAAAGGTGTTTTAACAATAGATGTGGCAACAGAAAGAATTTAGTATAAGAAAATGAAAATGTTAATGGCGTGAGCTTGAAGCATAACCAGCAGGCGTTGCTGACGGCGGTACGAGGTAGCAGACGGATGTAGCAGGTGCAAAGTAAATTTTGCCAAATGAAAGAAAAATAAATTGAGCTGGGAGAATGAAAAGTCCAGAGTGTAAGTGAAAATTAAAAATTATATAAACAAATACCAGATTTAAGCAAAAATTAGAAAGTTAAAAAAACTAAATTGCAAATTTGGACAACGATAAAATTGATTAAAAACAAATATCAATACACCTAAAGAAAAGTAGATTTAATAAAGTTAATAGGGTTCAAGAGAAAGGTTTAATAAACGATATAACAGAAAACATTAATTATAGCATCATTAAATTTAGCTTCATGTTGAAATACAGAATTAATTACGTGAAGTTGAATTTAATACTAAATTTTTAACTAAAAAATATTTTGATATAACTTATTAATATTGAACATGCAGATTTATAATAAATAAATATCAATTGCCTCATATCAAAGTGTCATGAGTATTTATTATGTATGTTCTAATTAAATTCTGCAGTAACCCAAGGAGATTAAGAGTCGAACAATAAATTTGGTTACAAGTGCATAATCTAGCTGTAGACTAAGAAAAATAAAGTTAGAATATAATGTGATAAGACCCTGAGATTAAATAATTCATAACAATTAATCTCAATTAAATTAAAATAATGTCATAGAGTATCTGCCACTTAATAACTTACAAATGCATTAGAAAAAACAATAAACACTGTAAGTTATTCAAGATAGTAGACCACTCCATGCAATAACGAAATTTTGTAGACATTCCTACAGGCAGTGGTCGAATAATATTTCAGTCACTTATAAATTATACGGGAGAAAAATGCATGGTGTATGATTCATTGCTAAGCTCTTACTTTCAAATATATTGATCCTGACATGCATAAAGTGGTAGCTACTGTTATTTTGTTGTTGGTTATGTAAAAATGAGCTTAATTTATAAAATGGGAAAGGAACTTTTGAGGTATTGTGTAATGAATGGAGAAGTTTTTAATTAATGGCAACTTAGTTTGTCAGAACTGGTTGCAAACTATATATCTCAATAGGGTTTTGTTAATTTTTTCTTATAAACTTCTATTTACAGTGAATTATGTGATGTTGTGGCGAATTAATTTAGTGCAACTTCACTAAAAGCATTTTGCATATTTCTACACAAATTCCAGTGTTTTATATTTGAGCTTTCTGCTTTAATATTGTTAAAAAATAACCAAGTACAGTAGCTGATAGATCATGTGAACTAATTAAAATCAAGCATGTTCATTGAGGCGAGACGTTCACTCAATCAAATGTACATTTTCTAATAGGTTTGTTATATTGTGTAACTCAAATACATTTCATAAATGTATAATGATATATACAAACATTTATAAAACAAATTAATGTTGTTACATGAAGTCGCTAACTAATTTTGTTTAAATCATTCTTGTAAGCAAATTGTTAATTTAATCAAGTGCTGCAGTGGTTACTGTAAAATAAAAAGCGTACAGAGAGCTTGGATTTTCGAACTAATTTCCATTTTTTTCTTTAAAACAATTGCACTTCAAATATTACCCCTTAAACATGATATTCATCTTTCAATTTAATATTTTGCAAGTGAGCTATTGGTTATTACAAAAAATAGCACTTCAAACAACGTCTTCCAAATACCTGAATGATAGCTAGAGGTAATTTGACATAACAAGGATGTACGTTGTAAATACTGCCACAGTGGAAATATAAAATTTGTTCAAAATCCGATGTTAATGTATGAAATATGAACACGAAACGAAATGTAAAGGTCAAAAATATATCTAGATTCAGATCTTAAAATGTAATAAAGATATCAAGCTACGAGTATGTTATAAATAAATGCGTGGTTATATCTTTAAATAGAACTGGAGAAAATAAAGGATCGTTGAGATACTTGAACTTTTACATTTCTTCCTATAACTCGTTTGGAAACTGAACAGTGTTAAAGTTATATTAAGGTATAAATGACAAATGTCAAAGAACAATGCTCTAACTCTTGTCGTCTGAACTATTTCTAGGAATATCTAAAATGATAGGACTTATTTTATTGGAAAATTAAAATCCAATTACAGTTCTGCTTCAGCTTATAGTTTTACTAAAATTAATAAAGCTGGAATATGTCAAAGTCAGTTCGACGAAACTTTAATTCACAGTCCGACATTGAACATCTCATTTTTTTAATGGATAACTCGAAGAGCCATCTGGCATTATTTGCTGCATCTAATTCAGTTTTAGATATATTAACACAAAGGTAATGCTTGCTGAATTGGTGCCAAAAGTTCTTTAAAATAAGCTATTATCAAATACCTGTAAAGCTACTCCTTCAAACTTAATGAGCTAGGGAAGACCGAATGCTTAATTTTTTTATGATGTAGTATATTAGATGCAGTATAAGCAACGTTGATATAATAATAATTGGAGTAAATATCTTTTGCTCAACCTTTTTAAAGAGACTAAAATAGGATTTATCAAATAACGAAAATGCAGATTTATTAAATATAACGTTCGATTAAACAAAAAGAAGATACAGCTTACAGTTTTTTAAGTGGTGGTAGTAAATTACAAAGTTTCACAAGAGTTGATACAAACATTAATCCTCGAATCCGAATAAACCATTTATCGAGACAAAAATTCCGCTATTTCTGAGTCACCTTTGAAACTTTTGCAAGGGCATCAAGGGGATTTCAAAATTACATGCCTCATGCTTTTTTAACATTGAAAATGTTTAAACGAATTGGAGATGTGACGCTAGTACGGGGGTCTTCTAGCGATTTGTGTGACGCTTGAAAAAATGCGCAGTTTTCACGAATTTTTGCAAGTAGTACGTACTGCAGGTGAATGTTGTTGATGTCATTTTGAAAATCTCGTCAAGGGCCAACTTTCTGGAGAGATTGTGAAAATGTACGATTCCAGGGAGCGAAAATACGGCGGTTAAAACGATTTTTTGGACACGAAAGCGTTCGGTGCTGTTACATCGCATATCTTTTGAAAGATCCAAATGTGATTTGGGGCTAGTTGAAAAGAGGATGAATCAACGCTCATCGGACGCCCTGGATTTTGGCGTCTGCGATGCACGGGGGCGAGGTTACTGGGGTAGAAAGCTAAGGTGTATTAGTAGCAAATTGGATGTTCGCATAACAGGGGGAAATAAAAACAGTTGAATTTTGTTTTTGGTAGTACATATAAGGATGAATCTGTGGGGTTTTAAGCATTTTGCTGCTCAGGTTGATTTAGGGGTTGCAAAATGGAGAAACCGATATTATTATCAGAAAAATTGTAAAATTATTAGTTGTGTTAAATGCGCTGTTTGGAGACTTTCTACTGGTCGAATTTATTTTTTAAGAGAATTTGGGAGGTGATAATTTGCCGGACCAGGTGGATATGGGGGTTGCAAAATGGGAAAAACATTATAATTATCAGATAAACTTTAAAATTAGTATTTGTGTGAAATGCGCTGTTTCGAGACTTTATACTGGTCGCTTTAATTTTTTAAGGGAATTTGGGAGGTGCTAATTTGGCGGCCTAGGTGGATTTGGAGGTTGCAAAATGGCGAAAACCGTTAGAATTATCAGAAAAACTTTAAAATTAATATTTGCGTGAAATGATCTGTGTGGAGATTTTCTACTAGTGTTTTTATTTTTTAAGAGAATTCGGAATGTGGGAATTTTGGGGTACAGGTGGATTTGGGGGTTTCAAAATTGGGAAAACGTTAGAATTGTCAGAAAAACCATAACACGAATATTTGTGTGAAATTCGCTGTTTAGAGATTTGCTGCTGCTCGATTGTATTTTTTAAGGAAATTCGGGATGTGGGGAATTTTGCGGCCCAGTTGAACTTGGGGGTGGGAAAATGGGAAAGACGTATAATTATCGGAAAGACCTTAAAATCAATATTTGTGGGAAATTCGCTGTTTGGAGATGTTTCCTGGGCAATTGTATTTTTTAAGAGAATTGAAAATGTGGGAATTTTGGGGCTCAGGTGGATTTGTGGCTTGCAGAATGGGAAAAACGTTATAATTATCAGAAAAGCCTTAAAACTAATATGTGCGTGAAATTCTCTGTTTGGAGACTTTCTACTGGCCAATTGTATTTTTTAAGAGATTTTGGGTTGTGGGAATTTTGCAACCGAGGTGGATTTAGAGATTGCAAAATGGGGAAAACGATATAATTATCAGAAAAACCTTAAAATCAATATTTGTGTAAAATTCGTTGTTTGGAGGCTTTCTACGGGTCCGTATTCGGCATGTGGGAGTTTAGCGGCTTAGTTGGATTTGGGGGATACAAGATGGTGAAAACGTTAGAATTATAAGAAAAATCTTAAAATCAATAGTTGTGCGAAATTCGCTGTTTGGAGATTTTCTACTGGTCGATTATATTTTTTATGAGAGTCGGTGATGCGGTTGTGAGGGGGGGGATTAGCTTATTTTCTCATTTTTTAAATAAGGAAAATATGCAGTTCTTTTACTCTGGCCATTTGTGAAATTGCAAGTAAATAGTAAATAGCTTGTCGGACTGTATTGTATTCTAACATGAATAATATTACTTGGTTGAAGGTCATTGCTGCGCTGCACTTGTTCGCAGAATGATAGTGGCCACTGGCACGGTTGGAATGTAGTGTCAGCTGTTTGTAATAAAACTTAATGCGCGATTGTAATAGACAAAATTGATGGACACACTAACAATATAAATACGATACATATGGACATATACGGAAAATGCGAAGTTACTTAGTTTATACAATGTAAATGCTCCGCATACAAAAAATCCGTTTAAAATATATTTATTGAAATATTAACACCAAACTAAAATTACATATCGATTAAGCAACTCCAAGGTCTAATCACATCTAATTCTTTTTTCACACTACCCTGTTCCTTCTATTAAAAGCACCTACGCTCCAGTTCTTATATTTGCTACTAAAGCACGTTTCATGAGTAAACAAAATAAACTATGAATAATAATAGTATGTCATCTTTATCTAATTGCATATTAATATTAAAGTGTACAAGATGCTGAAAAGGTTTAAAACTGTAGTACGTATTATGTATTAATGATCTGCTATGCAGTAGAACTTCACAGTAACGTTTCTCGTGGCGTATATAAACCATAATAATACAGATGTGACCAATTTTAACACTTTTTTATTTCTATCCCTTGTAATTTTTTCAGATTTTGGAAATTTTATGCCAGACTTGAAAATTAGCAAAATTTATTTTCAATGCATTAACGAAGGTTGGTAAATTGCAACTTCTGTAAATTTTTTTTAAATTTAGAGAATAATAAGATACCATAGGATGCTCCAACAAAGTTATAAAGTAAGAACAGAATGTGTTTGTGGTACATGAAACGATCCATTGTCCTGTTGCAAACCATCCCACTTTTAGAATATGCAACCGTATGTTTTCGAGGATCTTTTGTAGACATTTTTTAGAGCTTGTTCTACCCTTCTTTTACTCTCTACTCAGTCTTCTTATTTCAGCTTTGGACGTAGACCTCCTCGAATTTTTTTACCGACTTAGATATCTGCCAATTCTGATCCATCCCAAACTTTCAACGTTCTTTCTGTCACCAACCCAACGTATTAGTGGTCTTCTCCCGCTATCCATTGGTTTTTGCTATTTTTTGTGTATCTTTCATAATGGTTTAACATTTTGAATTCCCATTGTGTTATTTTCTCTGTGTTCTCTATAGCTTTTGTCTTGTTCCTAGAAATCATTAATTATTTGTCCTTTAGGATTAACCCAGTCTTTACATATTTCGTTGTGCTTGTAGGTGTAGTTATTCACATTGTTACACATTTCTTTGTGAAGACATATTGTAAGGAAGGAAAAGTATTCCTGTTAGAAAGGGCGACCTTACCTGTTGACGAAAGTTATATTTGGTGTTTGGTCAGTTGGTAAATATCGGCCTAGGTCGGTAGCTAGCCGTGAGAGTCGGGATTCCAACGTAGCCAAAATCCTATGCTTAAAAAAGAACGAAAAAATGGGCGCCAGTAATACTCCTTGGATTGGACCTCCCCAAGGTTGTGCTACACCAGACTTTCAATAATACTAATAGTGTAGCTAATTTTCAGGCTTATTTCAACAATTTAGCGGTCAGTACTCAAAATTCGCAACACTCAAAAGCAGTAAAATTAGAACAATAATAATCAGCCGTACAATTCACTAAAAGCATACATATAAAGCAAATTGTTTGTGTACCTGGATAAATTATGTTTAGAAATGTTATATGTTACATGTTAATTTCAGTTAAAAATGTAGCGTGGCTAACAATAAATGACTATTTACCTGAATGCTAAGTCATATTAAAATAGTTTTCCCATGCCCACACACATTCACCCGGTCGTTATCAAAGAGTGTTTGTTATGAAAAAATGTAGAATTCCCAGTTATACAGTGGGCTAAATATGTTATAAAAACGACTGAAAATATGTAATTTTGACCTAAAAATTATGGACAATTTACTGACTTGTCAGTTGCCACAATAAAGCTGTCATTGTTTAAGTTGCAAATATGTGCATTTTTTCTGGCCGTGGTAAACTAGCGCACATAACTCGCTCGAAAGTGTATCGTACGCTCATATTCGCCTCGTTTCTCAAATATACTCGAACTATATACGCGACTTTCGCAGCTTTTTATATAATATACTACAAATGCACAGTAATTTAAAGATCCAAAAACAATAATAACGGGGCAAGTAATGCGCAATGCTAACGGAACACCGCGTAAGCTGAATTTTAAGCACCCAAAATATGAAACAGTCAGGAAACACTAGGTTATAAAGCCTTATAAAAGCTGTTATTACCCTCTAATAAATCCATGTGTAAACAGCTGATTAGGCAAGATCTATTTGCGCGCATCCCTAACAATATAATTTGAAGTAATCAGATCAAATCTATAGCAGTAAATAAAAAGTTTACGTGGGCCGTATATTAAACAAGGCCAAAATCGGCAGCTCAATTTTGATACCAAAACAACTAACCTTGATGATAAAATGGAAATCTAATTAAGTGTTAAATTGTCATGTATCGACAACCAGGTAAGTAAACATGCAAACAACGCTGCACGTGGTTGTCTCAAGAGTAAAAACACAAGAGCTTTTTTTATGCAATAAATTTCTCTTTGCGACGCAATAATTTTGCCAAATCAACAATTTTACGAGAAAAACTGACATAATGCCGAGACCGAAGGTCGAGCGATTTTGTTAACCCTACAGTGGGCGCGTGATAATTTGTGACACGTTTAGGCGCGTGGGGGACAGTTGTCACCCAGTACTGTAATCCACTTTATGTTAAGGTTTTGTGGACTTTTTAACGTCTAGCTTATTAATACTTTTGTAACCAACAAATACTCAACTCGCAAATTAATTATAATTATTTTTATTTAAAAAAAAAATTATAAACTGACAAATTTTGACAATGATTAGAAGTAAGTTATTCTACACAGTTCACACAAATGTCCCTCAAGTGATCAACACACATCCACTTTTGACAGTTGATGCACCATCTTCTTGTGGTTCTGTCACGGGCTCTTGCGCATTCATAGCACCGACCCCTAGATCCTTGCCGTTGTTCTGGTTGTGGAGGTGTTGGTCCGGCTGTTCCTAGTAAAATTTGGGCTCGCCTTCGTATTTCTTTGGGAACCTGTGTTATTGCTGATCTGCGCTGTATCTGCCGTTTTATCATTTCCCACGCGATGCTATTCAAGAAGTCAGTTCTATTCATTTTTTGAGAATTTTGCTGATTGGACTTATAAATGCATAAAGCGTTAATTCCTGCAATATTTAGCAGATTGTAAAAGACCACCATTGGCCAGCGTCTTGTATTTCTTGCCACATTATTTTTTTGGCAAAGTTGATCCACTAAATCTACTCCAACTTTTGTCATATTGTAAAATGTGACAATCTCTGGTTTATTTGCGTCACCTGTATCTTTATCAATAGCATCATCGTGATGCATTGTGGATATAACTAAAACTGCTTTATTTTTTTTTCGGACAATAAGAAACAAGTGTACAGTCTACCTGAAATGCAAACATTGACGATTTCTCTGGTCTTTGTTTCATAGGTAAAAATTCTTTTGGTATTTCTCTCTTGTTCTTTCGTAGCGTGCCGACGTAAGATAATCCTATTTGTTTGAGATTCTTTATCAAAGGAAGACTGGTGAACCAGTTGTCTCCGGTAATATTTCTATTTGTCCCTCTAACTGGTTCAACTAATCTCATTACAACATCTTGCGCAGCGTTACTGTTTCTATATGGGCCTTCTGGTTGAATACCGACGTATGTTTCTAGATGAAAGGTATAAGCAGATTTGGCGTCGACAAGAGCAAACGTTTTTATGCCATACTTGGAAGGCTTACTGGGGATATATTGCTTAAATGAGCATCGTCCTCTAAAAGCCAAAAGTTGCTCGTCAATTGTAAGGTTGCAATAAAATACTTTTGGAAATTATCTACTAGAGCTTCAAACACTTCCCTTATTGGGGCTAGCTTATCAAGTTCTTTGCGAATATTTCTGGTTCTTACATCATCAAAGCGCAGACATCTAAGAAGAAATCTCATCCGCTTTTCACTCATTGTTAGGTAGCATGACTCCAACCCATTACCTTTCGAATTATCCCACAACTGATGAAGATTCTTTCGTGAACATCTCAAATTCCCTATCAAATACAGGAGACCAAATAGCGCTCTAATTTCAATTACGTCTGTTGGTCTAGCATCTCTGTTCCTTTGATAGCTATTACGAACTTGTTCAATATAAATGTTAGTTGAATTCGTTATAATGCTAAGAATATTTTGATCAAGAAACAAATCTAATATTTCAGTTGGAGTTTCAGCTTCGCGAGCTTTCCCTTTTGACCCAGGCAAATGCGTTATGATATTGTGAGAACGCACTCTAACTTTTTTATTAGGCACTGCCTTACCCCATTTTGTTGCTCCATCCTTTCCTAGGTAATAGTGCTTCATTAGTTGATCCTGATTGTCATCGTCGTTATCATCTTGTTCATTTTCAGAAAGTTCCTGTTCGGAATCCGTATTATGGTCGCTTTCCGACAAATGATCTTGTTCGCCTTCGTCAGATTCTGCCTCATCACACGAAGACATTTTTTCATCGCTAAGCTCGTTAAACCATTGGAGCCAAACGTTAGGATCCCTACTTGTCTCAAACTTCCTCTTCTTAGTTTCGGACATTTTGAAAACTATTTTATGTAATAAGCAGGTTCCTGAAAAAATAGAGAAAGTACTAATTTATTTTTCATAAAGTGAAATCTGGACGAGTCAAAAGTGAGCATTTTAGTAATATAAATATATATGTACAAGTAACAACTGATGTTCCTCATAATCATCACTAAAATAAATCAGAAATTATAAAAGAAAGAAAAAACGTTTACCGATAATGTGGCTCAATATAGGTACGTGTTTGGGCGCGTGGTTGACAGGTGTCCCCCAACTAACGCAGTGCACTGATTACTTTATGTAAACTTCTTACTGCCTGCAAACTCAGAACCCTACTGCCGGGATATTGTTCGAGACGCTTTAGTTTACAGCTACTGAAACCCGCACATGCGCAGGACCATTCAGTTAGAAACAGTGCGAAAATCAAAAAGGCTGGTTGACCGGTGTCAACCACGCGCCCACTGTAGGGTTAAATGCCAGGTTTCCAGCAAAGTTACTGATGGAAACATTTTTAGTGAAAAAGAAATTTAACCTTAAAAGAAAAGCTCGAATGTTTTTTGGCAAGATAAATTAACGACAGAGTATGTGAACGAGTAACAACAATAATTATCTTTATCTTACAGTAGCGCCTATTACCATACATTATACAACTGTTTTCAGTGACTAAAATGAAGTTTTCTTCACAAGTGAGTTTTCATTATTTATACTACTGCATTGTTGGTAGCACTGTCAAGTTATGTCAAATTCGTAATTTTCAGGTTAAGTTTTGCGCCAGTCTGTGTCAAATAACAAACAAAACCCAACCTACGAACCTTGAATTTAACATAGATTGACAATACACTTCAGTACTGCTAATACACTTCAGTACTGTCAAACGTATATCACAAATCATAGGCGACTATTTATAAATTTATTTCGCGACATATTCTGACTGCGGAAACTATTTAGGCACAAGAATTGCTACTGTAAGATAAAACGTAGTATATCACACGTGAGCGAAATGCCATTATAAGCTCGTGAGAAATTGTATCGCTCGTGCTGTGGCACTCGCGATTCAAAATTCTCACTCGGAAATAATGATGCATTTTTCTCATTTATCATATAATCTACTATTATCTTACAGTAGTACTGTTTTCAGTGACTAAAATGAAGTTTTATTCACAAGTGAGTTTTCATTATTTATACTACTGCATTGTTGGCAGCACTGTCAAGCTATGTCAAATTCGTAATTTTCAGGTTAAGTTTTGCGTCAACCTGTGTCAAATAACAAACAAAACCTACCCTACGAACCTCGAATTTGACATAGACTGACAATACACTTCAGTACTGCCAATACACTTCAGTACTGTCAAACGTATATCACAAATCATAGGCGACTAATTATAAATTTATTTCGCGACATATTCTGACTGCGCAAACTATTTAGGCACAAGAATTGCTACTGTAAGATAAAACGTCGTATATCACACGTGAGCAAAATGCCATTATAAGCTCGTGAGAAATTGTATCGCTCGTGCTGGAGCACTCGCGATTCAAAATTCTCACTCGCAAATAATAATGCATTTCTCTCACTTATAATATAATCTACTATTATTAATACAATTATATTATTTGAATGAACAGTTATTAAATACACAATTGTTATAAACTGTTTGGTTTGGTGTACTGATATCAACATTTTCGCCCGTTATTATCAACTTTCGTTAAATGTATAATTAGTTAAGTAACCTTTGGACTCGCTGTCTGTGTTACCAAAGAAAATCAAGTTAGATTTAACTAAGCAGCATTTAACCATAGATTGGCAATGCGGACAATAAAAACCTTAAATGTATCTACTTATTCTAACCACAAAATAATTTTTATCTACTTTGATGTCACAATATGGTTATTATAACACCGAAAACACTGCTGCAATGGAGTCCATTATAAAACTGTTTTTGGTAACTATTTGTTTTATAAGATTGGTGACATTTGCTTTCACATGCCCATAACACGACAAACGTCGGATGTAGAATACTGTTTTTTGTACGATTAACTTGATAAGAGGCTTCCACGAATGGGGCCCCCAGTTAATCCGCTGCGAATTCCGGTTCAATGGGATTGCCGGGAACTGCCACTTAATAACCCTTGACTTGGGTTCAGTTAGTTGTTGGAGTGAAACAAGACTTAACAAACACGAGTATATTGAGTAACAACGATTACAAACGTCACTGATGGACCGATGGTTTTTTACAAAAGCTTCAACTGTTGTGACACGCTTGGATTGGCCACGCGAAAATAGCGAATTGCGCGTAACCGTAACACAAAACAACCTGGAAACGTCTTTACCAGGGAGTTAGAACGACCGCAACCCAGCACAAAGCATAGCTGAACTTGCTTACTCGAAATTTTGAATCTAACTGACGCTGAATTTACAACGAGCCGAACTCGCAAATTCATCAAGGAGGGGAAAGCTCAAACACTATTGGCTGAGGCGATCCTGCGTAGCCAATCCGAGCGTCGCACGTAGGAATAAATACTTATTCTAAGAATCTTAATGCTAAGCTCTCTCAATGAGGCAATTGAACGAAATCCATAAACACATGATTCCCAAATATGCTAAGTCGGCTTAAGTTCTATTAGAAAATGTATCCATCCGCTTAAAAGCCATTAAGGGAAGCTTACAAATTCCTTTCCAATATTAACAGAGGCAAACAAATACGGCAAGATGCAAATTTGACTTTACCACGACCTTTGAATGAGATAGAACAGTTATGACTTGAATTACATGATTAATCATAATCAAAAAGGTTTTGATGCACGCATCTGTGTGAATCAAACAAATACATAACCACAATCTCGGAACTGTATTTATTAAATTTATTGTAATCAAATGGAACTTAAACTGAAAGTACTTTTTAACAAATCAATTTTATTAAACACACTTATTGTTCACGGTAAGGCACTATTTGAACAGCACAAGAACCAAAAATTGCATAAAATTTAAACTAATTCAAATGTCAGAGCAACGAAATTGATACTTTTTTCCAATAGATGGCAACTGTGAATGTCACTTGAGAATGTCGCCACCGTTACCCCTAAAACTCTCTAGATTGTAATGCAATATTTTTAGTATCCGAAATTTAGAATTTATATAAAATCAGAAACTCAAAGTAGATAAAATAGTATATTATACTCGTTTAATAAGAGGCATTGTAGCACTTGTTCCATTGGAGCACTCCTCGCTGCGCTCGTCGTGCCCCAAACCCACGCGTGCTACAAACGGCTCTCTTATGAAACTTGTATAATAATCAGAGCTGGGCAAATTACTTTTAAAAAGTAATTAATTACTAATTACCAATTACCGACCAATGCAGTATTTCAATTACCAGAGATTCAATTACTCGCAGGAAATAGTAATTCAATTGCCAATTACTTAGTAATTGTAATTGTACAACATCAATTACTTTTTAAATTACTTTCAATAAAAATTATTATCATATACGTAGTTGTATTTAGTAGAACTTTCTTGCAAGTTGCAACTATCATTAGTGTCGTGTCGATTCGTAATCATAATCTAAAAATGCTTAATTTTTATGTTTTGTTAACTATAGTAACCTACATACTCTTTCACTTTTGAAGGTTTTTTGATAATTAAATCTTGTAACTACATGCACCGTTCACCAAAACCAAAAGTGTTTAGTTTGTTTTGATGTAAGATGTAAGTATATAAATAAACTCAAGGTTAAAAATTATACAGGGTATCCCAAAAAGAATGGCACAGCGATTGGTCATAGATTCCTTAGGTTATCATAAACCGATTAAACCTAATATACCTTAGTACAAAGTCCCTGCAGTAAGAAGGTATAGGGACTTGAAAGTTCAAATTTATACAGGGTGTCCCGCGAGGAAAGCTACAAAATATCAGAACGTATTTCTTAGGTAAATTCGAGTCGAAAATGTTTATCTGAACATGGTCCGCAATTGCTTCCTTACTGAGATATGACATTTTTAAATTTTGCTCCACCGCATTGTGCTAGAAATGTGCTTCAATATTTAAATACCACTTTTCCTGGACGTTGGATCGGAGGGGGTGTCCCAGTTTCTTGGTCACCCCGCTCACACGATTTAAATCCCCTAGATTACAACTTGTGGGGACACATGAAGGTTTTGGTGTATGTGGAGAAAGCACATACTAGGATGAACTGCTTCATAAAATTATTGAAGTTGCTGCTCACATTAGAAACAACCGCCGTGTTATCCGGAAAGCCGTCAATCACATTTTATAAACGGGCGAGGCTATGCTTGCGGTGTGAAGGTGGTCATTTTGAACAATTATTGTAATAATTTTTTTGTTAATAAAAGAGATTTTCCTCTAGTACCTACTACTAAAATTTTAAAAATGTCATATCTCGATAAGGAAGCATTTACCTAAGGAACAGGTTCTGAAATTTTGTACCTTACCTCGCGGGACACACTGTATATATTTTTTTATATTAGTTTCCACATAGGTTATCACTTAAGCTGAGTGACTTATCATGATTGCGGATTTAGCTGCCGAGGCCCGTAGGGCCAAAGCAAATAAACCACATCAGGGATAAAAAGGAACTTCCAGTGCCGAGGGGCACATTGTTTTTTTAAATCGAGAAATCGCGAAATTACAACAGTTTGACCAACTTTTGCAGGTTATATTGACGTTTACCTATCGCCCAGCCCAGAAACGTCGAATTTAATTTTGACTAGATTTTTGTAATTGTATTAGAAAAAATAGCACGCTGAATATGTTCATGATAAATTAATCCACTCGCTTTGCATCTCACGCTCGTAAATTAAACGTTGAAAATCTCTCACTTTTCTTGTAGAACAATCTACTATTAGATACGCCTAACATGAGGCTGAATGATGAAAATATGCAACTTACCTAAGTATACAGGGTGGAGCTTTGGATTTTTTAATTGTTTGACAGCCAATATCTATTTAGATTTTGTAGAAGAACACTACGTGGTGATTCAATTGGCGTAAATTGAGCATTTTTTGTTGGCTCAGTTGGAAATATTTTTTTACTCCTATATACGAAAGTAACATATTTTTTCGCCTGTTAGGGGTTTCCCGAAAATATACGTTTGGTTCCCTGGTCGATTTCCAATGGCAGTGGGAGGGAATATAATACATTGACTGCCGTTGTAATTAGAGACGGGGGGCAATGTGATTAATAATAAATCAACTAATTTTTTGGTTTTCATATTTAAATATTTTTGAATGCAGCTGAATACAAGAGATAGTCTCATCATAAAATGTAAAAGTGTTGTATGGTATAACTCTGGACTAAAACATCATTTCCTCCCTTGCATGATTAGAATTGATTAGGTACTGTTCTAGCTAACACTGAATAATTAAACCAGATCCGCGGGAAGGAATACACTTTCCTCCCTAGTAATACAAATAGCTATAAAAAATGTGTTAGGTAACTTTTGAAATTTTAAAATACAATATCAATTTGGCGTTGAAAGTTGAAAGGTGACTGATAAACCTAGTTGAAAACTGCTGATTGAAATAAGAATTTGTACAGCAGATACAAAAACAAAAGACATTTGCTCAAGCACGTAACAATGAAATCATTTTTATATTCAAAAAACCTTTATACCATGTGTTAAAAAGAAATTACACAAGGGTTTGCCATGGCAAGCTTTAGAGACAACAATTTTTTAGAATTTTCAATCACGATATCAGCATATAATATAAACTTATGACAGCAACAACAGTGATGACAGTTAATGAATTCTAAAGCTTGCTGTTGACATTACTTTTATATTCCATGGCCAACCGTATGTAATTTGTTTTTGAACACACCGTATAATAAACGTGAGAAAATACGTATTTCATAAAATTACTATCAACGGTCGACAATTAAATTGCTCAAGATGCTTTCATATGTTTACTTCAAATTTCAAAATCTTATCAACATCTTTAGTAATACCTATTGATTTTAGTTTAGGGCAATAAAATATCTGAAATTACGTAAATTTGGTCACTTTGCACTGTTCTTTTAAAAAACTAAATGGAATTTTGTGTAAAATCATTAAGAAGCCAATATTTGAATGCCTTGTAATTAGTATGAGGGTTGAGGGTTTTGTATGTTTCGTCTGTCAACGCAGCACCCTGTATAACGTAAAGAAATAATGTTGGATGAGGTGAGCGGAATTAAAAGAAAGTCATGATTTTTATAAGACACTATTCCAAACTTGTAATAATAATCGAAGCTAACATATTGCTGCAGTCCGTAAAAATTAGGCACTATGTGCCAGTGGACATATTGTCTAATTTTTACGGATTGTAATGCTCATATGCTGCTTTGTATACTGATACAAAGCAGCATATGAGCATTACAAATCAAGAAAGCGACAAAGAATGGATAATTTACAAAATGTTCAATGCAAGAATGCTGTAAACCTATACGGCGTTTTTAAATTGAATTAGTGCCATACCTCATACTGCGTTTTTTTGATGCAACCAGGCATGAAAATTTGCAATTAGGTACATTTTATTTATGTGTTTTACGCTGCTTAAATGTTGATTTTGGCCGTTTAGTTCAGCTCCTCACTCAACAACGTAATTTTCTGGACTTAACGCCTGTTACACTTGCACGAGTTAAGTTGCCAATCGTGGCCTTAACGAAAAAAAACTTTATTTATTTTACTACACAAGTTTTTAATTCAATGTAGGAGTTACAAATTTGTACAGAGTAACGTTCTGTAAGAAGCACGTCTAAAACTAGCAACGTTCTGTAAGACACAACGTCTAAAACTAGCAACGTTCTGTAAGACACAAATCTATAAACTAAACTAAGATTACACAAGTGCGGCTATTTATAGCCTCTGCCATCTTCGGGTGGGGCGACTGAGTGTCGTCACATAATTTCATAATATTGCACAACGTTCGGCAACGTTTTGCAATGCTACACTTCTTTGCTAGTTCAGCGAATTCTAAATATAGAATTCGTGGTAGCAAGCGACCTATATATTCTTAAGTGGTTGAGTAGTTTACATTACTTAATTGATAGTCAAGTGTTTATATTACTCCTCCCCTCTTAAGACAATTCAAAGCATTTTGAATTTCACGTTTTGATTTCTAAGAACTCAAAAGGTTTAGGAATATCGTCTTTAGAGACTTTTGATTTTATATATGCCATGAATTTATCTTGTAAGGCTTGGCGTTTACAATAGGTATATACTAACAAACTTACGATTATTATTACAATCATACTTAGTATTATAATCGTGGTTACAGAAATGTACTGCAAGTTCGTTACATTGGCAGGCTCAAGCGCCCTTTGTATTCCCCCAAGCTGTGACTGGTCTTTAATCAGCTCTTTAATGTTGATCGGTGTTAGATCCACACTTACGGTTTTAGTGTGTTTAGCACTATTTGCATCCAAGGCATCAATATTGGGTATTTGCAACTTTACAAGTTTTGAGGAAGAGGTTCTGATTTGGAACAACAAGGTGTCATGGTCAATGACTGCTGTGCAATCCGGTGTGAGATGAATTAGATTCGTTTTCGTTACTATCTTCCTTGAACTGGTGTCTAAGCATTTAATGTCAATAGTTACTTTTTGTGGAGTAGTAACCAACCAGGTGGAATCGTCAATCTGGGCTATTTTAACTTTTAGTAAGTTAAACAGGTAGGGTGAACAAGTTTTGTTGGAGGAAAAAGACAAAAGTTGGGTCTCACATAACTGGTTATTAACAACGGAAAAATGGTACTTCTCAGTGCAAAAATAGGAACCGGTGGTTACCAATTTACAGTGGTCTAGTTCGACGGGTATTGACGTTGCAAGGTTGAAGAGTATGGTTTTATAGGTAGGAATGATCATACGGTATAAATTGGAATCAATGTATACCGGGAACGGTATCAATTGCATGAGTTGGTAAATGGTGTCTTTGTGTACTAATGGTATTTCGAAGACGAAAGTTATTTTGTTATTAATTTGATAAGCTTGGATTAATATTATAGATTCGTAAAGATGAAGGGTTTTATGGTGTACAGGGTAAGGTAAAGAAAGCATGTTGTCTGAGTTTTCAGAAAGGTAGATAGAGATTTGATTGAGATTGGATAATAGTTCTGCATTATCAAGTAGGGACATATGCATTTGTTGGTTTTGTGCAAAGGTGAGAGATGTTTCTAATTCGAGCCAGGTGTTTACAAACATTTGTAACGAAAATATTGATTCTGATAGGACACTCTGAATAGAGAGTGAATTTATGTTGTTGTTTATAGCACGATTTTGTACAATCAATTTCTGTAAATTTATATTTAAAAGCTCCTGATTTTTGGTTAGGGTAAATATAGCGTTTATGGAGTCATTTATTAAATGTGTATGTTGACTTAGGATTTTATTGTGAATATCTCTTGTGGATTGAAGATCCGCAATGGCATTCTCGTATTTTTCTCCGTCTTCGGCGTCAAGATTGCCTGTCAAAAATTTAAATACAGTGCCGAGTCCATTTATTACTCCGCGTTTTGTTCTGATTGTATCTGAAGGAAATATTTGATCAATCATGTTGTCAATCCGTATGATATACTGTTGGATCAACAATAGCATGTCATTGTGGTTTAATTTTGTTTGTTCTTCATTTTTAACTGTGTAAAAATTACGATCTCTTAATTTAAGAATAGAGGTTAACAAGGAACGTCTAAGGATCGTATAGTTTGTTAACAAGGGTGTGTAATCAAATGTCTTTATAACGGTCCAGTCGCTCTCTTTAATCTGCGCCTTTCCTAGGTTTTGAGGGTATAGGCCAGGGTTGTCTGATAGGTCCTTAATTGTTACGTCTCCTGTAACTAAGAGGATACCGCAGCTGACGAGCCAGATGTAGTATCTGTAACAGGTGTTATTTCGTCAGTTTGGCGTATTTCGTTTGCGTGTCTTTTAAATGTTTTTCCGGTAGTCAAATCCTCAACGAGGTATGTGTCATTGTCTAGGATTTTTATAATTTTGAAGGGTCCTTTAAATTTCATACTCTTTTTATTACGTCTATCGTTTTTAAGAAAGATTTTTTGGTTAAGTTGTAATATTACAGGTTGTCGTTTATTATTAATTTTCTCGTTACGTCTTTGTTTTGTTTCTAGTTGCATAATTTTTAGGTTGTCATATAAGTGTGTCATTTTTTGTTTGTGGTCGTTTACATATACTTCGTAGAATCTGTCAGTGCAAAGTTCGTATGGATTTTGATTGTCGGTATGACCAAAGAGAATTTCAAAGGGTGTGAATTTAAGATTTGAATGTATTGTATTGTTATACGCGAGTATAGAATAGGTCATTCTGTCTTTTTCTGGAGTGGATTCTAATAATCTAAAATGTTCGATTAGAGTAGAATGTACTCGTTCAATTAATGAATTTGATTCGTGATGCAACGGGGTAGCTATGTGTAATTCTATTTTGTGTAACTTCATGAATTCTTTAATGATTATGTTATCGAATTCATTGTCTGCAATGATTTTCTTCGGAATAGCGTAGTTTGAAAAATATGTTAAGATGGCATTTAATATATCGACTTTATTATGTGAGGTCAAGGGGTATGCTTGAGTAAATTTGCTAAAATTATCAATTACGGTCAAATACCTGGTTCGATTAATTTGGAAAATATCTATACTGATGCAAGAAAACGGTTTATCGTATGTGGGTGTAAATTGAAAAGGTAATTTATTGGGGTTACGATTGTACTTTTCTCTTTTACATGTATCACAATTCGTGATAAATGTATTGATTTCCTTGGTCATTCCTCTCCAATAGTATAATCTTTGGAGGTGCTCTATTGTCTCGTTGATCCCTCTGTGATTGGTATCACCGAAATGGTAATCGGCGATATATTGTTTTCTATGATCTGGGTTTGTGACATAAGTAACTTGTTTAATATATTTATGAAATTTCGGAGAGTTAGCATTGAGGTTTTCTGAAATGAAATGTGAAAATTTCTCAAACGTTTCTTCGTTTTGGAATATGCAATAGTAGTGTAGTTTAGGTGAACAATGTTCGCTAAGCAGTTGCATAAATTTTTCTATATAGTTTTGGTTGTTGATAAATACGGTTATATGGGAATATCCGTCAAAGTTATATATTTGCATGGGTTTAGGGATTACGGCGTTTATAAATTCGATTTGGTTTTTATACCTTTGTAAAGGTAATTCTGCGATGTCAATCACGGGTGTGGAAGATTGTTGTGAATGTATCGTATCCGGTACAGAATTGTTGTCATTGTCATTATTCACGGCACCAGGTGCAGGTGTTGGTTTTTCGTCTTTCTTTTTAGTAATTATTATGTCCGACAGAATTTTAATTTTTTGATTCGTAGGTGGGTTGATTACTGGTATCGTAAAATCGGATAGGTCAGGTGGATCTGGTCGATTTGCTATGATACTAGCATTATCGTCAAAATCGGGTTCAGGTGTGTCTAATTGTTCAATTGATAGGGGATTTATATTAATTCGGCTTAAGGCATCAGCTACCTTATTGGTTTTTCCTGGTAGGTATTTAATGGTAAAATTATATTCTTCTAATTTTATACTCCAACGGGTTAATTTCGAATTTGGCTCTTTGATGTTGCGAAGCCATATTAAAGGTCTATGGTCTGTAAATATTGTAAAATGTACGCCATATAAATAGGGGCGGAAATGTTTGCAGGCCCAAACAATAGCTAATAATTCTCGTTCTATTGTCGGGTAGTTAATTTCGGCTTGGTTAAGGGTTCTTGATGCATAGCTAATAGGTCTGTTATTTTGTGATAATACTGCTCCAATAGCAAATTTGCTAGCGTCTGTAGTCAGTTCAAATGGTTTTGTAAAATCAGGATAAGCTAATATTGGATCATTAGTTAGCAAGATTTTTAGTTTCTCAAATTGTTCAATGAAATTTTGATCGTGTATAATTTTTGAATCTTTCTTTAAACATAAAGTCAGGAATTTTGTTATTTTAGCATAATCTTTTATAAATTTTCGATAATAACCTAAAAGTCCTAGAAACGATTTTATATCAGTTCTAGTTTTTGGTAAGGGAAATTTCATAATAGCACTGATTTTATCTGGGTTTGGTTTTACACCGTCTTTAGTAAGGATGTGTCCTAAATAGGCAATGGATTTTTTTAAGAATTCGGATTTGTCTAATTGTATTTTTAAGTTAGCAGTGCGACATTTTTCAAAAACATGTCGTAGTTTAATCATGTGTTCTTGTAGGGATACTGAATAAATAATTATGTCATCAAGGTAAACCATGCATTGTGTGGGTGTTAGACCAATCAATGCCTGATTTATAAGTCGTTGAAAGCTGCTGGGACTGTTTTTGAGCCCAAATGGCATTCGTTTAAACTCAAAATGGCCCTCTTCAGTAGAAAAGGCCGTCTTTTCTCTATCAGCTTTGTTTACTTTAATTTGATGAAACCCTGAGGCTAAATCAAGGGTAGTAAAATATTCGGATTTACCTAAATTGTCAAGTACTTGTTCTATGAGAGGTAATGGGTATTTGTCTTCTATGGTATTTTCGTTCAATTTCCTATAGTCAATGACTATTCTCCATTTTTGTTTGCCTGAACTATCTAATTTTTTTGGAACGATCCATATAGGTGCGTTATACGGTGACTCTGAATGTTCAATAATTCCGTCAGCAAGCATTTTGTTTATCTGGTTTTTTACTTCTTCGCGATGAACATGAGGGTAGCGATAATTTTTTGTAAAAATTGGAATGTCATTTTTTGTACGTATAAAATGTCTTGTCAAGTTTGTGTAAGTCAATGGTAGTTCTGGGTGATGAAAAATATCTTTGAATTCGTAACATAAAGTTTTTACTGCATGAGCTTCTTCAGCATTTAAATGTGTTGTATTGATGTTTTCTAAGTTTTCATTTTGAAGTTGATTTCGAGATTTTAAATTAAAATTTTGATTTTGAGTATTGATGTTATTTATTTCTATTAAATTTCAGTGTTTATAGTCATCTAATAACAGTGGGTTGTAAATATAAAATTCCTTTGTCTGATTAGATGTGTTAATTGCTGTTGTATAAAAATAATTATTATGGACTTTCACTATAGCTCTGGGTGTTCTACAATCTTTGTCAAATATTAGTTTGTCACATAAATATGTACCATTACTGTTTACAGTTGGTAAAATAATTTGTTTTTCTGATCTAGGGGGTAGATATATTCGTTTAAGAGGCTGCGAGTGTTGATTTATTTTAGAAAAATTACATTCGTTTCTTTTTTGAACTTCTTGTTTAAGTTTGGATTGGTTGTAGTGGAAGGGGATAATATTTTGCTCGGTTTGAATGTGCATCCATTTAAAATCAATGTTTGCATTTATATTGGCTAATAAATCAGATCCGATTAATCCGACATAATCAGGGCTAAAATCAAACATATAGCACACATGATTTCCGGGTTCTAAAAATAATGAGTTTATTGGAATATCGGCTACTTGATTGTGTGTGGTAGTACCATGGGGTGTGGTTATTTGAAAGTTATAATTGTGTATTAAATTTGGAAAATGTTTTTCTACAAATAAAGGTGATATTAGCGTTTTACTGCTGCCTGTATCAATTAATATTTTATCTTGTGTTCCTGGTATTAAAATATACGGTAAATTAGATTTAATTGTTGTTACAAGAAATGTTTCAATTTTATCCAAGGCTGTATTTAAAAATTTACAGAGTCTAGGTCAGTGTCATGTTCTGTTAAGTGCTCTGAATAAACATTCTGAGAATCGTTGTTTATGTTTGTTTCACCGGCTTCAAGAAGTGGGTCATTAAATTCGGCATAATTTGTGTCAATATCCTCGTGGAATTCTTCGGAATCGTAAGTGCTCGGCTGGGCCACTTGTAAATGATTAGCACGGAAGTTTGGTCTTTTGTTTGGATTTAAATTTTGAATGTTACTAGTTAGGGGTCGTTTTGGAATAACGGCGTGTTGAGTGGACGTTTCCATTTTTTCAACAGGATTATTAGGTACAAAATTTCGTTTCGGAGCGAAAACATTTCTTTCAAAAGGTTGTCGATACCAACCTGGGGTTTGAGAAAAATTACGTTGTAACGTGGGATTCTGTGGGCTTCGGAATGTATTAGGAAACTGTGGAATTGATTGTCGTTGAAAATTTTGATTAGGTCTAAAATTATTGTGTTTCATTTGTTCATTATATTTAATCCATGGGTTGTTTTGAAAATTCTGACGATTCATTACTGGTTTATTACTTTCAGTTTGTAAATAATTACGAGATGCGTTTTGAGAATAGCGTATA
The DNA here is from genome assembly GCA_940337035.1 of Agriotes lineatus. Classification (NCBI taxonomy): domain Eukaryota; kingdom Metazoa; phylum Arthropoda; class Insecta; order Coleoptera; family Elateridae; genus Agriotes; species Agriotes lineatus. The sequence goes on along the minus strand of OW679197.1, from coordinate 132,604,423 downwards.
TCTAGTTCATCTCTAACGATTGCGATAGCAGCTTCTAAGCTATTAGGATTTCTGGCTCGTAACAATGTGCCAAATGGTTCATTTAAACCGCTCAAAAAGGATCTAAGGGCTAGACTTTTTGACTGTAATAATTTATAATCTTTTATGGGTCTGGCTTCAGGTCCAAGGGAAATTTTTGAATTAAAAGTTGCTAGATGTGTTCTAACTCTGTTATAAAAGTCAATAGGGGACTCTTTCAGATTTTGCTTCATTTTTGCAATGTCTATGGTTAAATTTAATTCTGATCGTTGATCTCCAAAGTTATTAATTAGTGTTAATTTTAAGTCGTTCCAGTTGTTGAATTCATAGCCAGTAACGACTTCTAAAGCTTTGTCTTTTAATTTATTTCTAACGGATGAAAGTAAAAATTTATTAATATAGGCTTCTGGCTGAGCTGGATTTAAAAATTGAGATAAAATTAGCTCAACAGATCTAATAAATTCTGATAAAGTTAGTGGGTTACCGTCGTAACTTGGAATTTCAGAAACCATTCGTACAGAAAAACCTGGTGGGAATAAATCTGCCATGTTTCGATTTGCTTGTACTTGGTTGAAAATTAAACGTGGTGGTCTCAGCATAAAAGTTCACTATTATTTTTAGCGATTGATTTTTATGTTAGTAAACAGTTTATTCTAGGGAAAATGTAACACAAAGCAGTGCTTAATCTGTGCGATGATGGATCAAGGTTACTGCGTTCTGTTACGTACTTAAGTAGGCTAAATAAATATTTAGAACTATATTAGTGGGTTTATAATTGGTTTAAAAACAAACACACACACACTTTAAAACGTAAAAGGTTGCTTACTTCATATTTGTAGTTGGAACGTGTAGACTTCCTTTGGAGTGGTCTTACAGGTTATCCGTGGTTAATTAAAGGTGTAGACGTCCTTTGGATTGGTCGTACATGCGATCTCGATGATCAGAAGCTCCTCGATGGAGCAGGTGTCTGCGATAGACGATGTCTCTGATGTCTAGTAGTCAGCGGTGCTGCTCTTTGGCGATGTTTGTCCTCCAAGTTGCGTTGCTTCGTACCGGTGTTGGTTGATTTCGGATTACTTGGTTAAGTATTGAAATACACAAAAGAGCGAAAAATGAAAAAAAATTATTTTATTTTTTTCAAAATTTCACAGTGCCCTTTTGCCAAGTATCCTACCGACTGCGCCAGTTAAGTTGCCAATCGTGGCCTTAACGAAAAAAAACTTTATTTATTTTACTACACAAGTTTTTAATTCAATGTAGGAGTTACAAATTTGTACAGAGTAACGTTCTGTAAGAAGCACGTCTAAAACTAGCAACGTTCTGTAAGACACAAATCTATAAACTAAACTAAGATTACACAAGTGCGGCTATTTATAGCCTCTGCCATCTTCGGGTGGGGCGACTGAGTGTCGTCACATAATTTCATAATATTGCACAACGTTCGGCAACGTTTTGCAATGCTACACTTCTTTGCTAGTTCAGCGAATTCTAAATATAGAATTCGTGGTAGCAAGCGACCTATATATTCTTAAGTGGTTGAGTAGTTTACATTACTTAATTGATAGTCAAGTGTTTATATTACTCGCTCAGCAAGCAAAAAAACATACTGAATAATAACGACTATATTTAATGGTGTACGTATATTACTCACCCAAATAGTAATTCAAATGCTTAAATATAGTAGTTAACGTTATTTAGTAATCTGACAAATTAAAAATATCAATAGCCATTTTGAAAGCAACCATCATTAAACGTCTGCTGTGAGACCAATTTTCAGTATCATTATTATAAAATTGTTACAAATGGTTGCTTAAAACAAGTTGAATTTTCCATTACTTACGTTATTCTGTCAGCGCCAGCGTGGCCGAGCAGTTTGGGCGCTCAGGCGGCGGTACTACGGTACGGGGTTCAATCCCCACATCTGGTATCAGGCGGGTTGCCCACCCAGTCGCTTTAAAAATTAGGTACCGAAACCACGGTTGTGAAAGTAGGAAAACTAAGGCAGTTGTCGAAGACGTGATGCTAACCACATCACCCAGTACCCCGTTAACGGTGTGCCAGATTGACTGGGCTTCGGAAAGAGATATTTCGGAAACCCTGACTCGCCTTGGCTCAGGCCATGTTCCTACATTAAATCAAGTGCCCGAATTTTACCTTATTCTGTCAGCGCAAACATTAACACAATTAAATATTCTAAAACATATATGATCAGTGCTTAATAGTTATTTAACCAACAAGTGTGTTAATGAAGGCGATTAATAATCGAAACTGTTTAAAGCATGAACGAGCGATAGCGAGTGAGTGCCTTTAATAGTTGAGATTATTAATCGCCCATTAACAAACGAGTTGATTACAACATTTTTTCGTTGACCGCAAAATCTGTTTTTGTGGTGAAAAATTTGATTAATACAACTAACTTCCATGCAAAATATCATCAAAACGTCAAAATCACAAAAACAGTTAATTAATGAACAAGAGTGTATTAATCAAAAACAGTGTATTAATAGATCTATTAATCCATCCTTTTTTTAAAAACAATTAATTAATGAAAAAGAGTGTATTAATCAAAAACAGTGTATTAATGACATCTATTAATCTATCCTTTTTTAGAAAAAATTATTCATTAATATTGAAATTAACAAGCGGTGAACGAAAAAATATATAAATTATTTAATATTTTATAGCGTAATTTTAAAAAATCTAATGTTATGAATTTAATTTATAGTGTATTTTACTCCGTCTCGTTGGGCAACCTTTTTATATAACAAATAAGCATAACATTTCTATAAAAAAAGACTAATAAAGGAATAGCTAGAGTTATTTTGTTAATATTCGCAAATTGTTACGGGATTTTTACGATTTTGGCAATTTTGATTGCCTTTCGTTTTTCCAGAAAAACACGACGTAGAAGGTTGCTGATAAACATTTGTAAACAGAAAGTGTATAGAAAATTTTCTAAGCAAATTTACTTGAGGTAATTCTCCTTTTTATCTATCTTAATTGCTTACAATGCGTTTGGGAAGGGCATGGCCACATCATAAGGAATACTGACTGAATGCGTATACAGCTCCAGTGTGGAGTTATTTTCAGTTTCGAGTTTTCGACTCTAAATTTACTTCCGATGCTACAAAGTGCGTTTTTATAGCCTCTTTTGGTGACGCTTTGGTAGCAGTTTTATCACGAAAAATCACCTGTACTCGTAATATGTTATTAATTTGGATTTATTGGTTCGGTGAATTACTGTACCCGCGTGAGTAAAACAGGAGTTGTTAGCATTTGGAAGTAAACACTTGTTGACCGTCAGAATCAAATTTATTTTTAGGCCTTTCGTTCTTTTTTCTTTTCTCCCTATACGTGTGTTAAACTCAGTCGGAGATCATGCTGTATGCACTTGTTTTCTAATGCGATACTTATTACCATGCTACATTCATTTTAATTCTGGGTTCGTTTTGAACATAAAAAGCTAGTGCGATTTTTGTAATAATAATAATGTTTATGACTAATATTACAGTAGTCTGTAAATTTTAAACTTTCAGAATTAAATATCAATTGCTTTAATGTCATAAATACCCAGCAACTCGGATCAATATATATTGCTATGGTATTGTCCCCGGAGACTATACCGTCGAATTGATCATTTAGTGTTTAAAGAATTTAAAAAATAACAGGATTGGTTTTGGTTTTATTGTGATACCCGAGAAAAGAAAAGTTGTATAATAAAATGATACGTCATTAATTAATATAAAAGTTAAATAGGTTTAGGCGGGCAGGATTGACTATAACTTGGGAGTAGGTTTTCATTTTAAAGATTAGTAACTGGAAATGGATGTTAATAATTGCTTTAGATCAATACAAGACGATGTCACATTTAATACGGGTGGTTATGCTGATGGATTCTAATTAATCTGAAGTTTACTATAAAATAACCTTAAAAGTAATGCTAAATAGTGTTAATACATGCTAAAATTTACATTGAATTACAGTTTGTTTAAAAACTGTAATATTGGCCACAAAGCATGATAATAATTACGTGAATGTGAGCAATTCAAGGAATATTTGCACATGAACCACTTAAAAAAGGTGTAATTGTAAATAATAAACAAAACAGAAGGTACCTAAAAGCAAGATTAAAAGCGTGAACTAAAAAGTGTTACATTCATACCAGATTTGTTCACATTTACAAAATTAAAATGGAATCTATCATTAAGCGAATGTCAGACAAATGAATGATATGCTAGGTAACATGAGAAGCTAAGAATAAGCTTTTCGACAATTAAAAAAAAGATGTTGGGGCTGGTTTTTAATGTGTACTCTGTAATCAAATTGAATGGTGTTTAATTAATGGTTGTGGAGATCATATCAAGAGATATAAATCAACACATGAACCATAAATATTAAAGGTGGTTTATGATTAAGTGCAAACAGGGGAATTTGATGGAGCTCGTCTGCGAATGTATGGTGTCACTGGCAGAAGCAGTTTACTGCGTACTACGTTGGCTGGTTCCGCGATCAGTGGAAGTAACGAATATACAGAAAGGAACAGTGCAGCTGAAGGTAGTGCAGCGCAGCCAACTAGGATCAGCAGGTGACCCTGGCTTTGGAGTCGTTGCGGTTCTTCGTTTCCAGACTTCATAGCCCAGCGGTGAAGTTGATATGATGAATGAATGAGCAATATTTTATCACATGCAATTTAATAAACACAGAAATAAGACTTACCTGATTAAATTGTAATTTGGTTGTTTTATCCAGTATGAAGTGCAATTGAGATTAATTCAATACATAAATACAGTTTGAGTAAATATAATGCGAGAATATCATTGTAGCCAAGTTTGCATTGAATCTAATGGCAATTTAATCAAATTATCTTTTTACCAAAGTGTTACAACCCAACCCTGATTTGAGTTATTCATGTTCTACCGAGCTAGACAATTGAAAAAGAGGGCAGAATACTTGGCTATTCAATTAAATTTTACTTTGTTTGATTTAAAACCTTGGTTATATGTGGCGTTTTTAATTCGACAGCTCTCTCTAACCAGAATCAAATTCATTCAGCATACTGCATATAAACAATACATTTAATTTTTTTTAAATAATTAAGTAAATTAATTTTAATCCAGCAGCTTCCCTAAATCTAAAAAGCAAAAAGCTTACACATTTTCTTGGCTAATAAAAACACAAACACGCAATGCAGTTTGCGTTTATGCTGCCTTTGTATTATGATTTAATGGGCTGGAAAGCATTTTTAGACGATTAACTACTCAAGTAATTGTATGTGAAATTAGTCTTGAAAACTGATTAATCGGTCGATAAGCAAACCATTTACTTCCGACTAGAGATGGGCGCGTGAGTGAATTTTCGTTCACGTCACGCACGTTTCACGCTTGCTTTAAACAGTCACGTTCACGCACGTTCACGCTCACGTTCACTCACGTTCACGGCGTGACACGCCACTCACGACGTGACACGCAGCTTTTATTTCAAAATTTAAATTCAAATAGAAGAGAATGTTCAAATTCAAAACCAATGAAAAAACCCTAAAGAGAACTAAAAATATGTTTTTGTAAAATCGTACTAAAATATGGTCATTTATGCATTAATTTGCGGGCGTAAATAGTGCCGTTTGCGCCCTAAAGCCTAAAAATAATTTGCGGGCCTAAATAATGCCTTTTGCGCCCTAAGGCCTAAAAAACCAGCATCACATTGGCAATCAACAACAATTTGATTTTTGAGAACGAATCGTGCCATTTATTTTTCAAAGCTTTATGGTGGATGTTACAAAAAATCTTGTTTGCATTTCGGGCGTGAACGGCGATTTTGGCCCTTTGGCGTTTTATAATCCTTCGGCCCTTCGGGCCTCTGGCTTATAATTCCGCCGCGGGCCAAAATCGCCTCCTTCACGCCCTTAATACAAAAATAGCTATTTGTACCTGACATAATTTACGTGATATGGTGCAATCAGAAGAGTTGACATAAAAAGAAAAAAATGAAAATTGGCTACAATACAAGGGATAAATACTGATTTCTCGCAAATATATTTCTTGCAGTTGTCTTCAAAGACATTACTTTTAATACCAAAAGCTGTCATTGGAATTGACGTTTCCCTTATTGGTATGAGTACAGAAGATATATGTTGCTAGGCAACACTTTTAATTCGTAGGTTTGAAAGTACTTTTACGTATAAGGATCAACATTTTCAGCGTTAAGGCGAGTATACAAAAAAAACATTACTTTTATTAGAATAATAAGTGCATCTACACAATTACACAATAAATTGGTTTAAAAATAAAACGCAATCAACATTTTCAGTGTTAAGTCGAGTATACAAAAAAAACATTAGGTACTTTTCTAAAAATAGGTTCATCTACACAATACATTTTTGGTTTAATAATAAAACGCAATTAACGTTTTCAGCGTTAGCCGAGTATAAAAAACAAACAATTACTTTTATTAGAATAATAAGTTCATCTACACATCTACACATTAAAATTTTGATTTAAAAATAATATGTAATCAACATTTTCAGCGTTAAGTCGAATTCTGCGCTCTTCTAAAATTCGCCCAGCTGTAGAAAATACTCTTTCGCTTGTAGCGGAACTTGCCGGTATGTTTAAAATTTCTCAAGTTTTTTTTTAACAGTGGCGTATTTACACTGTTTTTCCAAAATCCTAAAGTGTCATCTACATTTCCGAATTGTAATTTAACATCCTAATTACATGTGTCATCGTCAGAGCTATCTGTAAGTATAGAAAGATAAGAATCTGATGCTGATGTACCAGTTTTGAGTCGTTTGCTATGTATTTTATCACTATCATCTATAGTTTTATTTGCATTATAATCTTCTCTTTTATGTGAAGGTATGAACTTCAAAGATCTATAATTAGGGTCCAAAAATAAAGCCACATAATGTAACTTGTTTGGCACAATTTGTGATTTAATGAATTTAAAAGTTGCTGCACCCTGCAGTTTTTTATTCGTTACTAAATATTTAACGTGAAATTAACGTGAAACGTGAATCACGCCTTGGAAATTTTCACTCACGTTCACTCACGTTCACGTCACGATTTTCAAATATTAGTCACGTTCACGACGTGACACGCCGTGACACGACGTGACACGACTGTTTTCACGTCACGCGCCCATCCCTACTTCCGACCCAATACACTTAGAGTTTAAACATTTTCTTCGAGTCTACGCAACACAGTTTGAGAAAGAAGCGCTAGAGTAAGGCATTGGAGATCAGTGACGAACAGAAGGATTAGAACGTGCTCGCTCAAAGACGAACGTATTTGCAAACAGCTTAACAGGGATAACTCGGCGCGCACCTTTTTATTCCCAGGCCGCAGAAAAACGCGCGCAAAATCTAAATTCTCACGAAAAAAGCAGCGAGCATCGCTGTGTTCCGGGCTCAGCCTTGCGGAAAATGAATAAACCACGACGTTCACCTTGATGCAGCTCGGCTTCGTCCTAGAACTTGCCTTTGTTTTGGCGTGGGCAAGTGGCTGATGTGCTGTAAAATTAAGGCGGACCATGTGTCGGTTTTCAATTCATATAGCTAAGCTATTGCGTGGTTTGTGGATTGCAACCGCAAGATGGCCTGATGCACTGAGAGCTGCAATCTCGCAGCTTTGTTGATCAGTGTTTGGGTAAACAGGAGAATTTACTTGGAATGACTAGGATACAGTGTAGAAATTTAATGCGGTAAATCAGAATTTAAATATAAAACTTACTTGTATCCAAGACAGTGATGTCTTGTAACTAAAATTTTACTTTTACAACCCTGTGTCACTGATTAAATATTTTTTGCATTTGAAAAATTGCCTTTAGTGTTTATCACTAATGGCTCTCATTCCTGTTTTAATCAATAAGTTGGCTTAAATCTAATTGGACTTAATATGAAGCATTTTATTTGTAAAGTGGATATTACATAATGTAACGATTTACTATTCGAGTGAAGATGGCAGTTATCCTCATATTGGAGTATGTTCTCTCGTGTCGAAGCAAGTCAGGAACTGCGTCAAGTCTATAGGTCATGTACCCGATCATGATTCAACTGATCTCCGGACGTGTTGGCATCAACCTCAACCAGGTATATGCACCCACAGCATAGGGTAGTACAGAAGATAACGTAGGTCTTTCAGACAAAGATATTATCATCGTCATGGAAAACTTCAAGATTTACAAAGGAAAGGAAGAAATTATTGGCTACTTTGGATCTGGAGTGCGGAATGATAGATAAAATCGTTGGTCGAATTCTGCAAAATCTGCATTATAAACACCTTCAAGCTAACCAAACGACAGCTATATGATACATCGAAATATCCAACAATGTCCTTATAACATCGTAAGAAATAAAGGTGATTATATGTTATCATTACATTTAAAATATTGCCTGGTGCAGGTATCCCTTCAGGTCATATGTAACAGGCCTAGCAATGTATATACCAAACAGGCAGCCGCTCCACGTTGCAGCACCCGGTTATTACAAGATTGATGACAACGTTTATACGATTCGAGGACCCACAAAAGTGAATCAACCCTGCAATAATTTTGCTCCAGCTAACTACAATCTGGAAGGGTGTGTTTACTAGCGATGGAATTGTGGATTTCTTATAGCTCAGATCGAATGTCATAAGGCCACGTGGTTTCTTTGTATACTTAAAACACCGTTAAACACCTAAACTCGCAACAGGATCCAATCAGTTTATTCTGTCTACGTCCTCTGGTATAACTGTTAAACTTTCCTACAATTTGCCTTATAGCAAAAGAAATAATGCAAGGAGATAATCACGGAAATATTTAAACACATCTATTAAATACTCACAATTTCGTATTTTATATTTTGCATATAAGAAAAGGCAGCGTAAGGATACCCTAAGTGACGTCACTATATATATAGTCCAATTTCAAAATTATTATACACCAGCAACCGCCTGTGTAAATTGTAGCAAAAAAGGACGTTGATCGGCCCTTAATTCAGCTATGACCTAACGGTGTAACTCGAAACTTGATTAAACATACATTCAAACGTTCGAAATGAAAGGCTCACTCTCGAATAATCTAGCAGACTTCTTATTTACGCGCTGTTGTTACAATCACTTAACAGACAATGCGGTTTACCTGATTGCCATCTTGCAGTGTTTTGGGACTCGGTAGTGTCATCCGTGACTGGGAGGAGTTTTCACTAACACTCGGAGAGAGATATGGACTTGACCCTTTTAGGGAAGGCATCCACGTCGCATTCGAGAGAGGGCCGAGTGACGATGAAGTAGCGACGTAATCGTCTGCGCGGCGATCAAAAGGTACGGAGTTCAAGAATAGTATAAAATATACCTAATTGAGCGAAGAGTGGCGGAACACATACGACGGCAAAAACAAATCGCACCGTTATTTAAAAACGCACAGGAAAATCAAATAGCAAACGCCAAATCCAATAATCAACCGTAATTGGGATAGATCCTTAATAGGAGATAAAAGTCTTCCTGGTATACGACTATTCTTTACTACACATGCTACTCCGGTTCCGTACGTCTATCTCGTTCAAGCGCTGAGAGTTAAGTCTTCGATAATAAGGAAATCAGTGGCGTAACACGGCGCGCTCGCTTAAGTGTTACAATTTCAACGGAATATGCAAGACGAAATCTGCAAGCCTGCCGCCTTCATCCCCTACTTGGCGTGAAACAAATCGGACAGAAGTAAATTCCACCCACAATGCGACCGATTCAATTCCACTGCGAGTATCGTGAAAATTTAAAATATTTTAATACGCAATCTATTATTTGGCGATTTGAAACATAAATTGAAAATGATAAAATCAGATTTCCAGAAAATCGGACACGGGGTATTTTCAGCCTACCTGCCAAATGGCTGCAAATATTCTGAGGAATGTTTGAGAATCCGGAACCTCAATACAATATAGTAGACCACGGAAATCAGATGAAAACGATAGCACACGATAAATAAGCTGAGGTGAAAACAATCTCTGCACAGTGAACTTATTCTTCAGCATAGCAAAACGACAGCTACGCACGTTGAAATCATCAGAAAACACTTTTTATTACATTCTAAGAAACGTAATTGATTATATGTAGTCAAGGCAGTTAGCACATTGCCTGGTGCAGACGTCTCTTTAGGCCGTAATCTGTTAGTTGGCGATTTGAAATAAAAGCCAGATTTTCGGCAAATTGAATGTGGACTATGTTCAAACCAACCTCCAAATGCCTATACATATTCTGAAGAGCAAGTATGATGAGGCAGAACCACAACACGATGTCGTAGACCACTAGAATCAGATGAAAACGATAGTACGTGATACACCATCTGGGTGAAAAAAGTCTCTGCGTAGTGAACACCTTCAAGATACCAAAACAACAGCTCTACAGGTAGAATTCCCCATAAAACATTTCTTATAACATGGGAAGAAATCAAATTAATTATATGCAGTTAATGTAGATAAGACATTGTTTGGTGCAAATGTCTCTTCGGACCATAATATATTAGTTGACGATGTAAAACTTAATCTGAAAAAGATAAACTCAGATTTCCAGAAAATTGTATATATAGCCTGAACCTCCACACGACATCGTAGACCACTAGAATTACATAGAAACGATAATATGCGATAGACTATTTGGCCGGAAAAGCTGCTGACCAGAAGAAACAGCAATGGTTGACTGACAAATTCGAGGGTCTAATGACGAAAAGCGAAAATTTAAAAATTAAAGCGCCATGAGACATATATAAGAAATGCGTAGGAAAGTACGAGTTGCCAACGGAAGCTGTAGAGGAAATTGAGCTATGCTATTAAAATAGCAAAGGCAAGAAAATCGGCAGGTCATGAAAAAAGCTATAGAGATACTTAAAGTTCTTGAAACTGAAGATAAACAATCCTCTCTACCTTTTCAAGTCAGCGAGGCCGGTAGTAAACCAACTTACTAGTGATGTCGATCTATACAGCGATTCCGAAGAAAGAAAATGCTAAAAGATATAGTGAATATCAAACCAACGGTTTCATGAGCCACGTTCTCAAAATCGTTCTCCGAAAACTCCTGAATCTATAATAAAATAGAGGGTTGTTATATAACCCTTTTTCGAACGGTTATTACAATTAGTAAATTGGATATCTACCCTATTGCTGAGTTAACAGAAGTAGTATCAAGAATAATGTATTAAACACGTACCTTGTTGCTTTTGAATTACTTTCAAAATTGACATATCTTACTTATGAAAATATATGATTGAAATTTTGTCACTTGACTATTATTTAAAATTACCTCGGCTAGTCAGTTTACTGAGCAAATAAGAATCTATCTTCCTCAGCTGTATGAGTAAAGGTTATAATAATGAATCTCTTTGTAATTGAATACTGAATTACAAAATTATTATTGTATTAATTTCTTTGTCAATCAGACTCCTTAGTACTTTTAATAGAACCTTCTTTTAAGTTCGATTGTATTATTATGCTTGGTTTGACATTACAATCAATCAAAACTAAATGTTGTCAAATTATTTAATCAAAGTACCTTTTCCAAATTGAGGTTAAAATTAATTACAGATACCTAGACCAAAGTGATATAATTTCTACTTATAATGGCCGAAAACGTCGAGTACCCGAATCAAAGCAAATTTAGAAAACTTAATATTCTAAATTGCGCTCTAAACCTAAATTACAATGCTTTCTACTAATTTTGTCTTACCAAACTTGTTAATATAAATACACTAACCTTCACGAAGACTCACTTGTACCTTGAGTGTATTTTCTATCAGCTCCTAACTGATTGGCAGTAGTCAAACGCCTCCCTTGAGTTGTTGAAGACCCAAAATAGCTCATTGTAGCTCTCGTACCTCTTAATACCTTGATAAACGGTAGTACAGCATGCCACAATCACTCTCACTTTCACTTGCTGATGGTTTAAGTACCAATTACCACTTCAAATGGTTTCAAACAATCTTGAAATTATAATATGAATAATAATTGTGACCTTTGGTCAAATTTGATCGTGAAGAAGGCTATCTTGCTATCACGTACCAAATATACAATATTACTCTCACAATTAAAGGAAAGTTAGCATTTTAACGTGACTTATTAAACGTAGATTATTCAAAATTAAAGTTCTTTCACTTGCAGTAAACAACCCCTTGGTTGCCTATTGCTACTACTACCCGTAATCTATCACTAACTGTTATCACATGATACCCTTTAGATATCTGGATATTAATATTGAATTAATTAAGCATCCACACAGCATGCTACATTACAAGGTCCAATCAGGATTATACATTTTGGTTCCGCAACAATCTTGGAATCAGAGAAGCTGTTCCTTGATTTCGAAAAACTATTCGACAGAGTGCGGCACAATATAATAATCGAAACTGTTCAGCAAGTAAACATTTATGCTAGAGTTCCGCGAATCATTAAAAACATCTATTGATACCAACAAGCGAACATCAAGCTTGGCCAGAATGTCTGAAGATGTTGAGATACGTTGCGGAATAATCAGGATGCATCTTCAAATAACATTGGATAAAATTCCGAGTGGTTTCAAGGCCAAAGGTGTTAAAATCGACATTTCAAGATTCGCAGCCACACTGCACTGATAGATAGCAGTTATGAAGAACTCGTGTTCCCTATCGACAGTGTTAACAGAGTATGCGACGAATACTGGTTAAAGATCAGCACCACAAAAACCAAGTTCATGATAGTCAGTAAAGTACCTATGAACTCACACGGCTTACGAACTACTACTGGAGAAGACTACCAAACTATGTTGCATAAGCTTATCGTGGAGGCCTGGCGAGAAGCGGGCGCATTCATAACTAATTAAAATTATTGTTTCCTAAAATAAATTTTTGCTGAACGCCATGGGCGCTAAATGAAATCGACGCATCTACTATTTTAAGAATTAAATACACAACGATATGTGAACAAAATTACTTAAAATGATTTAATTAGTTTCAGACAAGCAAAACGTCGCAAAGTTATTAAAGCGGCTACTGTACGCTCGAAAACAGTACTTTGAATAGGGGACCGAAATCGTCCTCTCTACTCGGAAGTTAAACGCGCAAGGTCCGTGTATAAACGAGGCTTCAATTTGAGATTTCCCAAAAACAAGCCAAAATGAAACTATGCAATATGCTCTACACACAGGCGCTTAAAGTGACCTAATTGTAAGGCTAGAGTTTTTAGCGTTTGTGATTCACCAGCAGCACTTGGACGAGTAATTTAATTCAACGAACTATTATTTATGAGTGTTTTAATCGTGATACTATTACTTAATATCAATTATGATATGATCTTTTCAAAATTATATAGTAGTTAAAGTTGTTCTGCTTCATGCCGATTTTTTTATCCAATAAACGTGGAATAACATAAATGTTTAAATTTAGCTTGCTTACGGATGCTAAAAATGACAATAATTGTGGATAGGTATAATGTTGAAATCATTGAACTTTTCGTGCTTCATTAACCGGGAACCCTTCGCATTAGTACGCTTGATAAATAGGGCGAACCTCGTCTGCTTATTATTTTTTGTACTGCCAAGTAAGCGGAAAATTGTAGTAATTTCGTAGTAAACATGCTACGATGGTTTGCGTGCTACGTAGTGTAAAAAACTCGTTATTCTTAATCCGTTTTGATTTTAAGCTTTAAAATTGGAAACCATTCGAAAATGAGAACAGGCAAATGCTCAAATATGGGATGTTTGGTAATATTGCATTATTTTATGATGTAGTAGACGTAATCGTCTTGAGTCCAATTTGTTAATAAAGAATTGTCCAATTCTTCTCCATTTCAGTCTGAAGCACCTGAAAAATAGTTTTCCACTCTATAGCAAGCCAATCGGGTGGTTTAAATGGAAGTTCTAGAATACATATTGCGATCGGAAACTTTCGCCCTTGCATTTTTATTCTCCCCTTAGTGCATGTGTTGCAGCACCTGGGGCAACACGTGCTAGAACCACGGGCCCCTGCCGTGAGGAACTACGGTGGAACTGCCCACCGTTAGGGTTGGACGAGTCTTAAACGAGCGCCTGAAAACAGAAACGAGTTGGAAATTCTCGGAGCAGAACCCCTGCGTTGGCTTAGCGCTGTTGCAAACAAGCAGCTGCACAATTTAATCATTTTGTTGTTTTTGTTACATTCGTCAAGGTAGATAACGTTTCTGGTAGTTAGATCTGACTGGCGTAAAATTACCCATTGTAGTAAGAACGAATTACAAAAAACAAAATATATTGTAGTATACGGAGATTCGGAAACTAAAATATCTGTTTAATTATTTAAATGAATGTATCAAGGAGATACGATAGATTAAAACGTTCTGGAGTTAAAAAAGTAATTTACTCAGCAGTGGAAAACGGGTAACCTTCAATTATTACCAGTATAATAAATTATCAGTTATGGTTACTCATTAAGATTTAAACTCGTAGTATGTACGTATAAATAAACAGTTTTAGGTTTTGACGTATCTCTAATTCACATCAGTGATTTTTTAATGGGTTTGATTGCAACCGACCCAATTCTATTCAACAAAAACAGTACTATCCTCACCTTATTTCGTCAATAACTTACTAACACATAAAATAAATAGTAGACCTACTAACAAATTAATAACACAACATTTTTAATTTTAGGTCTGTACTATTTGCTACTTATTCTGTTATTGGGGACTTTAGAACGCAAAGAATAAGTACTAGGACCTATATTAACAATTAACACTCAATTTCTATTGCAGGATTGTAGTATCTGCACCTTATTATGCTAAAAGGGGCTTTATAATACATAAAATTAATAGCAGGACCTATTAACAAATTAATAACACAACCCTTCGATTGTAGGTTTGTAGTAGTTTACTTTAGAACGCAAAGAATAAGTACTGAGACCTATATTAATAACACAGCGTTTTCTACTCCAAAGCTGTACTATCTGCAATTTATTCTGTTAATACTGACTCCGAAATACCTACAATAAATGGTAGGATATATTAAAAAATTAATAACACAACATTTTCAATTCTATGTCTCTACTGTTTGCTACTTATTATGCTATTGGAGACTTTAGAACGCAAAGAATATGTGCTAGGACCTATATTAACAAATAACACACCGTTTTCTATTGCAGGATTGTAGTATCTGCATCTTATTATGCTAAGAGGGACTTTATAATACATAAAATTAATAGCAGGACCTATTAAAAAATTAATAACACAACGCCATCGATTCTAGGTTTGTAATAGTTATCTACACGTTATTATGTAATGAGGACTTTTGAACGCAAAGAAGAAGTACTGAGACCTAAATTAATAAATAACACTGCATTTTCTACTCAAAATTTGTATTATCTGCAATTTATTCTGTTAATAGTGACTCCCAAATACATACAATAAATAGTAGAACCCATTAACAAATTAATAACACAACATTTTCAATTATATTTGTATTATTTGCTACTTATTCTGTTATTGGGGACTTTAGAACGGAAAGAATGAGTACTAGGAACTATATTAACAAATAACACGCCATTTTCTATTGCGATATTGTAGTATCTGCACCTTACTATGTTAACAGGGGCTTTCAATTCTACGTCTGTACTATTTGCTACTTATTCTGTTATTGGGGCCTTTAGAACGCAAAGAATATGTGCTAGGACCTATATTAACAAATAACACATCATTTTCTATTGCAGGATTGTAGTATATGCACCTTATTATGTGAACAGGGGGTTTATAACATATAAACTAAATAATAGGACCTATTAATAACACAACATATTCAATTCTAGGGCTGTACTATTTGCTACTTATTCTGTTATTGGAGACTTTAGAAGGCAAAGAATAAGTGCTAGGATTGCAGGATTGTACCTTATTATGTTAAGAGGTGCTTGATATTACATAAAATAAATAGTGGGATCTATTAACAAATTACTAACACAACATTTTCAATTCTAGGTCTGTACTATTTGCTACCTATTGTGTTATTAGGGACTTTAGAACGCATAAAATAAATACTGGCATTTTATTTTGTTAATAATGACTTTGTAATAAATAAAATAAATAGTCGGGCCTATTAACAAACTGATAACACAGCATTTTCCATTCTAGGTCTGCAATATTTCAACTTTATTATGTTAATGGAGACATTAGAATGCAAAGAATAAATATCAGGACCTATATTAATAAATAACAACATTTTCTACTCCAAGACTATACTATCTGCACTTTAGTTAAATGTGACTTCACAATACTTATATAAATAGTAGGACCTATTAACAAACTGCTAACACAATATTTTCGACTTTAGGTCTGTACTATTTTCACCTTATTATGCTAATGGGGACTTTAGAACGCGTGATATAAATACTAGAACCTATACTAGCTAATAACACAGCATTTTCTATACCAGCACTCTACCATTTGCACCTTATTATATTAATGGGGCTTTTGTAGAATGCATAGAGTAAATACTACGACCTACATTAACAAATAACATAGCATTTCCTATTCCAAATCTGTACTATCTGCAGTTTATTCTGGTAATAGTGACTTCGTGATATTGCATAAAATAAATAGGAGGTCGTAGTATCAAATTAACACAACATTGTCCATTCTAAGGCTGTACTGTTTGGAACTCATTATTGTAATGGGGTTTTTAGAACTCAAAAAGTAAATACTGGGACCTATATTAACAAATAACATAGCAGATTCTATTCCAGGCCTGTACTATTTGCACTTTAGAACACATAAAATAAGTACTAGGATCTGTACTAACATACAACACTTGATTTTCTATTCCGAGATTGTACTATCTGCTCATAATTATGTAAATGGAGACCTTATAATTTTTAAAATAAATAATAGGACGTATTAACAAATTAATAACACATTTTGGAATCTACGTCTGTACTATGCGAACCTGATTAAGTTAGTGGAAACTTTAAAACGCGTAAAATAGGTGCTAGAACCTACACCTACACAATAACACAGCATTTTCTATTCCAGGACTGTACCATCTGCACCTTATTATGTTGATGGGAACTTTAGAATTCATAGAATAAATACATATATTAACTAATGACATAGAATTTTCTATTACCAAACTGTACTATCTGAACCTGCACTTTAGTATGTTAATAGGGTAATAAATAAAATAAATAGGAGGGCCTACTAACAAATTAATAACACAAAATTATTGATTCTATGTCTGTACGTACTATTTGCACATCATTATGTTGATACGGACTTTAGAACGCAAAGAATAAATACTAAGACCTATATTAACAAATCAAACAGCATTTTCTATTCCAGGTCTGCACTATTTGCACTTTATTATGTTAATGCGGACTTTAGAGCTCATAAAATAAGTACTAGGATCTCTACGTACAAATAACACATGATTTTCAATTCTGAGACTGTACTATCTGATCCTAATTATGTTAATAGAAACTTTATAATATATAAAATAAATAATAGGACTTATTAAATAATTAATAACACATTTTTTTTGTACGACGCCTACTAAAAGTAGGTTTTCTACCAATTGCCTGTCGAACTTAAAATGACATATTATAAATCAGCGTGCTAAAAGTAGAATCGGCTGTTTATTTTTAGTACATGTGCTAAAAGTAACCAACTGATTTTGAATTAACGTATTTTAAATTGGAAGTGTGGTTATAAAATTATTCTAGTTACTTCTTTCGTTAGAGGTAAAATGTTATTTTAAATAATTAAATCATTATATAATGAATAATGTAAAATGTTTACAATTATAGTTACCTTTGATAACTAATTTTGACAACTACCGGCTGCAGAAATGGTAACCTGTGGCGGCTACTTATCCACGGCCATCTTTTTACTATGACAAATTATAACTGTCAAGAATGTTAACCTTTGTTAAATCGATTCTTATGGCTTAATAACAGTAAATATAAGGTCGTAGAAAAATATTGTATGCAAACTCGTGCTAAAGGTATTATTGCTACTAAACATTCACTCTTAGCACTTGTATTATAAATAGCTTTTATTTTAGGCCTGTACTATTTATTCCTTATTATGGGGACTTCAGGGCGCATACAATAAATACAAAACCTATACTAACAAGTAACACAGCATTTTTTATTCCAAGACTGTACTATCTGCACTTGATGATTTTAATAGCGGCTTTGTAACACATAAAGCAAATAGACCTATTACAAATTAATAACAACATTTTCGATTCTAAGTTTATACTATTTGTATCTCATTATGTTATCGGAGACTTTATAGCGCATTAAATAAATAGTATTGTGTTTAAAGACTCATACAAACATTAAAATACAAACAAACGATATGTATTTCATGGTTTGTGTTATTTCTTTCGTGAGAATTCTGATAGTAGTAGTTGTCGATAACAGCCTTCATGAATGTAAACATCAAATTTTATCCCCATAGATTGTAGGATATCGCATCACGGTATATTAAACTTTATAAAATTCAAACCTATCGAGATTGCTGAAAATGATTTTGACAGCTTTAAAGGTTTCCAGCTGGAAGTTCTATACCTTTTCAACTTCAAATTGGGACTAATCAATTTCAAAATGGGAATAAACAATTTCAAAATGAAATAAACAATTTCAATTTGAGAATAAACAACTTCAAATTGAGACTAATCAACTTCAAATTGAGAAAAGCTTTTTGTTGACGGTAGTCTTTGGAAAAGGACAATTACATGGTTTTGACAGGACGGAACTAATTATTGTTAGTTGTTGCTCGTGTTCCATCCTGTTACAACCATGTAATTGTTATTTTCCAAAGACTATGTTAACAAAAAACTTTTCTCAATTTGATGTTGATTAGTCCCAATTTGAAGTTGTTTATTCTCAAATTGAAATTGTTTATTTCATTTTGAAATTGTTTATTACCATTTTGAACTTGATTAGTCCCAATTTGAAGTTGAAAAGGTATAGTTCATATGGCAGCTATGAAAAACATGAATAAAATATTTGGACTTGCTTTTCTATTCTTATATTCTTGTACAGTTGTGTTTTATCTGGTAAAATTCGTGTACTTTACTCTCGAGCCTATTTCAGTATCTGAATTTTAGAGTGTTTGGTTCATGAGCTGATTGGATTTCAATATTTTAGTGCACCAAATCGGATTTTAATATTTGTTCTACTTTTTGATAAATTCTAAAAATGGAACAATAAAACAGGTTCTACCTTTTGACTTCTCATTTGTCGGTGATATTAATATACATATCTATACGAACCTGTTTTTAATTTTTTTAAATTTCGAAAGTCCTTCTATTTTAAGTAATATTTTTGTAATAATTAAATATTTACCAATGTTATTTACCTATCAGAACTTATGAGCTTACTTGGAATCTTTAATTATACAAAACTGAAAACTACTTGTTGAGACTTTGTATTTACTCCTTCAAACAGAATCTTCGACCCAATTTGAAACTGCAATATGAGCTTTACCATGTTTTTAACTTTATCCCCGCAGGGCCTGAGCGTATCCGTTGCTGATAATGCACCGTTGCATCAGCCACTTCTTTTATCGGATTTCAGACGCGGTCTCTCTCGAGATGCAACACGCCGAACATTTGCATACTGCATAGCAATTAAGATTACGATGCACGATACGATGCAAGCTGGTGATAATGACGGATCAGGGCGGCTACTCCGGCGCAGGCCAGCTGCTTCCTCCCCAACCCCAACTAAATCCGGCCACGAGCTCTAAAAACCATCTGTCTTTCCGGAGTCTCTCGCTTTTATTTAGAGCTCTCGATGATGTTTTACTCCTGTGCCATATCGAAATTGGATATCTGCACAGATGGACTGATGCGCCGATGCCCGTTCGTGCCTTCAGACTGCTCGCTCAAAATTGGATCAGACACGAACTGTTCTTGCATCGGGGATGGCTTCAGGTGAATCGCCAAGAGCGAGTATTTGTTGTGGTGGAGTGTTAGTGAGAAATCGAGCTAGTGCTAAACTCGCGATATCAATATGTTGGTGGGCAACGCAATTGAGCGTGAAGGTTGGCGATGAGAAAAAACGAATCGATTAGAATAGAATTTGGCTCGATCGTTTTGGTGGTTTTTGTCAGGTGTAGACAGACAATGGCAGACGGAAAAGTTTCTTCTGCATTGTTTCAGGTGATTCAAACAACTTTCACGTCTGTTCCACCCAAATTTTATTAGTCAAGCAATGTAGACTTAGAGGCTTCTGGCAATTTGAATTACAGCGATTATACCACTCCCTATAAGATCAACAAATGAAGAACATAGAAATGCATAGTTATGCATGTTCGAACTTTTGATAATGTACATAGCAACGGTGATAATCATATATCTTCTTGACTAATAACTGATAGTCAAATACCTTCACAAACATCGCTTTATCTGCTGAAAGTACAATCGTCATAGCAATCACACTAACTGTAATTGTAATATTTATAAATAAACTGTTCAAACGTTATTTATTGACTCGTGATATAATCTAGCCGAACTCAACTCGCGTCTTCTTGATTATTATCAAATAATTTCTGTTTACACGATATATATTGTTTGTCAAATAATATATTGAGCGAATTACTTATTACTCTATTTCCAATATACCCTCGTGTGTTATCAATGTTGCTTCTTCTCGATATATTATTTTAGACAATTGCCAAGCAATGTATCTCGTGTAAACAGAAATTATTATTTGATCATCAAGAACCCACTAGTTGTATTATATATGATAATACTCACACAGTGACTTGGAAGAAGTTCGAAGCAGCCAGAGCACAAAAAAAGGAAGCAGAAAGATATACATAATAGGCGCCTGGATGTACAATGTGCTACGATAAAGAAGGAAGCATTGCCAACAGATGGGCAGAGTATTTTACCCAGCTTCTCAATAAAAATGGAAGCAGTAAAGCCAATAGCGCAAAGAAAGACAAAAACATAAATATTGAAGAAGAAAATGAACCACCACTTGGGCACTTTGGAAGAAACCCGTCAAACAGTTAAGAAATTTATAATAACAGATCTCCGAGAATAGGCGCAATCCCAGGGAAGATTTACATGTGTGAAGGAGAGAATTTGCTTAATTAAATAAATCAGCGACGATTAAACTATGGAGGACATAGACCATACCGGAAGAATGGTACGTGGGCATGACATACCCTATCATAAAAACGATAATCTATTAGATTGTGCCAACCATAAGGGCATTCCCTGCCAAACACATCATACAAGATACCCTCGAATATACAAGTAGTATATCATGGATGACTTGTACTCTATGTCCAAAATACGACTGAATAGTTCGTAAATACATAATATGTTCATCCAGTTCGTTGCATAAGACAGTATAATCAAAAATAAGATGTCTAAGGCTATGACGAAAGTACCACAAAACTCATAAACCTTGTCAAAGCATCTCTAGCAACAGTTCAGTGCATGCTTAAGATGAAGAACGATTTATCCGATAGTTCCAAGCATTTAAAGGCTTAAGGCAGGTGAGGAAGATCTATGACCCTACCCTAGCAAACAATATGTGGCGAAGACTATATAAGCACGAGATATATCAACTATACGATTATATGGGCAAAATAAGGACAATTGAGGTTGGCACACTAAGATCGACAGGTCATGTCATGAGAATAGAGGACACTCAATCAACCAGAAAATATAAGTCAGAAGGCAAAAGGAAATTTAGCAAACCCAAACTTGGTTATACACTAAAGATGATGATGAATTTGATTATTTCAAACTCTCAACCTTAGTTGGAAGTTTTAAAGCAGTACTTAAGAATATTGGTGTCCAAAACTGGAGAGCTAAAATGCAGGATAGAGACACCTGGAAAAACTTTCTTGTAGAGGCCGAATCCATCCAGGGCTATAGCTCCAAAACATATAATAAATTTCTTACTCTTAACCCTTGTTGGAAGTTTTGGCGCAGTCCTGAAGTACAGTATCTGGAGAAGCTGGAGCGGAAAATAGAAGTTAGAAAAATCTGAAAACCATTTTTAGAGAGGGTGGTATCCAGCCAGGATTGTAGCGTCAAATATAATGATAACTTTGTTCATTTCATACTCTTAACCCCACTTGAAAGTGTTGAAGCAGTGCTGTAGCACATTGGCGTGAGAAAATACAAAATGCAAACGCAGAGACGCCTGGAAAACCTTTCTTAGAGATGGTGGAGGCCACCCAGGGCTGTATTGCCTCAATTCTAGTTGGAAGTTTCGAAGCAGCCTTGAAGAACTTTGGCGTCAGAAATAATACAAGATAGGAACATCAAAAACTCTTTTTATAGAGACAGATGCCCATCCAGGGCTACAACGCCAAATATGATGATGAATTTGTGTATTTCTTGCCCTTAACCCTAGTTGGAAGTTTTGAAGCAGTCCTGAAGAACATTGGCGATGGAAACTGGAGAGGTAAAATTCAAGATAGAGACGCCTGGACAACCCTTGTTATAGAAGTCGAAACACGTCCAGGGCTGTAGCGCTAAAGATGATGATGAATATGTTTATTTCTTACTGTTCACCCTAGTTGGAAGATTTAAAGCACTCCTGAAGAATTTGACATCTAAAACTGGTTATCTAAAATACAAGATGGGAACGGCTGAAAACTCTTCTTAGAGAAATCGGGTTCCTCTCAGGATTGTAATGCCAAAGATGATGAACTTGTTTGTTTATTACTCTTGAAACTAGTTAGAACAATCGTATAGGCATTAATGATTTGACAAAATTGACAGAAATATTTAGAAGAGAGATAAAAGGATTGGACAACCACTTTAAAAAAGTTACGAATCATTGCCTAAAAGCTTTGCTAAGTCCGCTCTGAGTAGAAGGAAAAACATAAGACATTCGAGCTATAATTCCATACTGCCATATCTGTAGAATCTAGATGAATGAGATGACAATCTGAAGTTCCTTACAGTGGACTCACTTCTATCAGTATTAATCCAGCCTCACGTTCATCTACAAATATAAGTGTTTGTTGTTGCAACAGTTTATGACAGTAATATGATTACATACATGCATATATACATATAGAATGATACACAAATACACATACGTAGTGCGTGATTAAACAATTATTTCTGCTAACATTTAAACTTGAATTTGGTGGCTAATTGAAACTGGCTTTTTTTTTTGAAAAGTGCTTGGTTTCTAAACCGGATAATTGCTTTATTGCCCTCTTACCGAGCCCGGACGTCTGTCAGCGAAAGTGTTAGGTCGCTACTATCCGACAGCCTTGCGTCAGCCAGAAGGTCTTATTACTCGTCTACTTTTCAGCCGGCGGTTAATGGAGTTCCCACGATCCTTGATCAGCCAATATCTGTTGTCCAGAGAGGGTTTAACGATTACCTGCAGTTTACTCTCGGAGCCCCAATTGTTCGCAGATAGCGTTAAGTCGCCAAGAGTTGAGTATTAATTGCGCGCCTTTACATTGCAAGTGCGGATGCAATTTGTCACTCGCAATTCTAATTATTCATTTGTATGTAGGCTGGACAGCTCGTCGATAAGATATTTTTACTTTTACCCTTGTTGAGTAGATATCAAACATAAAAGGTCTGATTTATTTATATATATATATAGAGTTTAAAATAATAGCTACGATGACTATTTAAAACATGAAGAATTTGGCGGAGAGTGTTTGGCAAAACTACAACTGTGGTAAAACTGGTAGATAAAACACGCCGTCTGACACGTCCAAAAGGTTTTCTCCAAAAGAATCACAAATTGGGATTTGAGTTTGTGTTCTACTGTTCCTTATTCCCAGATCGTGTACCGTTGTAGTATCTTCTATTCCCTAAACAAAAAGCATCTGTAAGGAATAAATTATCTTCTAATAAAGGTGTGTAGCAGTGTATCGCTTCAAATTTGTTACTCTTTATTTGCTTTCGACCTGTTTGCATTTTACTCTACCGCGAACGCTAAAAAAAGAACAAAACGAATTCGCACTCGCCTGTGGGACATGCTAAATTTGGATGCGGAAATATGCAATGTTTCCCCCTGGGTAGTTCAGATTCGGGAAGAAATCTCACTGTTTATTATACGAGCCTGTCCCAATTCGTACACATTTAAGGTTTGCGCCATTTTTTCTATTCCAGTCCCGAGGGCCACTTTGTTTGAAGACAGTCACGTCTCGCGTCCAGCACCTGCCATCCCGCTTTCATGCAAATTGCATACAAAATTAGCTGACATTTTCCTGAATTCGTACGTACATGTTATTAGCGAAAGCTGCACCAGTTAGAGATGCGACTTTAATTTTATGCGAAGCGTGTATAGAGGAGGTTTGAGGGATTCGCGTGATTGTGATGCCGCTTGAAATGAAGCCCATTCGAGAAATTCAATTAGCAGTTAATTTGGCTTTATATGAAACTTGATTTAAATCTATTCGACTCATCGAAGCAAAATTTGCAACTAGTAGATTTTGTACAAAGAACAGATTTAACGGATATCTCATTATCACTTTATCGTTAATCCTGCTTCTTGTCGAAATTAATTAACTATTTATTCGGGATTAGTTGCGCAGCTCAGTAAACAGAAACCATATCGACATGATTGGTTTTTAAACTCCCCTGCTTTGTCTACAACTTGCTGCATGTAATGATATTTGCGCCCTTCGCCAAAGGTACAAGTTTCGACCCTGCTGTAGTTTGAAATTCCACCCTGCCTCAAACTTTCGAACTAAAACATGCCACTTTGACAAACTTACGCATCCTAATACGGCAAGCTGCTGTATTAATCCAACTTCAATATCTCAAGTGCCAGCATCGACAGCAACGTATTAACAAGCAGCCATTAAGAGCTTTTTTAAAATCCACGTCCGGCGTGGTTGTTCCTAATCATTAGCAGCCATTAGAAGTGCTTCCTTAATTAAGATTTTTATGGTCGTTCCTGCGCCATACAATAAGATGATGTTAATAACCCGACGTTCAGTTAGGCTAATTACATATTCCTCCGTTCTCAAGTTCACAAGTTTGCCTCCCAGATGAACTTGTTATGGAAGACGGATTTCCCTGATGACGGTTTGTATCCGCTTCCGATTCATTTGTATTCTAGTCCTGAACAAATGCGACTACTGTCTGCTGCAGTAACAGGATATCAAGTGGTAAAGTGAATTACCCGACAATCAGATCTCGTAATTCTATTGCGATTTCCAAGTCGCTCGTCCGACGCCTATCAAACGACACTTATGTTATATCTTTACCACTTTTATTACATTTCAACACTGGAAGCAGATTAAATACGATACAAATCTGCTTTGATTAGGAACTGTACTGTATGTAACACCTTTTTCCTTAAAGTTCAGTGTTACAATTAAGTTGTCCAAGAGGTTTCCATACTTTGGGTAATATCGAAATTGGTATAAGTTTCAAAGCTTGTCCTTGCATCCTTGCAAGTTTTTCTTCCTCTAATTATCATAGTTTTTGCTCTGGCACGGTGTCTTGTTCTTATCATCTTCGGGTAGGGTTTCCTCTCGTAAATTGCACCTTTGTAGAATTGTGTGTCTTCATGTATTATTTTGATAGAAATTTTCAAATGTATTGGTTAGTGCACGCAAGCGTTGCTTTCTACCTTTTTATTTGTAGATGAGTATCAGTTGATGCCATGCATATTTAGAAATGTTTTGAATTCATTGGATGTTAATAGAGAACAGCATCGTTTCACCATGGAGCTCACCAATGTGTGGTGTTGGTGGCTTTTTCATAACATTCATTGTTAAATTGTTCTTGGTAATCATCTTTAATTGCTTTCGTCCTCGAGAGTTTTCAGAGTACTTGTGACGAATGTTTCTGTGCCCTCGCTTAACTCCATTCATATATATTTATCTTCAATTTACCCCCTTAGCCTACTGCTAAGATTGTATCTAGTATGAATATGACAAACCAGCTACAGAACACTACGGCCAGTCTTTCTCTCCAAAAATGTCGTGTCGAAACTTAGTGCCTGGACTTTCTCTAGTATATTCTATTTCACCAACAGACCATAAACACCAGCAGCTGTATTTTGCTCTACTCCAGCGTCTTCTCTAGGCATTAACACAGCAAGTCGAACTTTGTCATCACACAATACTAGATAATACATTTTTCATTCAATTGGATCGCTGAAGGATTTGTTGTGGTATCGTGCTCTTTTCTAGGCATCTTTCGCTTCCATTGTGTAATATTCCGCGATACACGAAGATACGATGGGCCATGTCTAAGTGTAGCTACAAGTTGGATCATCAATCGTAGTATATCCCGATCCAAGATATCCATAAATTATAAATGACTTAACTGGGTGCAGCCAATTCAATTATTGTAATCGCCGGAAAATGCAAAAATCAACGAAGTCACAGACCTCGTCACAAAAGTTTTGTCCGCTAGGCTTACCACCACAGTCGAGCGACAAGGGCGGACTCGCAAATGAGTGGGGCTCCTGGATGGAAAACGGAAGCAAAACTGGAAGCTGCTTCAAAGCCTGGATTGAAGAATGAACAGCGGTAATTCGCAAATATCTACGAGCAGTCATCATGAATCCACACGAGAAAAACTGGAAGTTTTTAGAAGATTTTGTCGATAATATGCAGTTGCCATGCGATATGAGGATTCTTTGGAATGTATCGATCAGGGATCGATGTGACAAGTCAAGACGAAATTCAGACAAGGTCGTGATTTGCATAACCGGCGCGGCTATGTTCACGAAACCAAATAACAATTCGCACGCACGTCTGTGTCCGCCGCAATCCAACGCTAGAAACAGTTCTGCGGGACGAACTGCGCGGTTCCCCATGGCGCGTGCATTTTAAAGCTAGCGGCGACAGGCATTTTCCAAAAAATTCTAACAAGATGCTTTCAGGCCTTTCGTCGTCATACTTACTTCTCTTTTTTCGTTGAAGGACTCGCTTGTGCTTCTACTCTAGTTTTCCCAACTAGAATCATAACCACTTGATCGCAAGGAAAATAATGATCTGGATCTTTATCAGATTAGTACATCAGCATGTTTGATGTCAGAGAGAGTGTTCAGTTGCTTTACGAACATATTGAGCTCCAGATGATCGCCATTTGTTTTTTCTTCAGTAACAGCCAGTCAGAATGAATCTTCTCAAGTTTTCCAATTCCATACTAATATCATAGATATGGCTTATTTTTTGCCACAAACAAGACAGCTCTTCAACCTGCAGGTGACTTCAATTTCGTACTGATTATTCATGTGGAAGTAACGATGGAACCGGAGTAGAACCTTCCGAAAAAGCGGCTCTTAACCTCCAAGGCTTATTGATCTGCTACATGATCTGAGTGTAATATAGTATTATACAACAATTATCATCTGCTGTACGCTCTACAATGTACTCGTGACAAAGTACAACAATAACAAATTTAATCCAGTCAATATAAGTTTAGCAGGAAGCAATGGATTCCCCAAAAAAAATCCCGCGATAATAAGCGTTTAGCGGGGCCCGCTAACTTAGCTCCGTAGGAGGGAGTGGATTCATGATAATCTTGTAAAACTCTAATACCAGAGCGCCACCAACTTTAATATATATTCAATTACTGGCAGACCCAGATATTACAGTATCTAACACATATTGAAATGCTGATCTCAAAGTAATTTCGCTAGGCGCTGTCTCATTGATAAGCAAATGTATCTGTTGGTTTAGTATACACAAGAATTTGTTACTATCAATAGAACACTATTGTTATCTTATATACACATTATGCAACGTTCTTCTATCAATACATAATAGGCTTGTTGGAAAGACTACTATACATGTGATATGAGTTATGCTGTAAAAATTGTACCAATCAGTTTGACATACGACATCGCGGTTATAATAAATTAAGTAATTTTGCTTATCTGTAAGCTCGGGTGAACTACCGCGACTCGCAGTCTTCACACAAGACGAACTGAGTTTGGCTGACCACTCCCGAGGGAAAAGTGGCAACTGAAGATCGCTTATGACTAGCCATGTCAAAAAATTTAAAATGGACGAATATTCCATGCATCCAAAACGAGATGACAGTTTTAAAACTGTCACAGAAAACTCTAGGTGAAACGATTTACTATTCAAACCTTAAGGCACATAGTTGA